>CM032455.1:76500184-76743489 GCA_019049505.1 Pachyrhynchus sulphureomaculatus
ATTTTTTTAAAAAATTGAACAGCTCTAAAGAATTTAAAAAAAAACGGCAAAACTAGACTTTACAGTCAAACCAACCTTGAACCTGACATCAGATCAATGACTGCCATTGGACGAAAGAAGATGTAAACCCTTAACAGGTCATAAAAATCTTCCAATGTTGCCAAATATACGATTGTATTCAATAATTGTATATTTTCACATTTGAGAAATAATTCATATAATAATAAACTAAAATATTAATAAATTATCCGCGTATTTAGAAAAAATAATACTTAACCATGCTAAAGAAGATTTCTTATTTATTATTTATTAAGGTGCGACACGATATATATTTCTACATCTTCCAGATTATTGCCACTTAACAGCTGACGTTGATGTTCACTTTACGTGTTTGTGCAAAATAGAACCAGAATTTAAGAAAAGTTGTTCTAATTACACTTCCAAGGCTAATACCGAAATGGTAAACAATTTTCTTGTAACAATTGTTTTTTATTGAGAAATTAAAAGTGAGATACCTCTGATAACATTAATTCGAGGGATAGAAATAATTTATTACTAATATCTTAGTTTGTTATGTTCTCAAACTATTAATTCACTGATCAGGTATTATCAAGACAAAGTTTAAAACTTTTGTTTTATTTCTTAGTTATTTAAAAGTATTATTTCATATAAAATAGCACAAAATTCATTAATTTAAATTATTATTTGTTGGTATACCCGTGCAATTGTTTTTTTTTTAAATTTTAATTATCTTTATAAACATTTTGTTATTTGTACACCGTTACAAGTTGCAAATTAAATTATTTAACTATTTTTAGTGTTCCCTACGAAAGAAACATTTATAAGATCACTATCTATCCGTCTGTCGCACCCGTTTTATTCCGAAACGATTTGACATGTAAAGTTGAAATTTGGCACTCATGAAATTTGGCACTAATATAGGAATTGATGGCACCATTAGAGCCGTGTAGTTTTGAAAGCTATATTTTGACTTAAAGAGTTAGTTTTGGAGGGTGAAAAAGTGAAAAAAAATGTTGCCAGGTCATCGAGTGGAGTATCAAATGAAAGCTTGTGAAAATATGCGTTCAAAAATATATACAATGTAATACTTACACACACTTTTCTTTGTATTATTTTTAAAAAATTGCCAAAAATCGCCGTCCCCTCCTTATCTCGAGAGGTACTGATCAAAAAATTTTGAAAAAAATTCTGGAATATTCCCCACAGGGGAATCTGGTACGTAAAAAAAACAAAAATTGCAGGGTCATCAGTTTTCAATAAAAATCAGAAAGAAACTTTGTTCAAAATGTATTTGAGATGTATTTTGTGAAATCATCGATCATTTTATACCTCAATAACAAAAAATTTTATTTTAAAAGAAATCAATGTACGAAACACTAATTGCACAAGTCCGACTTGCACTTGGCCGGTCATTTTCTACCTAAACGTTTCCAAGACCAATTTGGAAATCTCTGATCTATGTCAACATGAAGCTGACAACGAAGTTTAAACAAATTTCCAATAAGTTCACTGTTTGATCACTATTCATAATTAATCATTATTTGAAACTTTACATGCCGAAAGTTTTTGATTTGGGAAATTTAGTTAAGAATTTTCGTTGACCCATGGCAGGTATGCATGGCATTCACAAAACAAAGGTTAAATATGAAATAAAAAGCCTGAAAATGATTAAGCATCAGCCTGTGAGCTTATTATGAGTACCATCTATAAAATGGAAATTCGTTTCTAACTTCAGCATGCAAACTATCATCCGCCCAATTTCAGTCAACTGGTTTTGACAGTTAGTGTTAGGAGTATTACTGGTTCAGTGTTATAATTAAAAAGTGAGTGATTCAAATGCCAGTATTAAATTATTACGGAAATGCCGGACATATTTTTTTAAAAAGTCGCTGTTGATTTCGGAATACTGCTCTAATTATTTTACAATAAACAAATAAAATCGAGGGTATTGCAAGTTGTAGCCGATATTTGGATAAATTCATTTTACACTATTCATTTAAGTGCATTTTTTCCTGACTTATTTTCGACTGTTTATACTCTTTTTAAGTTATTTATAAAATGTGAAATGTTTAATTTCGTACACTGAGTACGGTCAACAGTTCATCTTTTAATATAATTTTAGAGTTATTATAACTTTTAAACGAAAAACTTTAAGTGTAATTTATTCCTAGAAATTTAACAATAATGTTCCAAAGAATCACATCCACTTTTTACATTATAATAATTACAAGAAAAAATAATTTAAACTAACCTAATCTAACCTGAAAACTGATTTAAAAGTTAATCTAAAAGGACACTTGCAAAATGTCTCGTTGCTATATTCTTAAATTGCTTTACGTTTAGTCGAAAAAATCTATATCTGAAAGATGATGGACGTTATTAGTGCGCTACAACCTTGTTAGGGGAGTGTTGAGACCCACGTTCGTGCCATGATATGGCAAGTTAAACAGAGGTAAATTTCTTAAGACTATTATAGGTATATAAAAATTTAACATAAGAGTGCAGGCACATCCAACAAGGCATTTGTCAATTTTAACAAAAAACATCGATTCCAGATTCGCCTTCTGTTTGAGAGAGGTAATAATGTGTAAGTTTATGCTGAGAGTTGTGCAGGGCAATTAGCCTTAAAAAACACCAACTTAAGAATCTTTTTTTGAACTGCCTCGAGTCTTTTCATAGATGTAAAATACTGTGGGTTCCAAATAACGGCCGCAAATGAGAGTTTACTGTATACAAATGCAAAATATAGGCCAACAAGAGTTTTTGAATTCTTAAACTCCTGGCAAGTCCTTGAAAAATATCCCAACATCCTGTTGGATTCATTAATAATTTTGTCAAAATGTTCATTAAAGGGTCATTCAGCATCTAGTGTTACTCCCAAGTTTATTTGATTAGTTTTAGGCAGAATGTTTTTATTAATGTTATATAAATGAATGTTCAATGAAGTTATCATTCCGCGTGAATGTTATACTAGAATACCTTGTTGTATTTAAAAATAAACTGTTACCAGCAGAATCTGGCAAGATCTTTTTGAATTTTAAAGAAATCCTCAGTGTTATCTATTATGTTATAAACTTTTAAATCATCTGCAAATCACAGAAAACTAGAGTTCTGAGTAACGTAAATATATATTATGAAGAGAAGAGGCTCCAAGTGACTACCTTGAGGAATACCCGAGGTTACTAGAAATGATTTCTTCTGTTACAAATGAAGAACCACACCCACTTCTGCAGATCGTTACAGAAACCAACTACAGAGAGCCTCCTGATCAGTATTTTTTAATCGATCTTATCAAAAGCCTTACTGAAGTTCGTGTAAATGCAGTCCAGCTGCTTTCCCGAGTCTACACCCCTACATGTGACTTGAGAGTAACTCATCAAATTTGTCTCTAGAGATCTTTTTGGAAAGAATCCATGCTGCTGTTCAATTATTATATTTCTGACAGTAGGTAATATAACACTATATTCAATTTTCTTAAGAATTCTAGCAAAAATGCAGATTTACTTATAGATCTACAATTACTTACATTGTCTTTTGGTCTATTCTTAAAGATTGGAGTTAAATGTGAAAGTTCGAAAATATTCCACATCTCAGAGACAAGTTAAAAATAAAATGCAATGGTCGGACTAAATTAAAACTACAGTTTTTGTAAAACAAAGAGGCTAACCATCAGGTCCAGCACTCTTTTTAGGGTCCAAATCGTCAACTAATGTAAGAATTGCATTATAGTCAACCTGAATCTGATAATTATCCCCTTTAAAGCATGAGCTTGGCACTCTATTATTATTCGGCACAAAAATACTTGGAAAAAAGTCAGCGAAAAGATCACAAATCCATTCTTAGCTGTTCTCCCTTCAAGGTGGAGAGTATGAGGTACAGGAGTCGGACCTCTTTTTACTACTAACAAAATTTTTTTTTTTTTTTTTTTTTATGGGTTTAGCACACGTGCTACAGGGAAGTCCCTAAAGCGCTACAGGAGCGACACGTGTGCGGAGAAAACGATTCACGTTGTTCTTGAATCGCTGTAGATTGTACTCGATGGGAAACACAGTCCTGGGTAAACCATTCCAAAGGTATGATGTTCTCCATATAAAAGACTGCTTGAAAAGCGTTGTACGAGGAGTAACAAGCTGAACCTCATACGGATGTGAAGCATCAGCGCGACGTGTACTTCTAATATGCACCGCTCTGGGAGGAATCAAACGGGCCACATCTTTCGAACACTTTCCATGAAAGTACTTGTAGAATAGGCTCAAGTCGCCAACCGTTCTTCGATGTTCCAGCGAATCAAGGCCGACATAACTATGTCGGGTTCTGCAACGTTAACTTTTTTAGAAAAAACTGCCGCCTGGGTTTTTGTAGCGTTAAATTCCACTTGGTTACTGTCACCCCAAGATAGAATTTCTTCCAGGTCTTTGTTAAGTTGAATGACTTCCTGCTGTCTGCGGATATTCGTCTGAGTAGTCGATGTCCGAGCGTTCAAAGTGAATGAAGAGATAAGTGTACTGTCATCTGCAAAGCTGTAGATTGGATTCTCGGTCTTTTCCAGCAGATCGTTAATATAAATGAGGAAGAGAGTAGGAGACAGTATGGAACCTTGGGGCACACCGGCGTTGATAGTGAAGGTGTTAGAAAGAAATCCGTCAACTGCCACTCGCAAAGAACGCTCTCTGAGGAAACATGATAGCCACAAACAGAACTTTTCAGACATACCATAAGAACGTAGCTTAGCCAACAGCCCATCGTGCCAAACACGGTCAAATGCCTTGGATATGTCAAGAGCAACCGCTCGAGATTCTCCAAAGTGTTCAATTGCGTTGTTCCAAACATGTGTTACATAAGTCAGAAGATCTCCTGTTGATCTATTTTTACGAAAGCCATATTGGTGATCACTAATAATGTTGAATCCTTCAAGATATTTTAGAAGATGCTGATTGATAGCCTTTTCCATGACTTTCGATATTATTGAGAGTAGTGCGATTGGTCGGTAGTTATTTGGCAAGGTCTTCTTGCCTTTTTTAGGTATCGGCTGAACTGTGGCACATTTCCAGCAGGAAGGAAATATTCCCTTTCTGTAGGATAGGTTGAAAAGTCTACAGAAAACTGGTGTTAGTTCCCTCGCACAGTTCTTGAGAACTATGGCAGGTATTCCGTCAGCGCCTGAAGCCTTTTTGGTGTCTAGCTTCATCAAAATACGTTTTATGATACGCTGTCTGAAGACAATATCGGGCATCCTTGACTGCACTATGGGAATAGTAGGTGGTGTTTTTTTTCCTTGGAAATCGACAGTAGAATGTGAAGCAAAGAGTTCAACCAACAAGTTCGCTTTCTCAACAGGTGTCGTTGCAATAGAATTATCTGGCCGTGTGAGTGGTGGTATGGTGGATTTGGTGAAGTTTTGACTAACTGCCTTAGCGACCGACCAAAAGGACCTGGAATTGCCGGGACAAGCGAGAAGTTTTTTTCTAATCCGTTGATTGTGTACCTCCTTGGTTTCGTCGATAATTTCTTTGCATCTGTTCCTGGCACGAACAAAGATGTTACGATTTATGGTGTTAGGATCTTCACGCCACTGTCGGTATGCAAGATGTTTAGAAGCAACAGCTTCTTTGCATTTTAGGTCAAACCAAGGCTTGCCGTTGGAAGGGCATTTCTTCGAAAAAGGGATGTAAGCATCCATACCGGCCAAAATAACATCGGAAACCTCCCTGGCGCAGTCAGATGGGTCGTCGGATCGAAAACAAACGTCCAACCAAGGGAAAGTTCGAAAATATTCCATGAGATCTTCCCATTTAGCAGATTTGTAGTGCCAAATCTTGCGCGGTTTGGGCGCCTCTCTCTGTCACTGATTGGTAGAATACTCGATGTCGAAAGTAGTTTATGGTCGGAAGAACCTAACGGTGGATTTACGCTGACCGTGTAAATCTCCGGATTAGTGGTTAAAAACAGATCAAGAAGACTGGCGAACTCTCCGTCTCGATCAGGGATCCGTGTTGGTTCATCAATAAGCTGAGTCAAGCCACAACTGATTGAAAATGATTCGGCTTCACGACCTTGTTCGTCGGTAGTATTTGAATATTTAAGCCAGTTGATGTTGTGGACATTAAAGTCGCCCAGGATGGCAATTTCGGCATTTGGATAGTTAATTTGTAAATGATCTATGGTGTCTGCAAGAGAAGCGAAAAGTGTTCTAAAGTTTGTATCACTTGGTGGTCGATAGAGGATACAGACGAACCTTGTGGTTGGTTGAGTCGTTATTTTTAACCACATAACATCAAAGTTTGGGGGCTCCAGAGCCTCTTCTCATTGGCAAGAGAGGTCGCTTCTGACATAAAGACAGATTCCAAAGTTACGCCTAAATCGGGAATAGAAATCGTACCCAGGATAAAGATAGTTTACTGTGCTGGTCGATGAACTGACCTTAGCTTCACAGAGAGCGAGTACATGAGGTTTATTTGATTGCAGGTGTTGGTGCACTGAATTTATGTTCGAATTTAAACCTCGTATGTTGCAAAAATCCATTTTGAAATTCTGTTCTTTGCATGTCGACGCCCCTGAACCAGCCCCCACCCGGAGATCCGAACGGGGGGCTATTTTACCTCCGGAATTTTTTGTATCCAGGTGCCTCATCATGCTGTTTGGTCCCACAGTCCGGGACATCGGCACAGCCACGAAACATTAAGCAACTTCACGCAGCTTAAGCCGATGCGATGGTATCACACCGGGCGATGCTGGTGGGATCTGGGCATCTACCATCTAGATTGTTCTTTAAGTCGCCTCCTACGACAGGCAGAACATACCGGGGGAGATATTCTATCCCGCCCCCCCACGGGTACCGTGGGGGGGCGGGAATTCCCAAAATTTGCTCTTATTTTTAGCCAACTTAGTCTCTGCACTCTGCAAAATCTCTTTTAACTATTAATATCTTGGCTGGACTTCTCAAGCGAAAAAAACTCGATATAATATTCGTTCCTTTTATACCTCATAATTTTTTTATGAGCTTTATTTTTTCAACAATTGATTTAATAGTGTTAGACTTGAAATAGACTGGATATTTTCCATTTAGCCCATAAGATGGCACATACTCGTTTAAAATTTTATTAATTTCTGATTATGGTATACCACTTTAACCATGTCATCTAACTTCCTGTCTTGACATATATGTTCCCACTCAAGCGCCGACAAAACCGATCGATAGCCATATAGTATGCTTTTTATACTTCAAAATTTTATTTTGTAATGGTGTTTACTATTAAGAAAAACAAATTGTGTGGCAGGATGGTGACCATCCTCCACTAAATAATCCTCATATCTAGATATATATCTAATACATACAATGCTACAAAATTGAATGTACTAGAAGGAGCAATTTGGATTTCGGAGCGGGCACAGCTCAAGCCTTTGACGCCGTCTGGTTTACAAGCTACTGGTACTACATAATCTACTACCTTACATCGTAACACTATTGCGTTCTTACATAACAAGAAGACAATTTAGAGTAATGGTTCATAATATTACTCATTATCCACATCAAGGCCCATCAAATCGGGAGTTCCACAGGGTTCAGTATTGGCCCCCAAATTATTTAATCCATATGCTGTGTAGTTGACTTTCCAACCTTTCTTTCCACAAAAATAGGATTGTTTGCAGATGATGTGTACTTATTCGCACATTCGTGTTATATAAACGTAGCCAAGGCACATATCTGCAACCACCTAAGAAAAATAACCCCATGGCTAGGGCAGTGGAAGGTTGAACTGAACGAAAACAAGTGCGAAGGCATTGTTCTGACAAAAAAGTTCACGAACATTATTGTACATGAACCAATAACAATGAATACATCCAGGTGCCCATCAGAAAACGTCTAAAATACCTGAGTGTCATCAGTGACCAAAGGTTGAAATTCCATCTAGACGTAACATACATAGTGCAAAAGGCCTTCGTCGCTATACAGACTCTATATTCCCTAATATCGGCAAATTCCCAGCTGGATCTTCGAAATAAGTTAGTAATCTACAATCAATCATTAGACCTGTGCTGATGTGTGCAGCACTAGTTTGGTGTGTCTTGTCTGATGCACAGGTCAATAAACTACGGCGAATGCAGAACAAAATCTGAAGGTACGTGACCTCAACGAGACGCTATACAATAATCACCGACATACACGACATGACAAACATACAAACAATAAAACAATATTTAGCAGATACATGTGACAAATTTTACCGATATAAAACACAAACATCCACACTAACCCACGACTTGACAAAAACGCGTGAGGGAGACGCACCAAAACACAAGCCGCTTTATGCTAGATTGCCAGTTTATCTTCGAGGATCCGGACGAATAAATGAAATACTAATCCAATTGATATACGCAAATTTTGTGTTCCGTACGGAATACTTATAAGATCACTTGGATGCCCATCCGTCTCTATCTGTCTGTCTGTCACACCCGATTTTCTCCGAAACTATTAGACACAGAAAGTTGAAATTTGGCACTAATATAGGAACTAATGACCTCATCAGAGCGGTGTAGTTTTGAAAGTTAAATCATGACCTAAGGGGTTAATTTTGGGGGATGAAATAGGAAGTGAAGAAAAAACTACCAGGCCGTCGAATGGGATGTCAAATAAAAGTTTCTAAAAAGACGAGTTTAAAAATATATATATTGTAACACTTGCGCACACTTCTCTGTGTACTATTTTTAAAAAAGTGCGAAAAATCGCTGCCCCCCCCTTATCTCGAAAAGTGCTAATCAAAAAATTTTAAAAAAATTCTGGCATATTCTCTACAGGGTGTAGATTGAATGAAAATTATCACGAGTTCCTTACTTTTAATAATTTATCTGCTATATAAAAAACAAAAATTTCAAGGTCATAAGTTTTCAATAAAGATCGGAAAAAAATGTGTTAAAAACTCATTTGGGATGTGTTTTGTAAAGTCACTGATCATTTTATACTTCCGCAAAAAAAAATTTTGCTTTAAAAGCAATCAACGTACGGAACACTAATTGCGCAAGTCCAACTTGCACTTGACCGGTTTTTTTTTTTGGAATGGCGTCCGATGCTGGTCGCCGCGCGCCCGCCTTTCACAGCGACGAGCTGTCAAAGCGCATGGAAAGCGACGAAGGGACACCGCAATAAACAACCAAAATGAAAATAAATAAATGTAAAACAAACCAGCCAGATATAGTAGACTAGATCTGTGGTAAAGTATATATATAACCTAATTACAAAAACCTAAAAATAACTGTAAATAACAAAATAAAACACGGCAGTAAAGTAAAGTGAAGTGATATCTAACCAAACCAACAAATTTTAAATTGGCGTAGGCATATATAAATGGTGATTCATTTAGAGGTACTTTTTTTTAAATAAAAAAAAATGAATAAAAACAATTTTATTTTATAATTTTTATTATCATATAAAAGAACCATTCTTTACAATTATTTCTTAAAGATAATTTCTTTCAAATGTTGTCCGCGACTACGGTTAACAACGTCCATTCTGAAGTTCCAATTTTCAATGACGCGTGTGAGTATTTCGAGTGGTATTTGGCCAATGACTCGAGTAATATTGGCCTCCAATGCCTCAATTGTAACTGGCTTATCCATGTAGACTTTGGACTTTACATAGCCCCAAAGGAAAAAGTCAAGAGGTGTGATGTCACATGATCTAGCCGGCCAATTCACTGATCCAAAGCGTGAAATGTTCTGTTCGCCGAATTGCTCTCGCAGTAAAGCCATGGTTTCACGGGCTGTACGGCAAGTGGCGCCATCTTGTTGGAGCCAAATTTCGTCGAGACCACGGGCTTCAATTTCTGGCATCAAATAGTCTGTTATCATGGCGCGATAACGATCACCATTCACAGTAACATTCCGGCCGGCCTCTGTTTTGAAGAAATATGGACCAATTATTCCACCGGCCCATAAACCACACCAAACAGTTGTTTTTTCTGGATTTAATGGCAGCTCTTGAACCCCTTCAGGTTGTTCATCACCCCAAATACGGGCATTTTATTTATTCACGAACCCATTAAGCCAAAAATGGGCCTCATCGGTGAACAAAATTTTTCTCGAAAACAGTGGATCTTCTGCAAGCTTGTCAAGAGCCCAACGACTAAAACGGAAACGATTCGGAAGGTCGGTCGGCTTCAGTTGTTGCACTAGTTGAATTTTGTATGCTTTTAAAGAAAGATCCTTACGTAAAATACGCCAAGTTGTTGAATATGACAGGCCAAGCTGTTGAGAACGGCGACGAATCGACACTTCACGGTCTTCGCGTACATTCTGCGCTACCGCCCCTATATTTTCTTCACTACGTGCTGGATGTGGTCTATTCGGTCGAGCATTATCCAATAATGAAAATTGGGTCTCAAACTTATTGATGGTAGAGCGAATTGTGCGTTCGGTAGGCCGATTATGTGGACCATAAGTTGCTCTAAGCGCCCGATACACATTCCTCGTAGAACGCCCATTTTCGTAATAAAGTTGAACAATTTGTAGACGCTGTGCCGGGCTAAGTCTTTCCATTATGAATTGTCAAACACTACTGAACAGGAATGCCACTTCAGTTGATATGACGCATGCGCAATCTGCAATTAAATCCCCATCACAAAAAGTACCTCTAAATGAATCACCCTTTACAAGTATATTGTTAAAAGAATGAAAGAGTGAATAAAAGGATGGTAAGAGAGAGAGCGTGAATGAACTGTAAATAAAATATAACAAGGCCAATGATACTGCACAAGTACCTGATAACATCAAGTTGAGTTTTTTTAACGCAAAAAATAACTGTGCACTTATAACAACGGACAAACTTTCACTTAAAACACATTAATATTGCCATTGAAATTAAATGATGGAAATGGTAATATTAATTAAGAAAATGCAAAGCCACAATTTTTTACCCCAAACAGCAGAACAACGGCCAAAAATTATCTTATAAATGAATATGTAACTATCTAACATATTGTATTTATAGCTGCTAGAAATGTGAAAAATGGCATATTTTAATAAGTTCTGTTATTACACATTATGTACGTTTTTGAACTGCACTAAGCCTAGGTATGACAAGGCATCAACTATAGTACCTTTCCATTAACTATGTTTCTGAAAGACATAACATATCAGAAGATACTAAACTATGAAAAATGTCCTTACTCCACACACATTTTGGTAGTAAATGCGCAGTCCTTCTGTATTAGAATTCATTGAGCTAATGTATCATTTATAAACTATATACAGTAGGAAGTAGGAACAGTTACATCCTTTGAATGTTTTCCATGCTCTTTATTAAAAAATACGCGAGTGGTCATCCTTTCTGGCAAAAATATCACCATTTCTTGTCCAAACAAACTTGTTTCTTATTTTTACCAACAATTCTAGAATCCTTAAATAACAGTTGCTGGCCTAAGTAAGATGTTCACTAATAAACAAGTTATCGAATATTCACTCTATTTCCATTTTTGGTGACCCATTTTCCCTGTGCAGACGAATTGTCTTGGCAGTTTTTCTCTTCTGGATGTAAAGTCTCACAATAATATTTTCAATCTTATTATCTGAATTAGTATTTAATTGTACCCTATGTATATACTCAATATTATCTTTAGAAATATTATAATTTTTATAGTGTCAATCATTTCTAGAGTATTTATTAAGTTTTCGTTTTCTTTCTGGATAACTTCTCATATTTCTATATTGTTAGCTCTAGAAATCTGATCCGGGCCATTCATTCTGGCCTCAAGAGCCTCCACTTTAGATTTACGACTTCTGTTTTCGCCAGGGATTCCGGAAATTTTTCTTACATATTCATCGAACTGCGTAAGTGTCATATGCGTTCTTTCAAGGTCTGCTATTTTAACACCACAAAAATTAACCGACTGAAACAGAGCGTTCCCCCAATGGTCGGAGCTCACTTCTAATCGCCCGCATCGCTGCAAGATAGTCTACGTGCTCAGAAGGACTTTGGGCTGACGGCGATGATATTACCGCTGAAGCACTGGAGGGAACGAAGTTAATGCTGGCTTTAAGCAAGCCTCTCGTCATTAATAGCATAGACATGCTTCCGCGGCACTATTTCTACTTAGACGAAACTCCATCCACATGAAGTATAGTTTGTTACCAACAACGTCGACGCACCACCCATGATAGAACCGAGCACAAAAACGGTCACACTGAAGCTCAGATTTTTTTTTGTTTACCAATTCATTACAATATTTGCATATTTTGTTATCCATTTTTAACACAATTACCATAAAAAAAAACTCACAAGACTTTTCAAAAACTGATTCTTTGGCACGTTACGAAGAAAACAGTGCAAAAATCAGAATTTTCCGTGAAGATTAACCATCAAAAAGACACAAATTTCAGTGGAGTGACATGCTCGCGCACCACATCGTTTTAAGCTGAACATATTTTTAGAAAACAGCGAAAAATTGAGCGACGATGCTAGGGGAATGGAGTGCCCCAACATAACTATGTCTGGTTCAGCAACATTAACTTTCTTAGTAAAAACTGCCGCCTGAGTTTTTGTAGCGTTAAATTCCACTTGTTACTGTCACCCCAAGATAGAATTTCTTCCAGGTCTTTGTCAAGTTGAACGACCTCCTGCTGTCTGCGGATATTCGCCTGAGCAGCCGATGTCCGAGCGTTCAAGGTAAATGAAGAGACAAGCGTACAGTCATCTGCAAAGCTGTATATTGGATTCCCGGTCTTTTCCAGCAGATCGTTAATGTAATGAGAAAGAGAGTAGGAGACAGTATGGAGCCCTGGGGCACACCGGCGTTGATAGTGAAGGTGTTAGAAAAAAATCCGTCGACCGCCACTTGTAAAGAACGCTCTCTGAGGAAACATGAGAGCCACAAATAGAAACTATGGCAGGTATTCCGTCAGCGCCAGAAGCCTTTTTGGTGTCTAGCTTCATTAAAATACGCTTAATGATGCGCTGTCTGAAGACAACATCGGGCATCTTTGACTGCAATATGGGAATAGTAGGTGGTGTTTTTCCTTGGAAATCGACAGTAGAATGTGAAGCAAAAAGTTTAGCAAACAAGTTCGCTCTCTCAACAGGTGTAGTTGCAATGGAATTATCTGGCCGTGTGAGTGGTGGTATGGTGGATTTGGTAAAATTTCGACTAACTGCCGTAGCGACTGCCCAAAAGGACCTGGAATTGTTGGGACAAGCGAGAAATTTGTTTCTAATTCGTTGATTGTGCGCCTCCTTGGTTTCGTCGATAATTCCTTTGTATCTGTTCCGGGCACGAACAAAGGTGTTACGATTTATGGTGTTAGGATTTTCACGCCATTGTCGGTAGGCAATATGTTTAGGAGCAACAGCTTCTTTGCATTTTCGGTCAAACCAAGGCTTGCCGTTGGAGAAGCATTTCTTCGAAAAAGGGATGTAAGCTTCCATACCAGCCAAAATAACATCGGAGACCTCTCTGGCGCAGTCAGATGGGTTATCGGTTCGAAAACAAACGTCCATCCAAGGGAAAGTTCGAAAGTATTCCGTGAGATCTTCCCATTTAGCAGATTTGTAGTGCCAAATCTTGCGGGGCCTAGGCGCCTCTCTGTCACTGATTGGCAGGATACTCGATGTCAAAAGCAGTTTATGGTCGGAAGAACCTAACGGCGGATTTACGGTGACCGTATAAATCTCCGGATTGGTGGTTAAAAACAGATCAAGAAGACTTGCGAACTCCCCGTCTCGATCAGGATCCGTGTTGGTACGTCAATAAGCTGAGTTAAGCCACAACTGATTGAGAATGATTCAACTTCACGACCTTGTTCGTCGGTAGTATTTGAATATTTAAGCCAGTTGATATTGTGGACATTAAAGTCGCCCAGGATGGCAATTTCGGCACTTGGATAGTTAATTTGTAAATGATCGATGGTGTCTGCAAGAGAAGCGAAAACTGTTCGAAAATTGGTATCACTTGGTGGTCGATACAGGATACAGATGAACCTTGTGGTTTGTTAAGTCGTTATTTTTAACCACATAACATCAAAGTTTGGGGCGCCAGAGCCTCTTCTCGTTGACAAAAGAGGTCGCTTCTGACAAAAAGACAGATTCCAAAGTTACGCCTAAATCGGGAATAGAAGTCGTACCCAGGATAAAGATAGTTGATCGTGCTGGTCGATGGACTGACCTTGGTTTCACATAGAGCGAGTACATGAGGTTTATTCGATTGCAGGTGTTGATGCACTGAATTCATGTTCGAGTTTAAACCTCGTATGTTGCAAAAATTTGTTTTAAAATTATAATGTCTGCACGTCGACGCCCCCGAACCAGCCCTTACCCGGAGATCCGAACGGGGGGCCATGCCACATCCGGAACTTAATGTGAAATTTTCCTGTTCTGTCACATATTTATCTTTGCCTTCTTCGGCTTTGATCCAGGGGGTGTTATTATTGGGTGGTTTGGGTTCTGACCAGATACTTTTCCAATGATCTGTAAGTTCTTGTTTGTTTGGTGGTTCGATCACTGCTGTCTGTTTGTTGTGCATAGTTTTCCGGTAGAACTGTTTTTCGCTTCTTCGGAAGAGGTTGTTGGTGTCTTTCCTCTGGTTTGGTTCTTTGTATCTTTGGAGTCTTGCGGCATATACGGATAATTTTTGTTTCAAAGTATCAAGGATTTCTGGTAGTGTTCTGTTGGGAGACCTGGATTTGATCTTGTCTATACTCTGTGTGACGCGTTTGGACACGTTCCCGTTGATAAACTGGGTAAGGTGTCCTAGATCTCTCCTAATGTTGTTGATTTTGTTTTCTATTCTTATTTGCCGTTTGAATTTTGGTTTTGTGCTGTTGGGATGTCTTTGTCGGTTGGAAGTTTTTGATTAAATACTTCGTCAGTTGCTCTTGGGATTGATGGTGGTGGGTCCAGGCGGCGAGTGATTCTCTTCTCAGTGGTTTCTTTGTCAGGACTTGTGCTTTTATCAAAGTAACGCATGGTGTATTCGTTGATTCCTGTAGTGTAACTCATGCATTGCTTTGATTTTCCCGTCTTGGTGGGTGTCGGCTTACTCGCCGGCACAACACTTTTGGCAGGTCCATTTTCAGTTGCCCGATCTTCATCGTTTTGGTCGAGCTGCCATTTCCCGCGACTTCCTCGATCGTTACGTCGCTCGCCCGATGCTTCTTTTATTGGTCTACTGTTGTTTGGGATGTTTTTAGTGTTTTGTGGTGTCAGAAGCTCAAAGTGTCCCGACATTGGGTTGCCTGTCAGTAGAAGGTAAACAGTTTCAGTGTATTTTTGATTTTTGATTATGTTGCTATAAAGAACACTAAGTTGATTCGTGTCTCATTTATAGTTGATTGACTTTGAGTGCCTGTTAATATGGTAGATTTCCTTAAAAATTTCCCTTTATAGTTGTTGTAATGAGCTAAGATTTTAACGTTGTTATAGTCAAAATTATGATCTGATTTCAAATGATGTTGCACATCACACGAATTCTTTCCCAATCGGCAGTCACTCCTGTGCTGTGTAAGTCTCTGTTTCAACCACTGAGATGTCTGTCCAATATAACACGCCTCACATTGCAAACAAGACAACCTATAAACTACAGAGTTATTATATAAAATAGGTGTTCTATCCTTTATTTTTGAAAACAGTTTAGAACCTCGTATGCTGTTATATTTCGCAATTTTTACATTTGGAAAATCTCTGAATAAGGCGACAAATTGAATTTGTAATTGGCTTTATAAATTGTGGCTTCCTGAATATCCTATGTGGCGCAGGCATCTCATTAGTAGGGGCGTCAAGACTATCTGAATTATAAATTAATGTTCGTAAAATGTGTTTAGGATAGGCACTGTTGATAAAAATGTTATACAGCTCGTCTAGGTTTCTTGTGTATGGTATATGTACCAAAGCTGTTTACTTTTAGTTTGTTGTAGTAAATCGTTGGTTTTGGTTTCGAGGAAAAACTCGCATTTTCGTAATTGATTGTTCGTTTGTTTCATATTTGATTTATATTTCAATATTTTAATACCTTGACGAAAAAGAATAGTGTTTTAATATAGGTGTATTATTTGTAGTTACTCCTGAAGAAGTTATCAATCGATAACGAAATATTGAGTTTTAAAGAAGAAAAGAGTCTTATTTACAGTCCAGACCGATTTCCGGTAATCATACATATATCTGATTGAAGAACGGTCGATAACATATTACCAAAATATATACCATATATATATATATATATATATATATATATATATATATATATATATATATATATATATATATATATATATATATATACATATATATATATATATATATATATATATATATATATATATATATATATACATATATATATATATATATATATATATATATATATATATATATATATATATATATATATATATACATATATGTATATATATGTTATATGTATATATATATATATATATATATATATATATATATATATATATATATATATATATATATATATATATATATATATATATATATATATATATATATATATATATACATATATGTATATATATGTTATATGTATATATATATATATATATATATATATATATATATATATATATATATATATATATATATATATATATATATATATATATATATATATATATATATATATATATATATATATAGTTTTGTTGACATTTTTTAATAATAATAATAATAATTTGTGATTATTTACAATAATAATACTGTTGAATTAAAATAGTTACATATGAATAATTGTAAGATTGAAATCAAATTAGAAATTAATAATTAGAATTAATAATTAAAAAAACTTGACTTCATAACACCAAAGTCTTTATGCCTAATTTTCTTTATTGGTTGCTTCGTTATCTCTTTTTCAGTTTGTGCCCTGATGAAGGTCCCAACCTAGGACCGAAATATTGGCTAAATGAATATAGTATGAACATCTGTTGATGTCCGTTTTTTGCCGAGTCCCTCAACTAGTTTCATAATTTAGGATTTTGTTAGATACGGCAACTTTTGCTTTCTCTCTCTTTATTTGTTATATATATATATATATATATATATATATATATATATATATATATATATAAATATATATATATATATATATATATATATATATATATATATATATGGTATATATATATATATATATATATATATATATATATATATATATATATACTAGCCGTGCCCGCGGCTCCGCTCGCGTGGACTTGATTCACCTTTATCGTCACTGCTTATTCGTTATGTTTATATTATTATATAGCTCAAGGGGCCTTAGAGGCTCATGGCTTGGTTGCATACTTGTCTCCACTTCTTTTTGTCTCCTGTTAGCTTTTCCCAGTGCGGGATTCCCATCAACTCCCGATCTTGCTTTACTGCCTAAATCCATGTAGATCGAGGTCTACCCTTGCCTCTTCTTCCAACCACTCCTCCTATTAGGGCTTGCTTTGCCTGTCTTTCTTCCTTCATCCTTGCCACGTGTTCCAACCATCTTAATCGCTGGCTTATTATGATTTGGCTTATAAGGGGTTTCGTATATAGGCATTTTAATTCGTAGTTTGTTCTTCTTCTCCACAGTCCCTCTTCTTTCCTTTCTCCGTAGATTCTTCTCAAAGCTTTCCTTTCCCACACCTCCAACGTCTCCTTTTCTCTTGCATTCAGTTTTCACGTTTTGCATCCATATGTCACCATGGGTCTGACAACTGTCATATATATTCTTTCTTTTGCTTTTCTTGATACATTCTTTGATTTCAATATTGGATTCATTGCCCCCAAACATCCCTGTCTTTCGCTATTATTTCTTGTATCTCCGCCCTTTCTTGTCCACTCTCTGTTATTGTTACTCCCAGATAATTAAGTTTATCTACTTTTTCAAACAAATATCTTTTTCCTAAGTTGTTTATTATATCTAAACTTTTGTTGTTTTTATTATCCTTCTTCTTTGTCATTTCCATGTATTTTGTTTTTTCCTCATTTATCTTTAGTCCTCTCATCCTTCCCCTTTCTTCTATCCTACTTATGGCTTTTTTGAGGTTCTCTTTTGCTCTTGCAATCACTGCTACATCATCCGCATAGGCCAAGCATTGGCAGGTTTGTTGGTATATCGTTCCATTTGTTTCTATTTCTGACTCTCTGATTATATTCTCTAGTACCAAATTAAATAGATATCTCGACACCGGTTCCCCCTTCTTAATCCTCTCTTCACCTTAAACTTGTCTGATACTTTGCCCTCAACCAACACTCTATTTTCTGTGTCATTCAGGGTCATTCTCACCATCAATTTACTTGGAATTTTTAGTTCTTCCATTATCTTGTAGAGTCCTTCTCTATTTACAGTCATATGCTTCTCTGAAATCCACAAAGACCAAGTGTAGTGCCAAATTTTGTTCTAAGCTATTATCTTAGATTTGCTTAATCGAAAATATCTGGTCTGTAACCGATCTATTTTCCTGAATCCACACTGGTACTCTCCCAAAATAGACTCGGCTTTCTCTGCTAGTCTGTGTTTGCTAGTCAACACATTGGTGTACACGACATCCAGTAAGGCTATTGGTCTATAATTAGCAATATAGTTTTTTTTCCTTTTTTGTATATTGGACAAATGAGCGACTCTCTCCAGCTCACGGGCATCTTTTCTGTTTCATATATTTCTTGCACCAACCGACATATTTCATTTTCCAGATCTACTCCTCCAGCTTTTATCAGTTCTACAATTTCCACCAGGGCCTTATTTTTTTTGGGTTCTGAGTATTTCTCTTATTTCTTCTTTGCAGGGTTTATTTGTCCCCTCCTGCCCTTCAGTTAATTTTGCTTCCTATTTCTCATTCAACTCATTTTCATCTCCATTTAGTGTTTCTTTAAAGTATTTCCGCCATCTATTCAGTCTTTCTGCGAAGCTTACTGCTAAACTTCCATCTTTTTTCCTACATATTAGCATTTTGTCTCTGTTTATTCCCTTTGGATTTTATAAGAAAAAAAACACGTAAATCGGATAAGTGGTTCTTGAGTGCTAAGCGCAGTAATGGATAGACAGACAGATAGAGAGACGTTACGTTTTATATATATTATAGATTTTTTTTGACATATATTAAATTAAGAATTTAAAAAAAATCACGTAAATCGGATGAGTGGTTCTCGAATGATAAGCACACTAACGGACAGACAGATAGAGAGAAGTTGCGTTTTATATATATTATATAGATTATTATATATTATATAACCTGGTCAGAGAACATATGTATGAATTTAAAAAATCACGTAAATCGGATAAGTAGTTCTCGAGGGATAAGCGCACTAACGGACAGACAGGCAGACAGAGAGACGTTGTATTTTACATATATTATAGATATAGATTATTATTATTACTATATAACCTGGTCAAAGAATATATGTATGAATTTAAAAAAAGACACGTAAATCGGATAAGTGGTTCTCGCCTGATAAACGCACTGATGGACAGACAGACAGACAGAGAGACATTGCATTTTATATATATTATAGATTATAGATTTTATCTGCTACATAATATTGTTCCAAATTTAATGGTTTAGGCGGTGTACTGCAAGGGAACGTGCTACCGGCAAACTTTTTTCCGACTTTATTCACTATTATCGTCACTGCTCATTCCCTATGCTACCTATCGTAATAAAATATAGCCTATAACCTGGCCAGAGAACATATGTATGTTTTAAAAAAAAAAGTACGTAAATCGGATAAGTGGTTCTCCAGTGATAAGCGCACTAACGGACAGACAGACAGAGAGACGTTGCATTTTACATATATTATAGATATATATGGTATATATATGGTATATATATATATCTATATATATGTAAAATATATATATATATATATATATATATATATATATATATATATATATATATATAATATATGTATGTATATAAATATATATATATATATATATATATATATATATATATATATATATATATATATATATATATATATATATATATATATATATATACACGCCATGTTAGGTTCTAGAAATATGCCATGTAAATCAAAACGACGTAAGTCGGAACATTTTTTTACCCGCATTTCCATATAAAATGAAGGGGTTGAGTTCCACGAAGTCTTTTCTTGTAAATAAAACTACTAAATAGTCATGCTTTATTAATATATATATTAAATATGTATAGTATTTGGCAATTATTGCACAATTGAAAAAAATACCAAAAATTGAAAGTTAATTAAAGCTAAACCTTTGGTCTGAAAAACATATTAATTCGAGTCTGATTCGCTTACACTGATAGGCAGAAATAATATTGTTATTAACATCAAGATTTCTTTCAAACTTTGGATCATTTTATACAAAAATATTCATCACATTCTGTAAACTTGCGAAGGCTTCTTCAACTTCTTTTCCGCTTCCAGTTCAATAAGATCCTCAACAATCAATTTTTGAGCATATGGCACTAACAAATCTTTAATATCATCAGTAGGGGCTCCAATATTGGGCAAGTTGTTGGCTAAATTAACAATGTCGGTTATAATCGATGTTCGGCTGCTCTGTGTTTAATGGATAGTCAAGTGACTTAAAAAAATACGGGCATAACTTTTTCCACATTCCTTTCAAACGGCGGGGTTTCATGTCTTTCCAGAATGCAGCAATATATTTTACACCTTGTAAGATGTTGTAACTTTTCCAGAATTCTCTCAGTTCTATGTCACTTTCTTCATTAGCTTTCACTGACCGTGAAAAGGTTCTCCTGAGATAGTAGGCCTTAAATGACTACTTGGTCCATTGATTGCAGCAAAAAGGTAGTGTTTGGAAGCAAAAATACATTAATTTGGGAATCAACATCAGCAATACCCGAGGGATGACCGGGAGCATTGTCCAGAACAAGTAATGCTTTATAGGCCAAATTATTTTTCAAACAGTACTGCTTTACTTCAGGTATGAAATGCTGTGTAACCTAATCTTGCTGCTGTCACTCATTTGGGTTGGCCTTCCAAATGACTGTAAGAGTACCCTTGGCGTAATTTTTAAAAAGCTCGTGGATTTTTAGGCCTATAAACCAAAAGTGGTTTTAATTTGAGATCACCTTTAATATTACATCCCAACAAAAGCGTCAAAGCGATTTTTAACCGGTTTAAAGTTAGGTATAGATTTTTCTTTTTGGGAAATGAAAGTTCGAGTGGTACTAGCAGCCTCTCCTTGCACTTTAATGTTATGTCTCTATCTTGTCTTAAACCGCATAAACCATCTGCGACTCTCAGAAAAAGTTTTTATTTCTTTTTCAACATTTTCGCCTCCATTATTTTGCAGTGTATTGAAAATGTTCAGTGCTTTATAACTCAGAGAAACCCGTCGCTGAGTTTGGTGCTTAACAGTTTTTCCAACTCAGAAATTAAAGTGTTTCTTTTACGTATGATGGTACTGTTTAGAGATAAAGAATGTTGTAAAACAGTGAGACGTTTTTCTTTTTCTTTTATTATTGTTGGTACAGTGGTACAGGGCAGATTAACCTGAGGTTTAAACTCTAAAGCGACTGTTTTCTTACTGTCTTTTGTACTTTATTATCACTGATACGCTTAGGTGGCATTGTCCTGATACAATTTTGTAATTTCAACTTGATTTAGTGGCAATACGGATTAAAAATCAAAAGAAACAAACAAATATTATGGACGCAATGATCGCTCGTCGCAACTGCACTGATTTGTCATCGCGAAAGGCGCACCACGCGCTCTTGTAACATGGTCAAAACACCCCAGCTCCGCGCAATCTGGATGATCGCTTGATTAAGGAATGGTATCAAAATATTGTTAGACGTAAGTCGAGACGACGTAACTCGAGGACTGCCCTGGTTTTCTGGATTTATTTGGTCTTTTGAGTCTCTGACTATCCTATTATTCTATACAGTTTTAGATAGTAGCTATGTTGGGGTTTCGTAGAAGTCTGTTGCGGCCTGTTGTTCCTTTGAGGCAGGTAAATGTGATTTCAGGTTTGCCTTCAGGTCATCTTTAACATCGCGTTGGTGTTCTGTTCTCTCTTTAAATAGATTATTTGATTATTTCTGTACTGTATCCATTATGTTTGACTATTTTCGTAATATATGTTTATCCTTCTTTCCTGTTAGGTACAAAGATCTGGAGGTCAGGGTGTCGGCTACTGCTTGTAGTTACGATTTGGATCTTTGCAGAAGAATAAAGTATTATGAATGGGATTAATCCACGGATTTGAACAAATTACATTTCATTGCGTTTTAAGTAGCCTTTGAAATAGGATATTTTATATATGCTCAAAAATTACTTTAGTAATTGTTAAAGGGCCCGAGGTGTGTGTGTGTGCGCGTTAGTGCATTATTCAAGAATAGAGAAATGTATTTCCTTGTGTTATGACTTGATAGTCGCAGATGTTTCACCAGTCCATAGATCCTTAACCTAAGCAACAGCTGAACATCCGGAAAAACCATCCGCTTGTTTCATAATATTTACGGTCTTTCAAAAATCCACAAACCGAATAACCCTCTCTGATCAATTCTAACAGCTATTAACTTACCGCTTAAAACAGAGGAAAAATATCTAGCTAGCATATTACGACCCATAGTAGAGCAAGTCAAATGATACGCCAAAAATTCTAAACATTTCACCCAGATTCTCCACACATAAAATCTTGAACAAAACTATAAAATAGCAAGTTGCGAAGTCAAGTCCCTCTATCCAAGCATTTTAGTACATAAAGCTCTCCAACAAATCGCATGAAACGAAGACTATATAATTGATCTTATCAGACGCTGTCTTAAGAAAGCTTATTTCTTGTTTGACAACCAAATATACAGACAAACCGAAGGCGCATCTATGGATTCATATCTGCTACCAACTACAGCCAACCCTTTTATAACCGACTTCGAACAAAAGGCGTTAAAGGAAGCAGGCCTGAAACCAAAACATTGGACACTATACGTCGATGACAATTGGTCATATAATCCTTCAGAAAAGATGAACTTCATAAATTCTTGAATCACCTAAACTCCTTACAATAGAAAATCCAATTCGTACTGGATTTATTGGGAAACAACCCACTCCCATTTTTTTGACACAGAATACTAAAGAAAGATATCTCCAACCTACTGTAACTTTAATAGCCAAGGTCGTTTCGTATAAATTATTTTTTCAACCATACATCTTCAACGCAATGGTCGCTTAAGAAAATATTGTTTTTTGTTTTAAAGGTTGGTAGCAAAAAATGAATATTTATATTTGCTAATTGGGCGATTTTATCTGTTTCCCTTTCTCTTTAATTGCGGCAGAATAAGAAAAAAAAGACAAAACGTTAACTTTACTAATTTAATTATTTATAATATTTACAGTTGGTAACTGTCGTGCAGGTCTATGACGTGATTTTGTGGATCAGTTTCTTTTGCAGGTTGTGCGTTACAACAAAACAATTAGTTTTCCTTTTAAACTATTTACTACTTTAAAATTGAAATGGGGCTATTAAAATGATGATTTACTTTTGTGTTTTGGGTTATAAAACCCAAAGAGAACAAGTCAATATAGTAAATTGACAGTGCCTTAAGCGAGCCCTCCAACAATTACTAAAGGAATTTTTGCTCATATTTAAAATATCTTATTTCAAAGGCTAGTTAAAACGCAATAAAATGCAATTTATTCAGATCCGCTAACAGTAGATTAATCCTGTTCATAATACTTTATTCTTCTGCGAAGATCCAAATCGTAACTACAAGGAGTACCCAACAGCCTGACCACACAGAAAGGATAGACATATATTACGGAAATACTCAAACACAACGGATACAGTACAGACATAATTAAACAACCAATTTAACGACAAAACAACACTCCAACGAGATCTTAAAGATGACCTGAAGGCAAACCTAGAATCACACTTACCTGCCTCAAAGGCCGCATCGTACTTCTACGAAACCTCAACTTATCAACCATCTAAAAACTACATAGTATAATAGGATTATTAGAAACTTTAAAGACAAAATAAATCCAGAAAACCAGGGCGTATTCAACATCCCGTGTGGCAATTGCGATGGGGCTTACATACAACACATACAGAGAAGGATATCTGTAAGACTCGAAGCCGACAAACATAGTCACTGCAGCCAACTTTCTTTTAGCACTAGGTAAAAAAGCGATTTAAACCGCTACAAGCAAATACCTACTATTCAGTACTAGAAAACAAGAAACATTCGAGAAGTCAATGAAATTGTAAGAGACTCACACCTTAAAAAAGGAGATGAAGTCTTCAACGCCCCCACCCGGCTTAAAGTATGTAATTAAATAAGACTCTAACGCATCAGCGGGCAACAGTCTACTGAATAACTCCAAGACCATACATGTTAGCCCAACGGAGGTGGAGCAGGCGCTATCTAATCACCGCTACAACTTGTGTACGACAACGAATAAATAGCACGGCCCGTTCAGTTTACTCTTAACTATTTACCAGTAAGCAAGGATAAAGCCAAAATAGACTTTCGCGAAAGGTCTGCAACCACCAAGGCAGAACAACACTGATCAACGGATCTACTCTCGGATCTGTAAGAGACTATATTTATTAATAACGACAAATACTATCGATCAAAGTTTTTATTTGATAATATAACACTAAACTAAAAATAAATAATTTCTTAAAGATCCCAATAGGTGCCTATAGACTTTACTTCAAATTTAAAGTTACTTCACATTTCGAGTTTAACAAATATTTCCGAAAATATAGAAAAAGAAATGTAGTTAGTTTTTTAATCAGTTTTACTAAAATCCAATTCACTAAAACTTTATTTAACTGTTATTTTTATCTTTAATTGTTTCCTAGAAAAGTAGCAGGGGAAAATGCCAGTCGGGGAATATCTACACTATTTCAATTTGTTGGGCGTTAATTTGGGAGCAAATATGTCCTGGTATGAACATGTTACAGGCATAGCAAGGAGAGCTTCTCAAAAGTGGGGAATATTATTTCGAATCAGAAAGCTTTACACTCCACAACAATGTTAATTCTTTACAAAGCTCAAATTCGACCAACTGTTGAATACTGCTCCCTTGTTTGGGGCTCCGCTCCCAAACATACACTGCATTTGTTGGATTCTATTCAGAGAAGAGCTGTTCGTCTAATTGGGGGACCCGGAATTGACCAGCGGCCTTAATTCGCTGGAACATCGAAGAACGGTTGACGACTTGAGCCTATTCTACAAGTATTTTTATGGAAAGTGTGGAGGAGGAGGATGTGGCCCGCTTAATTCCTCCCAGAGCGATGCATATTAGAAATACGCATCGCGCTGATACTTCACATTCGTATGAGGTTCAGCTTGTTACTCCTCGTACAACGCTTTTCAAGCAGTCTTTTATATGGAGACCATCATCCCTTCGGAATAATTTGCAAAGGAGTGTGTTTCCGATCGAGTACAATTTACAGCGATTCAAGAACAACGTGAATCGCTTTTTCCGCACACGTGTCGCTCCTGTAGCGCTTTAGGGACCTCCCTGCAGCACGTGTGCTAGACCCATAAAAAAAATATATTACTGTAAATACAGTCTAACAAGTAAGAACGTGCCCGCCATAATTCATTTTTGGTAGATGCGATTCTAGCGATTCAACAAAAAATCGGAAGTATCGACAGTATCAGTCGATTCCGAACTTTCGTCGAAATCACGTAAAATTTAAAATGAGTCACTTATTTGCGCGTCGGTTCGAGGCAGTCTTTCTTTGTTCCCTTCCAAAGGGGCCTAAATGACACATTCCGCGGCCGCTAAATATATTTAAAGATTGGTATCCTTTGTGAAAAAGTGGGTCAATCATTTTAACGAGACGAAAAATGTCGATGACTTGTCAAAACGTGTCTCTGCAGGCAAAGTCGAAAAACGAATCGTGTCTTTGTTTTCACGGGATCCGAAATTGACGCTGCGTCAAGGAGTGCAAAATTAAGAAAATCTGGTTTGAATGTGTCCCATGAGACCATTCGACATCTTCATGCTCATGACGTCAAATTTCGAAACACGTTGAAGAAACCTGTACTGGGCGAAAATCATGTCGTGAAACTGCTGGTTTGGGCCTACGATAAGAGAGTAGAGTAGCCCTCACAATCGCCGGACGCCAATCCTATAAAAACGTTTTGTTCCTTGTAAAGAGGAAACTCAAAGGAAAGACTCTGAGGATTTTAACTTAGTTGTATCACGAGATTCGAAAAATTTTCAGAGTATGCAGAAAATCTCATCGACAGATTGCCTCGAATATGCCAGGCGATTATTAATGAAGGAGACGATTGGACAACTTACTAAGGTAATTGTGCCGTTGTTACTACACCAATATTTTATCGATGACAAAAATGTTCTCGAAACACACTTTTTCAAGAATACGAGCGGTCATGTTCTTACTTGAGAGACTGTATTTCCTTAACATATGGTTACTCCCTAACCGTAGCAGCTCATGCAAAGTGACCTTTGCAGTTAGTTAATACAACACTAAACTGAGAAAGTTAAAAATTTTGTTAGGACATTAATTTATAGTCAAACATAGAAAGCGTTAAATCGGAACGTTAGAATGGTTGTTTCCGCTTATACCGCGGTAAACACCATTTTGAGGATTATTGAAGAATTCAAAAATAGGATCATCTATTGAAAGATAAAACTTATTTTTTTTATTATTTCTAATTTTAGCCAAAACACTATGTAGAAGTAAACGTCAGGATTCATTTGTAAACATATCTGAAACTCTTCATCTGCTCAAACCTACTTTCGAACCTTCCAATTAAATAAATTACATTAAAGTATTGACTTTTAGTTTTTCTTCGTAAGTCTCTATAAGAGTTCTTAGAGTTGTGAAATATAAAAATTATTTCATTATACGAAATATTTTTCCCTGTGAAATAACGTTTATGATATGCTTTATATTCATTATTAATATTACTGGTAACTGTAGTGTACAGCGCTGGTCAATAGTTTTCAAAGCAAAAATTGTTCGCTACTCAAGATAATGAGTTTAATAAATTGTTCATCACGGTTAACTTGTACAGTTACACTACCAGTTTTAAATGGTAAATAGACAAAAAGGTCACACGGTGTCATTTCAGCAATGTACATTTGTGATTGAATTTGACTATAGTAAGGTTTGCTCTCCTTAAGTTCTAAACCATTATTTATAAATTCTAAGTACCCAAATGACTGGCCGTGGCTCGGTGGCGTAGTACTTTGCTACTGTGCAGAAGGTCGAGGGTTCAATCCCGCAGGTCGGTATACTTATTTATTATTTTATTTAAGTATATTTGGCCTGGCCACGTACATAGGTAGCAGTTGTTTGCAGAAATGCATATAACGTCCGTGGCAGCACTACTGCATTATTTAAAAGGTGCCATTAAATAGAGAAATGTATGTTTCGGCACTTGGACAACGTTGACGGATATTACGACATCTTCACCAATATCCTTGGAATATGGAAAAAGGGTAAAATCCCTACTGAGACGGGGAGGTGAGGATAAAAAAAACATTGCACGAATTATTATCTAAATTTATTACAGGTTATTTTTTACATGAAATGGGACATTAAATTTCCACTAGTTTTGTAACACAGCCATCCTCCACTACAGCTCCATTAATACTAGTGCCCAGTCATGGTTGATATTTGCTAACAATTACACCAACTCTTATTACTTCGCAGTGATTTAGTTTCTCATATTCTTGTAGAGCTCTTTGATTCTTTACTCTAGCCATACCTTGTAGCCTCACAATTAACATTCTTTGGATTTAAAATACTTGACACTATACTTTCTACAGTTTTAGTAGTGATTATGTACAATTATACTAGCAGATATCCTGAGTCGTCTGACAGCATACAAGTCTAGGCATTGATTGCTTAATTATATCACAAGCTTGTTATGTCATCATCCGTCATCACAATCTTTTAATCACAAAATTCTTTCAAATGATCGTCCAATATGTAATAATTGTGGTACACTGGAAGCTCTTCTCTGAATATAAAAAAAAATATTCAAACACTCAACACATTCTTTTAGTTCCAAGTTTAATACAACTCCTTTAATTTTTCTTTCACTACAGTTCCATCCTCAGATTGCACTGCTTCAAAATATCTTCCTTTGAATACTTATTTTTCACAAACTGACAGGTCCTGGGATTCTCCCTTGGTTGCCCATTACTTGTTTTTGACAAGCTTTCTTCCTTGTTAATGAAGCATATTAAGGCAGCAACATCCTTACACTTGTCAGTCTGATTATCGCATTTGACAACAGTGACGACTCGTGCATTACTTATCCCTAATTTAATAAAATTAATAGTATTAGAACACACTAGTTTTCAATAAAATAAAAGACAAAAGCTCAATTTAAGGTACTTATATTTAAAAATGTCTTGTATGATGTTGATGTCACAAAAGTTTACCGAATTATGTGGGCTCGTATTAAATAACTTTGGCCGTTAATTCGTAGTTCGTAAATCGCAAGCTGATAAATTTGATATCAGAATGAGAAACTAAAATATGAATATGCAAGCCAATTTAATGAAAGATGTTCATTAAACTGCCCAAATTTAACAAGTGATACTCGTGACATGTAAAAATCTCGAAAACTATTGATTTTAGGCAACATAAAAAATGTTGTCAACCATTTAATTATAAATTTTTTCACAATTAATTCATTAGAAATTCTAAAGTTTCACTCTGTAATTACAATATGATCTGGTAGTGATCTAGGTTTTTCTTTAGAGATTGTAATACGTTTCAACATTGTTACGCTCTAGTTGGAGAACTCTTGAACCTTTTATATAACGGCCATTCTATAAGGCTAGAAATTTGTGTAGAGATGAATCAGAAGATGCTAAGTACAGAAACCATGACCTGACAGGTAACAGCCCTACACGTCATTAACTCCTATATTTTTGAAGGTGTAAAATATATAGAAAAAATATACTTATCGCTGTAAGTTTGAAAATTTAATATGACCTTGTTTTTCCATAGTTCAAAAAAAAAATTCACAGGCGGTTTTGATGAGCGAAGGCATCTGGCAGGTGAGTCCAAAGGTGCGCTGTACAGAGCGTTTAATACACTTTGTTCTGTAAGGCTAAAATTTATACACGAGTTTGAGTATGCGATTTAGAAAAGATGTGTACAATGACAGGCTATTTTGGCTAGAATAAATACCTGTCAGGCGAGAGGAAAAATACTATGGGAGCGCGACTGAGAGAAAGTAAGGTAAATGCAATGGTGCGAGTTAGACAGTTTATCCAAGAAGCAAGGGTCTTATACACTTACCTGTCTCAGGTAATGTTGTAGAGAAGAATTTGGTCAGTTCTGAGTATGATCTGTAGTTGTGAAGTTTTACCAGGTGTACAAGTATAAAATGCGGATTTTTTTCTAAAAAAAACATGTTAAATTCGGAAGAATGATAAAAAGTGCTTTATTCAAAGTATGCTCCATCGCCTGTTATATATTTTGCCCATCTTTCGGTCAATTTGTGTATACCACGCCAGTAAAAATCTTCCCCTTTTGCTGCGAACCATTCATCGAGCCATTTTTTCACATCTTCGTATGAACCAAAGCGCTGCTCAGCAAGTGCGTGACCCATCGATGCAAACAAGTGGCAATCGGAAGGAGCCAAGTCTCGAGAGTAAGCCACATAGGGTAGAACTTCCCAGCTGAGTGCTTCCAATGTGTCGCGAACTGGTTTTGCCGTATGTCATGGAGCATTGTCATGAAGAAAAATGACTTCTTGTTGCCTCTTTCGGTATTCTGGCCTTTTTTCAAACAGCGAATGGTTCAAATCGGTCAATTATTGTTGGTAACGTTTAGTATTAACCGTTTCCCCAGATTTTAACAGCTCATAATAGACCACGCCCCCCTAGCCCCACCAAACACAGCCAAAGCGATTCGGTCTTGCGGTCGATGTGGATGGTGCGCCTGGGTCTACCAATGATTTTTTGCACTTGGGATTCTCAAAATAAATCCATTTTTCATCCCCTGTAACTATACGATGCAAAAATAACTTCCTTTTGTATCGAGCGAGCAAAATGTCACACGTGTTTTTGCGCTTTTCCCTTTGCCTGTCGTTCAACTCATGTGGTAGCCATCTACCGGTCTTCTGAATCTCTCCCATCTCTCGTAGCCGATTGGACACAGCTTGTTGACTAACGCCCAATTGCTAGGCGAGTTGTTTTTGTGTTGCGAATCATCTTCGTCCAACAATGCTTGCAATTCCACATCTTCGTATTTTTTTGGTGGTTTTCCACGTTCCTTGTCTGCAACATCGAAGTCACTACTTTTGAAACTCCAAAACCATCATTCACACGTATTTTGCGATGGAGCATGTTCACCATAAGCTTTCTCGAAATAATCGGTATGATTCAACAGCAGTTTTCTTCAAATGAAAACAAAAAATTAATGCTGTCCGCGAATGCTCTTTGTTCGGTATAAATTTCGACATATTGAACACAAGAACACAACACTATGCACACACTTTTCCAATTTATCACTCGTGCGTGTCTGACACTTGTTGATGACACAAAAAAATGGTGCAGTGTCAAATTTTTATAGCAAAAACTGCATTGGTGCACCATCTGTTGTCTGAAATCCTCATTTCATACTTATACACCTGGTATACTACAATATTATCGAGCACTACTGCGTTTAATATTTTGGAGTATTTCAAATCATATAATTTGATTGATAAAAAAACTTTGAAATATTATTTTATATTAAATAATTATAATTATAATTTTCATTGTTATTCGTGCTGTTGTCCTTTTGTATTTCTATCCTCTTTGTTAATTTTAATCACGAAGTGTACCATATAAGATAACGTCAAACTAATGGTGCGAGTTAGGAAGTTTATCTAACGAATAAGAGCCGTATACCTGTCTCTGGTAATGCTGTCGAGAAAAATGCAGTAGAGAAGAATTTCGTCAGCTGTGAATACGATCTGTAGTTGTGAAATCGTGTATTACAATATTATTGAGCACTTTTGCGTTAAATATTTTGGAGTATTTCAAATTATATAAATGAATTATTAAAAAAAAAACTATTATTTTATATTGAATAATTATAATTTTTATTATTATTTGGACAGTTATACCTTTAATTTTTAATTATGAAGTTAACAAAATATAATCCGAACCCGTTGTTTTTATGACACTGACGATAAAACTGTGAAATTTCCCGCAACGACTTTGGATAAAAGTAAAGTATAATGACATTTGTTTGTCAGTGGATGTTAGTGAAGATGTTGGTTACCATATTAAAGGTTACAAAAACTTTCTAGCCGTAATGAAAAAATATCGGGAGAGTGAATTATCGACTTCTCCGGATGCAGCAATGCCATCATCAGGTATTTTTCTATATACTATCCTCTTTTATATTAAATTCATTACATTAAAGATTAAATATCTCTCATCAGGTTTTATCCTTCAGTTAATAATTTTTCGAATTTCCAATTCGATAAGTACTTTTACATTTTAATGGATGTTATTGATATATTAGAAATTTCTAGTTATGTACTAAAATTTTTTATTCACTTTCTATTATAATATAAATATGTAAAGTTTTTAAAACATATGCCGGTCTTCCTGTCTCTGAAGAGATTGAATCGATAATTATCTTTTTTTGCATTTTTTTTATTAACTCTCAAACATTCTTAAAATTTATTAAATTTGTTGACAAACAAATATTCTAGGATTTTTTATTTTTTACTCGATACCGAAACAGACACTACTTCTCCAGTAGCTGCAGCTACAGCTAGTGAGCATAGGAAAGCATCAACATTTAGCGAAGCCTCCGTTGATAAAACTAGCGGTAATGATAAGACGTGTATCTTCTGTGGGAGTAAATTTAAACAAGTGAAAGGACGATTTCAAGCTGTACACTCGACAGCAATAAATGATTTAATGGAAGCCCTGAAGAAATTTTGCGAAAACAATCGGTATCAAAAGACATTTACAGCATTAGGGGACGATGATATAATAGAATAAAAAGAAGAAACTTTTGCGAAAACCAAAAATTTTATATGCCAAATGTATGGTATGAAATGTAAAAAAGTATTTAAAAAAAAACCTATCAGTTGCGATTCATCAAAACCTCCATGCCAACGCAAACTACAACAACAATTATTGAGAATTTTATATGTTACAAATATTTAGCTAAATTTTCATCTACAGGAACGAACGATTTTTATACATGAAAATAATGGCTGGAATTTGATCGATGGCCAATATTTTTTAAATTGGTTTGAGGGAGATACAGTTCTTTTTTCTATATATGAAACACTCCTATAACAGCCTACTGATACTACCGAAAACCAGTTTGAACCATCTGAAGCTGAAGAAAATATTTTAGATCACATACGATTTTTTAATTTCATAAGAGTATATAAAATATATATGTAATCGAGAGCAATATCCCACATTTTTTTTATATTATTAAGGTATTAAAAAATTTTTTCTTCCTTTCAGAGGACGAAAATAGCAGTGAAGAGTTGTATGAAGGCGAAGAGCCGGATGAAGATTGATTAAAAAACTTAATTTAAATTAATTGATTTAAAATAAACATTATACTATAATTAATAAAACATATTTTTCCGATGGTTTTTATTCTTACTAAATGTTTTCCCCTCGCCTCGCCTGTCAGGTATTTATACTAGTCAAAATCGCCTGTCATTGTACACATCTTTTCTAAATCGCTTACTCAAACTCCTGTATAAATTTCAGCCTTAGAGAACAAAGTGTATTAAACGCCCTGTACTGCGCATATTTGGACTCACCTGGCAGGCATTTTTGCTCTTCAAAATCGCCTGTCAGTTTTTTTTTTCAGCTTTACTATAAATAAACTAAGTCATATTAAATTTTTCTATATATTTTACACCTTCAAAAATTTAGGGGTTGAAGACGTGCAGAGCTATTACCTGCCAGATCATGGTTTCAGTACTTAGCATCCTCTGATCCATCTCTACACAATTTTCTAGCCTTACAGAACAACCGTTAGATAAAAAGTTAAAGAGTTCTTGAAATAATACTTAATTTTAAACTACTTATATTATTAAATGTAAGAATTACAACAGGTATATAAAAATAACCCTAAGCTGAACTCAAGTTTGAACCGATATATAACTTGCTCTCGATTAACCGAAATTAATCATGGGTAAAATTCCTTTAATTTGCGTTGTTGGCATTCGGTACATCAGTCGTTCTGGAAAACTACTAGAAATAAATTTTCTTGGTTTCTAGATACATCTAATAAGTCACTTAGTTGGAAGCTTATATTTACCGTAGTCATTTATTCATATTTTATTTAAAATCAATGCTACAAATATGTTCTAATAAACAAGCAGGATACACTGACTTTAAGTGACATTCTATATAAAAGCCACTAACTATTTTTATAACAAATCTGTAAACTACAGATCATTGTCAGATAAATTTCATAGAGTTAAAAAAATTAACACCAAATTTGTAAATAGACAAATATTTACACATTGACATCTATCCGTCAACATTATTTTGTCATGCGACATGCCTGTATTATTAAAATAAATTTACAAGGGATTTGCGTCGGTACTTTTTGGAATTTTTAAATAAATAAAAAAATAATTCAGTTTTTAATAGACAACTCAATATTTGATAACTGTTTAAGAAGGTGCTAAAATCTACATCCACAAAAAGATTTTTATAAATAATGATTTATGTATATGCTACTAATTTTCTTTAAGTCAGGTGATAATACTACAATCTTAAAGTTATGACTATTTGATATAGCTATTGGTTTTTTAGTGTTCCGTACGGAACATTTATAAGATGACATCGGTGTCGCCCTCTGTCTGTCTGTCTGTCACATCCGATTTTCTCCGAAACTATTTGACACAGAAAGGTAAAATTTGGCACTAATCTAGGAATTGATGGCCTCATTAGAGCTGTATAGTTTTGAAAGTTAAATTTTGACTTACTTGGGTTAGCTTTGGGGGGTAAAAATCTGAAGTGAAAAAAAAATTTATCACATCATCGAGTGGGGAGTCAAATGAAAACTTGTAAAAATACGAATTCAAAAATAAATGTAATGTACTACTTGCGCACACTTCTCTGTGTATTATTTTTTAAAAAAAATATGAAAAATCGCTTATCTCGAAAAGTACTAATCAAAAAATTTTGAAAAAATTCTGTAATATTCTCTACAAGATTTAGAGTGAGCAAAAATTATCACGAGTGCATTACGTTTATCTGATATATAAAAAAACAGATGTTTCAAGGTCATCAGTTTTCAGTAAAGATCGGAAAAAAACTTTGTTGAAAACTCATTTGGGATATGTCCAACTTGCACTTGACCGGTTATTTCTATCTTATTTTAATACTGTAAGTTATATATATATATATATATATATATATATATATATATATATATATATATATATATATATATACGAGGTGTTATGGATTTCACTGCATACATTGCAACTGATGCGGATCTCAATAAAAAAGGAAAAAATCCATCCTAAAGAAATACGATATACTTCTTTCTCGCCCCCACTAGTGTACCATGCAACGGCACAATATCGCCGAGCGTTAAGCAAAATGTTAAATTAAGATTCAAAAAGCTTTATTAATACTCAATAAAATTTACAAGGTTGGTTTACAGTTTTTGTCTTCAGTGCTGGTATTCTATATAGTTGGTATGCCAGTCCATGTGTACCTTCAGTAATTTCCAGATGTTTAATGACTATTATGTTTTGTGTTTTTTTTTTGTGAAGGTACTTTGGCTCTTGTTATTAAAATTAGGGTAATTTTTTAATTTAGTCTGGTGGGACAAAATTTTAATAAAAAACCCAGTTAAAACCAGAATGTAAAGTTACACACAGTTACTACAGTTTTGTTCACATTAGAAAGGTTTTTCCCAAACAATTTAAATAATAAGAAAATGTTCTAAAAATTATCAACTTTTAAAATAATTACTTCCTGACACCAAACATTACGCAAGTTTCACATTTAAATATTTTATTATAATAAGTAAAAATGTTAACACTCTTTTTTCTCTGAAATTTTAAGCATTAAGCTGCTTACGTAAACTTTTTCTCGTGGCAGACGCATATGGTGGATGGAGCGCGAGTGCAGTGTCGCGACAGTACAATCAGGCTCTTGTCTGTCGACTTATGTTCGGGGCAATCTTGCATTAATAGGCGAGCACACTTTAAAATTTTGCAGAGTTTTGGATATTTACATATTATATGTGTACTAATTATTAATTATATATTTCTTGTATTTATTATGTTTTTCGTTTAGAGTGACAACATCGAAGATTCTTTTTACGAATTATAATTCCTTGGGATTAAGAGAAAATATTGTTTGATAAGTAGGTTTAATTTTGTAAAAAAAATTTAGTTTTATTAATATCTTCTTTATACCAAAGAAACACAAAAACCCGTTCGATATACTGACGACATTATTTGGCGGCTGAAACTGGTATAGAGAAAAACCATAGGCATGGATTGAAATTGTTCGGCATTATTTTGTTCCACACAAAAAAATTCTTTCTTTGTCATCGGCGGCCGGCGGCGGTATTAAGGGATTTTTTCTGGCGCCGGCTGAAAATTGATTTTTTACGTCAGGTTTGTAAAATTAATGGAGGTTTGGGTATATCGTATTCTTTTTTTTGATTCCTTCTTTTGTTTATTAGTCTCTTCACCTTTTTTAGTTGTATTTTTCTTCGGCTTGGCTGCAATGATTCTTCCAATATATTTTTGTAAGAACTTAATACAATTTTTACAGTTTTTTTGTATAGTATTTTTGGTAGTATTGGGCATAAAGATTTTACTTTTTTTAAAGCTTTAGCGTTAAATCCCAAAATAGACCGTTCACTATTTAGATGTAGTATTCCATTCGGTGACATCAACAATTTGCTTTTTTTTCATTATTGATAATAATAGAAGCCTTTTGTAGGATCGGTGTGTTTTCATTACTTGAGTTTATTTGAGAGAGATAGAATTTATGTTTTCAGCGACTTTAAACAAACGTTCAAGAAAGACATTTTTGTCCTCGGGCTAAACTACATCCCCTTTAAATCCATTTACAATGCCAATGATAGCAGCTCTATGGTGAGCTTCTGCAAATAAACGTGGAACTTTATATTGTGTTATTTAACAACCCGAATTTTTCCTCAAACATTTTTCTGTTCTTGAATATAATATCTGCTCATAGGTTTTAAAAAAAGATACGTCTAGTGGCTGAGGCCAGTAAATAATAAGGTCTGGCAGTTGTAACATTATTATCCCATTACACTTTGCTTTATGTTCAACGTTTCCAGGTTCTTCGAATGCATTGTATTTCCATCTAGCAGAAGTAACACTTTATTTTCAGGGTTTGGTTTTACTACGCTTACAAAATGCTTTCATCACTTCTACAAACATTGAGTTAATACAGTCAGTGTCTGAAATGGTGACATCACTCTCAGAAGGTGTGGCATTCCCTAATTCAGGATTTTGTTTCATTCTTTTGAATATAAGCATTGACGGCACAAACTGTCCTGCCACACTGGCACAACACAGGTTGTCGTTTTAACTCCTCTCTGATGGCGCTAATTTATTTTTCTTCCTTCCCTAAGACTTTTTGCGTTCTTTGCATCAACGTTAAATATTTTCGTAGACGAAAGTGTATTTTTATCTACGATTTTTTCAAGGATCGATTTGACCTACTCTCCTCTACTTGAAAACACTGGGGAATGATATAGTTGTTTCGATGCCTTACCAAAGCTAAGGTCGACTTTTCATGGGCGGGTTGATTTTGTCAAAAGGAGTTTCGCCCATTATTTCAAATTTCAAAAATTTTCGAATTTGAAAAAAAGTATTAAATGTGCTTCTACATAACCCCATGAGTCAACCATTTGAAGATATGTAGTGACTTTCATAACACCCTACATAAAAGGAGTAATATATGTGATCTTCCGTACACAGGTACGTTCCCAAGCATATTTTATAATCACAAAATACAAAAAAATTAAAATATTTAATACTCTTAGTTTAATAATATATATTTTTTATTTTGGAATATTAACAAAACAAGGTTTTTAAAAGTTTCAGAATGTTTTTTTTTTTCAGTTGATTACTTAACAGTCTTAAGTATATAAAAAAAAACAGAATTCGGGTATGATTTCGCTGCCCTCCTGATTAAAAAAAATGCTGATTTATTCAATCTTTTTGACGTTTGTTTTAAGAGTAATAACACATAAAATTATCTGTACTTTTTTGATACTGCCAATTTCGGCTTGCAGGACCCTGGCATCATGTTCCAAACAGTTCAGACTTTCGAAAAATACTGGTAACCTAGTGTGCTTGTCAAAAATTTTTATGGGTTTCTGACTGCTCTAAATACTTTTTTTGAGATTTACTTTGCAAATAAAGTGCTTATCTGCACTACCTCTGTCCACTCATAATGATTATAAACTATTTTTTTGCGGGTGCCGAGAAATATTGTGTTGTGTTTCAAAATTATTTTTTTTTACTTAGCACAGTAAAAAATCTTAATTTTCACTTAAAGCATATATAAATTTTGTCCACTGTGTTTTAGTACCTATCCATTAATATAAGTTTATGCAACTATACTTGTTGTTTGCCACATACTTTTTATAAGTCGTTCCATAAACAAGGTTATACAATTAGACATATGTATATTAAAATAAACTAGTATAACATATATAAATATTCTAAGTATTTTTCGGAATGATCCCCAGTTACGTCATGGTAATTTGCTGGAATCTGAGAGAAACACAAGAACAGGGAAGTCTATTCATATGACATTCGAGATGGCGTCGAGCCTAGTTTTTATTCAATGGCAGATTTAGCCATCTGATTTAATTCACGACGTGACGAAAACTAAGACAATTGAAAACTCTATGAGGTAATTGTAGAAGACTGTATTTAATGCAGTAGTGGTGAAAAAATTATTCAATACTTAATAACAATACACACACGTTCAAGTGTAAACAGTAGTATTTTACTAAAGAAGTCGGTAAAATTCAAGACGATGCGGCAGGTGGGACCTTAAGAGCTTACAAGTCCTGTAAAAATACTACCACTTTTCTATCCAAATACATTTCAAACCATTTGATTCACATCATTCGCGTTTTTTTTAAGTTAAAATTCGAAAACAAGGCAGGGTCTCAAATTTTGATGTTGGAACAACTTATTTTTCAGGTTATTTCCACAGGAGAATTAAGTATCGTTTTAAAGCTAAAAGATGATACTTTATGAGGGCTAAAGGACAGAACAAATTTGAACTTGAGTAGGTTGTGTAAACAATGAAAATCATAGGGCCGAGAATTAATTTCTCTAGTTTGCCTTACAATGGAGTTACCCACCTATATGCCATTATGTAGCACAAAAATGCGCAATTTCTGTTAACAATTAAAAAGATTATTGTTAAATTAATTTTTGTTCTAAGATTTGTTCGTTCGAAACTCATACATAAATTTTTGTACAAAAATAATGAAAAAGTAAATAATTATTTGTTTTATAATTGTAAGATGGATGTTGTTGCTGCCTGGTGCGATATAGATCGAGATCGATAAAAAAATTTAATAAAATAAGAATTTTTCTGAAAAATTAGAAAAACAGTATGTATGCAACTATCTTGACATAACACTGTAGACATCAGAGGCGGATTTAAAGCGGGCGAACGGGATATCGTATCCAAGATATAATCGAGACAAAGATGGTACAGAATTTGTTATTGTTATTATTTAATGGTTTATAACTCAAGTTTGGTTACTTTTAAATTCTTCGTTCATTGTTGAGTATTTAAGTTTTCAATATGAATTGGATTTAATTTTTTTATTGCTATTTAGCGACTAAATATATTACACAACACTATTACACCAAACACTGTATTTTTGCATTCGATGCGCGTTTTGCGAACTATGTTAGAGTTATTGTTTCAATACATTGTCAGAATTACAGATAGACTGGCGGAAATAGAAAGCTATATCTTTTGTCTTCTAGAGAGCAAAAATCTCAGAGGGTGTATTTTCGTGACACTCTTTAGCAAAAGAAAAAAACCATTTCAAATTAAGATATTCTTGTAGTGCAAAACAGGCTACGTATAATGACTTAAACCTCGTATGCTGAATAGCTATTAGTTTTTTTTGAAATGATAGAGAGGAGTCTCCTAAAGTAAATGTAAATTATTCAGAAAGAGGTAATTTTCCGGACGAATACGCTGAAAAAATTACAATATTCATAAAAAAATTAAGCGGGCCACATCCTTCGAACACTTTCCATGAAAATACTTGTAGAATAGGTTTAAGTCGCCAACCGTTCTTCGATGTTCCGGCTGCCGGTTAGTTCCGGGTCTCCAATCAGACGAACAGCTCTTCTCTAAATAGAATCCAACAAATGCAGTGTATATTTGGGAGCGGAGCCCCAAACATGGGAGCAGTATTCCATAGTTCGTCGAATTTGAGCTTTGTAAAGAATTAACAGTTATTGTGGAGTGTAAAGCTTTCTGGTTCGAAATAATATTCTCAACTTTTGCTTGCCAAGCCTACAACATGTTCATGCCAGGACATATTTGCTTCCAAATTAACGCCCAACAAATTGAGTGACGATGTTAGAGGAATGGAGTGTCCCGACATAACTATGTCGGGTTCAGCAACGTTAACTTTTTTATGTAGTAAATACATTTTACGTAATGAACCAAAAATTTATGAAAAAAAAAACGGCAGCAGATATTGAAACTACCTAATTTGAAAATTAATTAAAATTGCTACTATATCTCCTTCAGTTTCATTTTCGTTATCATACTCTATATATATATACCTTCCGAGGGTCCTTCAGTTATTTAGAAAATATTTTCGTCAAAAATTAATACTCATCTAAAGATCAAGTCTTCTTATGACAAAACATTTGATGTACTGTGTAAATTATGTTTGACAGTAATGCAAAATTTTCATGTAGCTTGTGAAAAAACTTTTCACTAATTGTATAAATATTTATCACTAAATTTCATTTGGAGGCATTAGACGTATGAATATGTATCTCACTTTTGCGGTGTCGTAATTTTTATTAAATGAATGCTGGTTATTATTGTGTTATTGAATATAATTATTGATTTTGACGTCAATACTAATCAGGCGTATTTTATGACACAAAAACTTGCTGGTAAATAAAGTACAATGTTTAATAAGAAACTAATTTATGTTGAAATGAACTGGTGTATTACATATATATATATATATATATATATATATATATATATATATATATATATATATATATATATATATATATATATACATATATATATATATATATATATATATATATATATATATATATATAATATATATATATATATATATATATATATATATATACATATATATATATATATATATATATATATATATATATATATATATATATAATATATATATATATATATATATATATATATATATATATATATATATATATATATATATATATATATATATATATATATATATATATATAATATATATATATATATATATATATATATATATATATATATATATATATATATATATATATATATATATATATATATATATATATATATATATATATATATATATATATATATATATATATATATATATATATTTAGGGTGGTCACAAGATATTTTCATCGTAATGCCGGCGAGACCCTCCCAAAATTTGCCATTTGTCTAAAAAATAAGATTTGCACAGCTTTAGCTCAATTAGATAACGTTAATACGTGCCTCATCGAGGTTAAAGCTGTAAAATTCGATTTTTGGCAAAAAAATCCTCGTTTTTTCCACATAAAATGAAAACCATTCGTCCTAGAAACCTGACTCTTATTTCATTTCATAGGAAATTTTGTTGTCTTAAAGTTTTACTTCTACTACTTTTTTGTTAAAGCTTTTATATTTGAAGATATTCATCATACAAGATCGGACATGATTCGAATTCTGAAATTCGACCTTCGACCTGTTTAGAAAACGAAAATGAAAAACGGCAACAAAGATACCTAACTTAAATACTTTTGACCATTTTTTGTTGTCTTTGTATTATTAGCAATTATACAAATACATTATTATACAATATATAATAAGACATAAAATTGTCATTTGTTTTGACTTTATAAATAATTTTACGAATTGCAAGGTAATGGGTACCTAAGTGATATTTAGTTCTGTTCTTTAAAATTTTTATTTTTGTTACAAAAAGCTATTGTTAAGGACTTTTTTATCAGAGAATTCTACCTGTAGTGTCATAAACCACACCCCCTCTTTTTTGTTCCTTGTTTGGAATGACCGGCGAGAAGTCAAAGAGTTTTAGTTTACATTTGCCTTTCAAGCAGTGAACATTTCAACAACGTTACTTTAGTAACTTTTCTGATGGGTTTGTGGGACAATGTCTTCTACAGCATTAACGAGCTATGCTTGTTCGAGTTCGAGTTCAAGGCAGAAAGAAATGGTGTATTTAATCGGCCACATGTCTCATCAAATCAGGGGCAGTAAATTACCATCAAATTGTCAAGTTTTACGCAGTTTATTTTAAAATATACGACAAGTGAAACTAAACCAGAGAAGCTGCAAGACTTACAATACAGGAAGTTTTAATTTTTTGAGACAAACCTAAGACACCAACCAGACAGCTGAAAGATTGTGTTGAGAAATTAGAAAAACTGTACGAAGAGTGGAGAAAACTGCAAAAAAAAAACGCTAAAAGATCTAAAACCACAGCGCAATTAGTGTTCGGTACATTGATTGCTTTTAAAATAAAAATTTTTGTTACGGAAGTATATATGATCAGTGACTTCACCAAAACATTCCGATCTTTAGTGAAAACTAATGCCTTAAAATTTTTGTTTTTTTTTTATATACCAGATAAATTATTAAAGGTAAAGCATCCGTGATAATTTTGGCTCACTCTACATCCTGTAGAGAATATTCCAGAATTTTTTACAAAATTTTTTGATTAGTACTTTTCAAGATAAGCGATTTTTTGCACTTTTTTAAAAATAATACAAAGTATGCGCAAGTATTACATTACATATATTTTTGAACTCGTATTTTTACGAGCTTTCATTTGACTCCCCCCTCGATGACTTGGCAATTTTTTTTTCACTTCAGATTGTACCCCCCAAAACTAACCCCTTAAGTCAAAATTTAACTTTCAAAACCATACAGCTCTTTCGTTTTTTCAAAATGTTTTGATCAGTACGTTTTGGAGATAAGAGGGGGCAGCGAATTTTCGTACTTTTTAAAAATAGTACAAAGAGAATTGTGTGCAAGAGTTACATTATATATATTTTGAAGTCATCTTTTTACAAGCTTTCATTTGGCACCTCACTCGATAACCTAGTATTTTTTTATTCTTTTCACTTCCGATTTCACCCCCCAAAACTAACTCCTTAACACAAAATTTAACTTTCAAAACTACACGGATCTGATGCGGCCATCAATTCCTATATTACTGCCAAATTTTAACTTTCTATGTCAAATAGTTTCGGGAAGAATCGGATGTGACAGACAGACAGACACCGAAGTGATCTTATAAGTGTTCCGTACGGAACACTAAAAAGTAGAAGCTTTCAGGTCAACCCTTGATGACCTTTTTGATGTTGCTCATCAAGATGCATTAAAAAACACTATTGCAGATAACAAGTAGTTTTTGTTACTTCAGAAAAAAAAAAGGACGTCCTGAATGCAGGAGATGGGGTTGCCATGAATTTCATAGAAGCAGAACAACGAAGAGAAAAGAGACAAGCAGCTGAGATGGCAAGATTGGAGAAATTAAGAAACAAAGTAGGTTAGTAGAGCCTTTCTCTCTCTCTTTATTGTTTTCCCTTTTCCTTTTCTGTTGAGTGTATTTGACTTGATGGTATTTTTTGTGAGTACTTTGCTTTGCTTTAGAAGTTCAAAATTTAATTGTATAATTTGAATCTTCAATAAGCAGCACGTCAGAGGAAGAGGAGCAAGAAGAGATGGAGATGACTTTTCCAGACACAGAGGATACAGGACCAGAAGGAAAAGGAACTACACTAGAGGAAGTGAAGAGATTCTTTTTATCTTCAATAGCAGTTTTGTATTTCGTCTTTTCTGGCCACCCAATTTGAAATTTTTTAAAAAAATCTGGCTGAGGGCCAGTGGTTGTGTCCATTTTTAAATCAAAAACTGATCTGGGAATAACTTCTAAAATATGGTGACGATAGTCTAAATACAGAAGATTTTTCTCTAATAATTGCTCTAGCAAAACGCAGGTTCCTCTGAGGCGGCCAGTATTTACTGCCGTGGTATCAAAACACATTGCCTGGATTTTCTCTCTCTGCTCAAGTGCTGAAAATACAGCTTTTGCCTGAGTAATTCCCATACTATTTTCAAGCTCTCCTATCAACTGTTCTTCATCCCCCACAACTAATGAAAACTGCTACCTTTTCTATATTTTCTTTACTGAAAATATCCGCAAGCAATTTTCCATCCCAGTGCACAACAGCTCCCTCTAAATCGGAATTTTTGAATCTATGTTTGATAAGCTCCTCCTCCTTTGTTTTCGGAATCCCTGTCTACGAAGTCGTATTATATTTCTACTTAAAATTAAATTCTGTGGGACAAAACCTTATCGCCTTTGCAGTAGCTGATATTATTCGAACTGCGTCGCTATCAGAAATACACCTCTCTAACAATAAAGACAATTTTTCGGTAATAATCTCTTCACTTCCTATAGTGTACTTCCTTCTCCTTCTAGTCCTGTATCATCTCCATCTCTTCTTGCTCCTCTTCTTCTGACGTGCTGCTTATTGAAGACCAAAATTGTACAATTAAATTTTGAACTTCTAAAGCAAAACAAAGTACTCACAAAAAATACCATCTAGTCAAATACACTCAACAGAAAAGGAAAATGGAAAACATTAAAGAGAGAGAGAAAGGCTCTACTAACCTACTTTGTTTTTTAATTTTTCCAATCTTGCCATCTCAGCTGCTTGTCTCTTTTCTCTTCGTTGTTCTGCTTTTACGAAATTCATGGCAACGCCTTCCATGCAGGCAAGACGTCCTTTTTTTTCTGGAGTTACAAAAACTACTTGTCATCTTCAATAGTGTTTTTTAATGCATCTTGATGAGCAACATCAAAAAGGTCATCAAGGGTTGACGTGAAAGCTTCTGCTTTTTAGTTTTCCGTATGGAACACTTATAAGATCACTTCGGTGTCTGTCTGTCTGTCACACCCGATTTTTCCCGAAACTGTTTGACATAAAACGTTAAAATTTGGCACTAATATAGGAATTGATGGCCTCATCATAGCCGTGTAGTTTTGAAAGTTAAATGTTGTCTTAAGGAGTTAGTTTTGGGGGGGGTGAAATCGGAAGTGAAAAGAATAAAAAATACTAGGTCATCGAGTGAAAGCTTGTAAAAAGATGACTTCAAAAATATATATATATAACGTAATTCTTGCGCACAATTTTCTTTGTACTATTTTTAAAAAAGTACGAAAAATTGCTGCCCCCCCTTATCTCCAAAACGTACTGATCAAAAAATTTTGAAAAAACAAAAGAGCTGTATAGTTTTAAAAGTTAAATTTGGCCTTAAGGGGTTAGTTTTAGGGGGTGAAATCGGAAGTGAAAAAAATTATTATTTTATTAAAATTTACCGAGTGGGGAGTCAAATGAAAGCTTGTAAAAATACGAGTTCAAAAATATATGTAATGTAATATTTGCGCACACTTTGTATTATTTTTTAAAAAGGGCGAAAGATTGCTTATCTTGAAAAGTACTAATCAAAAAACATAAATATATATATATATATATATATATATATATATATATATATATATATATATATATATATATATATATATATATATGAGTTGCGGTAAGGGTCGGTGAAAGGCAATAAAGAGTTCCGAGTTGCGGTACAGACCTTTTTCGAACCCAAAATTGACGACCGAGTTACTGTCCGTCACAGGCAGGTATAGAGCTATAAGTATGCAAGTTATGTGTGAAAATTAAAGCAAGCAAGGCATATTTCAGTAACTACTCTATTTGTAAAACATGCATTTGACAAACGTTATAGCATCAATTTCTTTATGTATGTATTGGATTATCTTATTTTCTAAATACCTATTAATATAACACTTTGGTGCACTGGTTTCTACATCGTTGATTTTCGCGTATGTTTCAGTATGGAAACCCTTGATGACCTCTAAAAATTCATGAAAATTCGGATGAGGAGAATGACTATCCTTTGCAAATTTTGACTGAAAGGCCTCAATCCCGTTATTAGTTCTCCAAACGCTGGCGTCGAGCGCGGCCCAAAGGGTTGTAGGGAAAGAAGCACTATCATCGCCGTAGTTTTCAACTATATAGTCAATAATTGGACGAAAACATCTTCCAAGTGATCGGCAGGCAGAAAAATTTGCCCAAGATATGGTGAAGCCATTTTCCAATGGGAGAATTTTTATCTTTGTATCCTCTAGTTAATGCTAGATTCTGAATTTTTCTCCATCAGGATTATCTTAAATGGAATCTGCATCCCACAAGCGTTGTCAATGGAAATTCGGTTGAAACCGCACCGTGAATAGCGCGTTCAAAATCTGACACGACCTTTGTAGGAGAGAATACACATCCTAATTGCTGGTATTTAGACTTTACAGCAGAAAATACCTAAGAATACGGAGTTTCCTTCTTGTCGTGCAATAGGCATAACACCAAGGGAATATAGCGGCCATCGATATACGCCAGAATAGTAAACATTTGTAAAAAAAACTTCCCACAAAATTCAAATATACCGTCCATCATCACAATTTCCGCCGCGCACAGGAATTCTAAATTACTTTTACAGGAAAATATCACACCAACCTGGACATCATTAAACATCAGGAAATCTTCATGCCTGGCGTGACTTATTCATGAACTTCTTCTCGGGACTTTGTCAACTTTGGATAGTACTGTAGTCCTGCTCGGTTCAAATTCTTCCCTATTCTTGTCATATCGGACTCGGTAAAAGCATTCAGCATATTCGGATCTGCAGCCACCTCCCGTCGAATCATCTTTCTTGGTCTCTCGTTGTAATGTTCCTCGTTGGCTCTCTTCTTCACTGCGTGGTTAATTTTTTGACGATTCAGTACTTGTTTATTATCGTGTTGATGTTGATGATTGCCAGTTTGACGCGAAAATATGTCGTCTGGTCCAATGGTATAAACTTTGGCAGTACAGTTCTTGTTTGTACAGACCCAGCATATCTCCTTTGTCGATTTTAAACGGCGATATGGTCGAAATTTGTAATTTTCCAATAGGATCAAAGTTTTGCCTTTCTCGCTTAACATCCTCTGTAATAAGACCAAGTTGACTTGAAAAAGTTTAAATGTAAACTAGTAACTTTCAAAAACCTCCTTAAGTTTTATACTTTTATCTAATTTAGGTTAATCTTAATTTAATGTAATAATATTTAAGAATTAATAATATTTGATAATTTAACTCTACCCACCCACCGATTTATCGATTACCGCAACTCGGTATCTACATTATATATATATATATATATATATATATATATATATATATATATATATATATATATATATATACATATATATACATATACATATATATATATATATATATATATATATATATATATATATATATATATACGAGGCTGGTTTGAAAAGTCCGTGCAAAAATAAAAACTACTTATGTGTTTGGGGTAAACCTTTTTTATTTTTCGACATAGTCTCCTTTTAGGCTTATACACTTCGTCCAACGATGTTCTAGTTTGTTGATCCCTTCCGAATAATAGGATTTGTCCAAGTCTGCAAAATATCCATTAGTGTCTGCAATCACCTCCTCGTTTGAATAAAATCTTTGTCCCGCCAGCCATTTTTTCAAATTGGGGAACAAATAGTAGTCCGAGGGAGCCAAGTCTGGAGAATAGGGGGATGTGAAACGAGTTGGAATCCTATTTCCATTAATTTTGCGACCACAACTGCTGAGGTGTGTGCTGGTGCGTTGTCGTGATGGAAAAGGACTTTCTTGTGGGCCAATCGCGGGCGTGTTTCTTGTAGCTCGGTTTTCAAACGGTCCAATAACGATGAATAATATTCACCTGTAATAGTTTTACCCTTTTCCAGATAGTCGATGAGGATTATCCCTTGCGAATCCCAAAAGACAGTCGCCATAACCTTTCCGGCCGAAGGAACGGTCTTTGCTTTTTTTGGTGCAGATTCCCCCTTGGTAACCCATTGTTTAGATTGTTGTTTGGTCTCAGGAGTATAGTAATGTATCCATGTTTCATCCACAGTGACGAAACGACGCTTAAAGTCCTCCGGATTCTTCTGGAACAGCTGCAAACCATCCTTGCAACACTTCACACGATTCCGTTTTTGGTCAAGCGTGAGCAATCGCGGCACCCATCTTGCGGATAGCTTTCTCATGTCCAAATGTTTATGCAAAATATTATGTACCCGTTCAGTCGAGATGCCCACAGCACTAGCAATCTCACGCACCTTAACTCTTCTGTCATCCATCACCATATCATGGAATTGATCAATGATTTCTGGAGTCGTAACCTCCACAGGCCGTCCAGAACGTTCAGCGTCACTTGTGCCCATATGGCCAGTCCGAAAATTTTGAAACCACTTATAAACTGTTCTAATTGAAGGTGCAGAGTCACCATAATGTTTATCAAGCTTCTCTTTAGTCTCCTGAGGCGTTTTGCCCTTCATAAAGTAATGTTTAATCACCACACGAAATTCTTTTTCGTCCATTTCTTGAAAATCACTCGACTTCCTCGATTCACACGAATGCCAAACACAAAGAAATAGACCAATATGGCTGAAACTTGGTGTGCGTTCATTCAAGAGATGCTACTAACTAAACATGACCTCGATACGTGCCAGTGGTGCCATCTCTCGGACTTTTGCACGGACTTTTCAAACCAGCCTCGTATATATATATATATATATATATATATATATATATATATATATATATATATATATATATATATATATATATATATATATATGTATATATATATATATATATATATATATATATATATATATATATATATATATATATATATATAATGTATATATATATATATATATATATATATATATATATATATATATATATATATATATATATACATATATTTATATCTATTTTCAAACAGGTCTTGAAGGGTATTACGAATGGTATCAACAACAACGGAACGATTATGAATAATATTAGATATGCTAATGATACTGTGGTGCTAGCTGACAACATATAAGACCTGCGAGAAATGATGGATAGCTTTGTTCGGTGCAGTGAAAGCTTTGGATTACGTATAACTACAAAACCAAAGTAATGGTTTTCTCAAAGGCAGCTATTTCAGCTCATCTCACAATTAAAGGAACTACTATAGAACAGGTTCAAACATACAAATATGTATGAGTCACAATAACTCATCAGTATGACCCTAAAAAAGAAATTAACTCGAGAATTGAGCACGCAAGAAAGGCATTCATCAATATGAAGAACTTCTTTACGAGATCAGATCTAAGTTTGAGACTTAGAATCTGTATGGTCCGATGCTATATCTTTTCCATTCTACTCTAAGGATGAGAAGGCTAGACGCTTGACTCAGCAATGGAAAAGAAAAATCTATGCTTTCGAATTGCATTTATACTGCCGCATATTGCGAATATCTTGAATCCAAAGAGTAACAAATAAAAACGTTATCAGGCATGTACAGAACTAAAAAGAACTCATGCTTTTAATACTGCAGCGACTTAGCCGTTACTTGATGTATACACATAAGTGGTGATCTTAAACAATTGTTTAAATTTTTATTCCTAGTCTTGCTTTTAATCAAGGAGAAAAAAAACCCGCTACATTGGTCACTTGATCAGAAATGAAAAGTATGAACTTCTGCGATTAATCAAAAATTCAAAAAAAAAAAAATTCAAACCACTGCGATTTTTTTTCATTGTGTTCCGAATGATTGAATTGTCAGTTTTGATAAAAATCAATTAAAGGACAAAATGTCCAATTTTTATTTATTTTTTTGAGGAAAATGTTTTTTGTGCAATAATCTATTTTTTTATCAGAAAATGTTAGTTATTGAAAAAAGAAATGAAAAAAAAAAAAATTTTACAATATTAAAAATGCTATACAATCGTCAGAAAATATCATTTGATTTTTTTGACAGCTGTATGCACCTTATTTTCAAATGTCAATTTAAAAATTAATTGTGAAAAGTCGATATACCCCCCAATTGATCACTGTTTTTTCTTCCGCAAATATTTACTAAGTTCTTCAGCGCACAAATCGCTTCCACAAGCTTCAATTAAAAGAAAACAGTTTTTTTTTCAAAACCAATCCAAAAAAATCTTTTCTGGATATTTAAATCCGTTTTGGATATTCGAAAAAAAATTTTTTTTTTCGACATGTTGCGACGACATCTGTTTGCGATTGATGTTGATCGTCTCATTATTCTCCTTCAAATGGGTCATCATTAAGTTGAAGTTGCAGCTACTATGGGAGTTAACCAATCGGTTGTGAGTCGTGTCTATGCTCGATTTAACAAGACTGATGGCTATGAGCGATGTCCGGGACAAGGTAGACGACGAGTCAGTACCGAGCGGGATGACCGGGCTATTGTTCGACAGACTCGTCGAAAGCCTACCGTGCATGCCCTTACTCTTGCTCATCGATTCCAAAATCGTCGACAGTCACCTCCTCCACAACACATTTCGGCCTCAAGATTCGAAATCGCTTTCGAGATCAAGGACTACATGCTCGACGTCCAAACTGCGTGCCTATGCGTACCGCTAGGCATCGCAGAGCCCGATTAGCCTACGCGCAACGTCATCGCCATTGCGGTCATAAACAGTAGACCAATTGTTTACTGACGAATCGCGATTTTCGCTTTATGGTAGTGACAGCCGTTCTCACGTTTGGCGCCGTCGTGGAGAACGCGATCGTGAAAATTTTAAGCAGCCCATCGCGGCTTTTAATGGTGATTCAGTGATGGTATGGGCAGGCGTATCCATAAATAACAGAACTGATTTGGTAACTATTCCAGGAACGTTGACTGCCGATAGGTACGTCAATGAAATCCTGGAAGCACACGTTCTGCCCAAGTGTAGACGTTTGGGTAACCGCTTTATTCTCATGCAGGACAATACTCGTCCTCATACGACGCGGATGAGAAGTTTTCTTCTTGCAAACAACATAGTAACTCTCAATCACCCACCCATGAGCCCCGATAAACCCTATTGAACATGTCTAGGACATGGTTGGGCGTCGAATGCGATGGGATTATCCCCAATTACACAGTCTCCGTCAATTAACCCAGATGCTTCTCCGAGTTTGGAGAGAAATTTTGCAACGAGAAATCCGGCAATGCATCAATATGGGAGATCGCTTGGAAGCGGTAATCAGTAACAGAGGCGGGAATACACGGTTTTAAATTGTGATCCGCAGTCACACAAAAGTTAAGAATAAGTTTGGAGTCGCTAGAAATACTGCTGAATTGACGAGCCGTAGGATTTCATTTCCTCAAAAAAAATCATGCACACACAATTACTTACAAAACTTGGGGAATGAATTTGGACTCGCTATAATTACTGCGGAATTGAAAATTTCTGCAATTTTTTTTTCATTTTTTATTCTTTTTCAATAACTAGCACTTTCTGATAAAAAAAATGGATTATTGCACAAAAAAAAACATTTTCAACCTCAAAAAATGAATAAAAAATAGAAATTTTATTCTTTAATTGATTTTTGGAAAAATTGACAATTTCAATTGCAGCGGTTTGAAATTTTGTGGGTTTTTTTGAAATATCTTGAGGTTGAAAAAAAAGCAAAAATATCCTTAATCTATTCGTTATTTGCAAAGTTATGCCAAGTTAAGTGAAAATCCCTAAATACGCAATTTTTCAGCATTTTTTCGCTTTGAAATTTTTTTATCAAAAAACAGTAATAACGTTCTATAGAGTATGTTTTGAAGTTTTCAAAACCCTCCTTGAATTTTCTGTACAATCATTAGTTTCCGAATAATTAATTGTCAAAGTCAAAAATTTCATTTCTTGCTTTAAACCTCAAAAAATTATCTTACAAGACTTTCAGACCGCTCAAATTAAAAAGGACAAAAAAGCTAAAAGAGCTTTTAGGTGAAATTACTGAAAAAAAGTTCATGGACCTTTTGAAAGGCAAGCAAAAATTTGGAAAAAATTTCTTCCGGCGGCTTTCTTATGATTACGCAAAAGCCGTTAATCAAAAGATATTTTATTATTCCAAGACCATTTTTCGCTGAGATAAAGCTTCTCGAAAATTACCTAAAAATTAGGGATTTTTTTCTTATCCCTCAATTTTTGTGTACCTACGCCACTCGATTTTTTGGCGGGTGATTTGAAAACCAAAGTTTGCCGAAGTCGACCTGAAATTGTAGAAGATTTACAACAAAGATCAGAGATCACCCCGGATTATGTGCAAAACTCTGTTCAGGCTGTTTATGACTGATTGGGTCATTCCTCGCTGTTAGCGGTAGCCATTTAGAGCAATTGTTACCTTAAAATTAAACCTAGAGTATTAATAATTTTTTCTTTTTTTTTTATTTTAAATTTGAATTGACAATAATCCAAAACAGTTCAATTTGGACATATGGTATGTTAGACAAATAATCTCTATTATTTTTGGTAAGACTCAAAAATAAAATAATATAAAGGGCTTTTCATTTAAAAAAATTTAAGACGGCGTAATTTCCTCGAACTGACAGTTCAAAATTGTCAACATTTTATTGTCAACGTCAACATGTGCGCCGTATAACACCCTATAACTTTTATTAAACATTTATTTGAAACAATGTTTAATACATAGATATATATATATATATATATATATATATATATATATATATATATATATATATATATATATATATGTATAGAGGAAAAATATACAGTTGAACTATTTATAATATTTACAAATTTAAGTGCATTTATAACACTGATTAAATAAATCTTTAGAAATCCTAAAATATGACGTTCATGAATTAAAATATTATCTCCTTTATCAATTAAATAATCTGATAATTTTGGTAATACAAATTTTATTGACTAAAGTAGTATTACTTACATAATTAATATGTCGTAAAATCTAGACCAATAATCTACGCAACAAATAAATAGAACTAATTTAGTTTAGAGGGTGGTCCAAATTGGACACTTTTAAAGGTAAACCCCTTTATCTAAACGAGATAGACGAAAACTGATGTCGGTGTCTGAGGCTCAATTTTTATGACAAACTCAATAGTGAAAACCGCATATCGATATCTAGTACCGTTTCAGATATACAGGTGTTTTCAAAAATCTGCATTTTGGAAAAATGTTGAAAATTCTTTTCCTATTGAAAATTTTTGATTTCTGTAAAAACATTCTCGAAGCAATTTTTCACGTGGATTTCAACAGTGTAAGTTACATTTTTTACAACTCGTATTATTTTAATAGTTATTAACGCAAAAATATATTTTTTAAATGGGATACCCTGTATATTTTTCCTTATCCAAATAGAGCTTTAAATTACCATTTTAAAAATATAACACACTTTATATTTTGCTTAAATCTACAAAATATAAAGGTTATCAGTTTTTACGCGAGGTTTAAATGCACATTTTGTGAAGTAGGCTTTGGACGGAGCGGCAATATCAATTGTTTACCGATAGCAGTCAAATCGTAAAAAAACAATCCCAGAAATAACTTTAAGAGTTATAACTACAATGAAATTTACTACGAGTACTTGCGACTTCTAACTCTTGCCTGGTGTTTGCCGGCAATTTAAAAATTAGGTCTTTCAAGATTCCCCAGAGATAGAAGTCCTTGCGTGCTATCCAGTTAGTGTCGAAATTGGCTGATAAAAAATTACTGATAACTGCAGCGTTATGAAGAGGTGCCCCGTCGTGTTGAAAAAATATATTTCTAAGGCCCATTAACGGCAGTTCATCAACAACAAGTTCTATTTGCTGATTTAAAATTTCTAAATATCTCTGAGAGGTGTGTTTCTTCGTAAATAAATGGACCTATAACCCTGCCTCTAAAAATTTCTGCCTACACATTAAATCCAAACCTGCCTTGATTTCTTTGCTTCACAACTAAATGAGGATTTTCTTGTGCCCACGTATAAAAATTGTAACAGTTAAAAATACCTGAATTGCTTACATAAGCTTCGTCCGTCGAAATGCAATTTAATAAAAGATTCGGAACATGGTTACAATTCTCCAGAAACCATTGGCAAAAATCCTTACGCCGTTGAAAATCTCCGTCTCTTCGGAAAATGTTTTTACAGAAATCAAAAATTTTCAATAGGAAAAGATTTAGAAACATTTTTCCAAAATGCAGATTTTTGAAAAACACCCTGTATATCTGAAACGGTACTAGATCTCGATATGCGGTTTTCACCATTGAGTTTATCATAGAAATTAAGCCTCAGACGCCGACATCAGTTTTCGTCTATCTCCTTTAGATAAAGGGGTTTACCTTAAAAGTGTCCAATTTGGACCACCCTATACATACCAGGAATAACAAAATAAAATTTTAGTACGAGTTCTTTTAATGAAAATGGTTTTTAAACAAAACCACTAGGAGCAGGTATCGGTAAAAAAGGAACCTACGTTGATCCATCATTTCTTGCAGGTCTTATATGTTGTCAGCTAACACCACAGTATCATCAGCATATCTAATATTATTCGTAACCTTGCCGTTAATGTTGATACTTTTCGTAATACCTTTCAAGGCCTGTTTGAATATATATATATATATATATATATATATATATATATATATATATATATATATATATATATATACGAGGCTGGTTTGAAAAGTCCATGCAAAGTCCGAGAGATGGCACCACCGGCGCGTATCAAGGTCATGTTTAGTTAGTAGCATCTCTTGAATGAACGCACACCAAGTTTCAGCCATACTTGTCTATTTCTTTGTGTTTGGCATTCAGGAGACTAAAGAGAAGCTTGATAAACATTATGGTGACTCTGCACCTTCGATTAGAACAGTTTATAAGTGGTTTCAAAATTTTCGGGCTGGCCATATGGGCACAAGTGACGCTGAACGTTCTGGACGGCCTGTGGAGGTTACGACTCCAGAGATCATTGATCAAATCCATGATATGGTGATGGATGACAGAAGAGTTAAGGTGCGTGAGATTGCTAGTGCTGTGGGCATCTCGACTGAACGGGTACATAATATTTTGCATAAACATTTGGACATGAGAAAGCTATCCGCAAGATGGGTGCCGCGATTGCTCACGCTTGACCAAAAACGGAATCGTGTGAAGTGTTGCAAGGATGGTTTGCAGCTGTTCCAGAAGAATCCGGAGGACTTTAAGCGTCGTTTCGTCACTGTGGATGAAACATGGATACATTACTATACTCCTGAGACCAAACAACAATCTAAACAATGGGTTACCAAGGGGGAATCTGCACCAAAAAGGCGAAGACCGTTCCTTCGGCCGGAAAGGTTATGGCGACTGTCTTTTGGGATTCGCAAGGGATAATCCGCATCGACTATCTGGAAAAGGGTAAAACTATTACAGGTGACTATTATTTATCGTTATTGGTCCGTTTGAAAACCGAGCTGCAAGAAAAACGCCCGCGATTGGCCCACAAGAAAGTCCTTTTCCATCACGACAACGCACCAGCACATACCTCAGCAGTTGTGGTCGCAAAATTAATGGAAATAGGATTCCAACTCGTTTCACATCCCCCCTATTCTCCAGATTTGGCTCCCTCGAACTACTATTTGTTCCCCAATTTGAAGAAATGGCTGGCGGGACAAAGATTTTATTCAAACGAGGAGGTGATTGCAGACTTGAACAAATCCTATTATTCGGAAGGGATCAACAAACTAGAACATCGTTGGACGAAGTGTATAAGCCTAAAAGGAGACTATGTCGAAAAATAAAAAAGGTTTACCCCAAACACATAAGTAGTTTTTATTTTTTGCACGGACTTTTCAAACCAGCCTCGTATATATATATATATATATATATATATATATATATATATATATATATATATATATATATATATATATATATATATATATATAAAATCCTAAGTTATGAAACTAGTTGGGGAACTCGGCAAAAGCGGGCATCAACAGATGTTCATACTATATTCATTTAGCCAATATTTCGGTCCTAGGTTGGGACCTTCATCAGGGCACAAACTGAAAAAGAGATAACGAAGCAACCAATAAAGAAAATTAGGCATAAAGAATTGGTGTTATTAAGTCAAGTTTTTAATTATTAATTTTAATTATTAATTTCTAATTTGCAATTTTTGATTTCAATCTTACAATTATTAATATGTAACTATTGTAATTTAACAGTATTATTATTCTAAACAATCACAAATTATTATTATCATTATGAAGAAATGTCAAAATCAGGTGACTCACATGTAGCATGCAATTTAATCTAACAAGAATGACCATCAATAACAATCGCCATAGTAAAAACCAACACTGAAATAAAACAACCACTATTCACTAACATATTAACATAAAAAACATGGCATTTACAGCAGGGATGCCATTGATAACGTTGGATGCTGAAATTCAAAATTAATTAACCACCTGCCATCTTAAAGAAAAATGAAAAGTGGCAACTTTGACAGGGCGCTGACAAAGGACGACCACCTGACAGATGTAAGGGATCACTCAAAAAGAATAAAAGGAAAGGTCGAACGACCAGGAAAGAACCGGTTTAGTACAAAATTAAGTGCTACGTCATATAATAAAATTTTGGTATGAAGGGAAAGGATATCCAATGGGAAGGCAAATTTTCGCTGTTATGACCATTGAGTGACATATAAAGGAAACAGTTTTTTACTTCATCTGGGGGGAGTAGAGCAAGGAAAAAAGGAGGCGGCAAATGGAAACGGTTTTTCATTAATTGGGAACATATTAATCAATTTATTATTATAATTGTTATTATTATTAATGTTACTTCAATAGGAATGTAATTATAAAGAAATTGAAGGGAAACCAAGAAAAACATGTACTTAAACAATATGGTACCCAGTGGGGCAACATGCAGAAGGACAGAGCTTTCAAATACCAAAACGAAAAAATTAATATGAGGAGTATGACGACCCAGAGATATTATGCAAAGGATCACGATCACAAGAAAGAAGAAAGCTGTATATGCTGCTCAAGCCGTCAAGATCAGTTCTTTTATTAATATTTTGGGGATTCTCGTTGATATAGCACATCTCAAGGAATTCTCTTTTAAGAAGGTTTTTTGGTTCTCTGAAATTAAAGGAATGTCCATTATCAACAGAGTGAGTTGCCAGTGCACATCTTTGTGGATGGCATCTGGTGTCGCTTTTATGTAATGCGATGCGACGGTCTCAACCGTGATGTCTGGCCAATATATACAGCAGGACAATCAAGACAGGAAACGGAATAGACTACATCTGACATAGAAAGAATAGGTAGAGAAGATTTCAATTTGCTGAAAATACGCTTATTTTTATGGAAATAGTACTTGGCAATCTTAACATTGGGAATGACGCGCAAAATATGAACCAATTTTGAAGTAAGACCAGATATAAATGGCAAAGAGAGCAAGGAAGGACTAATTTCCGTATGGCTAGCAGGGGTTAGATGGGGTGGAAGGGGAGGAGGGCTATTGGCTAAATGAATATAGTATGAACATCTGTTGATGCCCGCTTTTGCCGAGTTCCCCAACTAGTTTCATAACTTTTGTTAGATACGGCAACTTTTGTTTTCTCTCTCTTTATTATATATATATATATATATATATATATATATATATATATATATATATATATATATATATATATATATATAGATATATATATTCTAACATTCATTTTTTCTTAGATTTTAAGATCATGTTACGACACATGTTATATATACCATTACCGTGTGAATATAACTTACTAACAATCTTGATGTGACTATATATTTTTTCTGATTAAAATTTTTTGCCAAAGTATCTTTTATTAACTATGTGCATTGGCCTTGAAAAAATCTCTAACTAAAAGTATAATTAACGTTTCAGGTTTAAAGGTTTAAAAAAGCTTAAATTGTATATTAGAATTTATTTTATGGAACAATAAGACATTAATACAAATATAAAATTGATTGATTATCATGCAATAAAAATTATTTAATCTTTTTTACATAATTTGTAATCGTGGAATATTTTTTAGCTTATTCAGCAATTAATGGGTTATCAATTTTATAAATATTGTTTTAAATTTAAAATTTAAATTTTTCAAATGATGTTTGTTGATGTTATTTCAACTCTTTTTAACAATATTAATGCTACTTACCACATCACATGTTAATAAATAATCTAAAGTCAAAAAAGTTAGGAGGAAAATATTTACTAAAAACAATATTTACTATTTTTTATTATTGAGTCAGATTTACCTTAAATTTTTTCTTTTAAATTTTGTAATAGATAAAATAAATATAATAATTGTCACACTTAAGTATCATTTTATTTTATTTTTGTATTTTATGAAACGTGTAAATCGTTTCTTTCTTTGGCTGGTCTACGAGCAGAGACGCTAAAGTATACTAAATTCTGTTAAAAACGCTATCATTGTTAGGGCAGTAATAAGAACTGTAAGGTGTTAAAGAAGATTAAAAGATTTTATGGGGCCTTCCTATACAAGGAATCACTTTAGTATCAGAGTCGCCTAGAGCTTGCTATTAGAACCATTTTCCTGTAAGCAGGATGTCTTTTCCTCGGCGTAGTTGAGATAATGGGAATGTTAGCAATACTCACATATGTTTAGAAAATACCAGCTGAATGTATTGTTGCTAACATTTCAGAAAAACTCTGGCATGATACAAAAAAATTAAATATATATATATATATATATATATATATATATATATATATATATATATATATATATATATATGTATATATATATATATATATATATATATATATATATATATATATATATATATATATACATATATATATATATATATATATATATATATATATATATATATATATATATATATATATATATATATATGTATATATATATAGTGGACGGTTTTCAGATGCTTTAAATATATGTGGACGAGTACTATACAGCAGTATTCTGGACCCTTGCTCCTTGCTGCTGAAAGTCTGCACCCCCTAAGACCGATTGTTCTACTATACTATTAAATATTTATATATATATATATATATATATATATATATATATATATATATATATATATATATGTATATATATATATATATATATATATATATGTATATATAATATATATATATATATATATATATATATAATATATATATATAAATATTTAATAGTATAGTAGAACAATTGGTCTTAGGGGGTGCAGACTTTCAGTCCTGAGGAATCTGTATTCTGTCCAAGCTCTAATTTATAATAAAAAAAAAGCTTAAGAAAAAAATACAAAACTTTTAACAAGTAAGGAAATTGATGATAAACAAAGGAGTAATATTGAAAACAAAAAAGAAAGAAAAGGAAAAGTGAATTAAAACGAAAATGAAAGAGCAGAAATGAGACATAGAGAGAAAAAAAAATATTAATTGGGATTGTAAATCCACCAGAATCACTACAAATGCAGTAAATTTTTCCTTGTTGCATACTTGAATGTTAAGTTAGACTGACCATAGTCAACACTGCTAAAAGAGTTTAAAAGAAGGTCATATACTTTATTAAAATGACTTGGTTGTGGAACTGTAAGAACACATCTATGTAATTTATGCTATGAATATCAGCTCGTAAAGATAACCTTTTGTATATGTTTTGAAGCTGAATTAATATATATACAGTTTTAAACATATTAAGCCATTTTTATTCAGTAAGATAGGGGGTAATGGGATTTCTTCTTCTGATATCATAAATTAATCATAGATGTGCATTTTGAAATTTTACCATAAGGAAAATACACAACGATGCAATGATTAAATTGAGACAAAACAGTCCATCACACAGAATGTTTCTTGTAGGTATGGACAGAACATCTATTTAACTGTAGGCAAGTTATAAAATTGAAAAGTCGGTATCCAGTTTATTAGTTACGTGTTTTTTAAATCCCAACTTCGAATCGCACTAATCCCATACTTTTGCAAAAATTAGAGAAGGGCAGCATTACATTGTTTAGTCTAATTTCGAAGGTTCTTTTTTGATAAATTCGATTTAAGTCTGATTTTCAAAAACAATGACAGAAGATTTATTAGGATTAGGTTTAAGTAGATGATCGGAGGCTATTGTGTAAAATTTATTTAAGACATAGTTTTTCAAATTCTGTATTACTGCTGCTTGTTCGCGAAATGAATAACAAAACGGAGCAAGGGTCCAGAATACTGCTGTATAGTACTCTTCTACATATATTTAAAGCATCTGAAAACCGTCCACTATATACAACCTCTGGTGTATGATATGTTAAAAATGAAAGTATACAATTTTGAGCACTGTCACTAAACCCTATAAAATGAAGTAATGAATTATTAATTTATTGTTGATTGTTGTTGACAAATGATAAACATATTCATGACTTTTGAGAAACTATATCAGCCTTCACACAAAATCATGCTATACCTTTTCTTCTTCTTCCTCTAGTCATTCTCTATCCTTTGGATATAGGCCTTTCTCATGTGCTTCCATATGTCCCTGTTTTGAGCAATTTGATATCAGTTGAGCCCCGCTGATTTTTTAATATCGTCATACCAACGTTGTTAAGGTCTGCCAGTACTTCTTTTTTCTCCCATGGTCCCCATCTGGTCACTTTTCCGCTCTAGCTATCAGGATTTCTAGCCACATGGCCAGCCCAGTTGCACTTGTGGACCCCCGTTTTTTTCCTGATCCAGTCGTTTGGCTTGTAGTCCCCAAGTGATATACTAGGATTTTTCTTGCAATTTTCCTTATATATTTTAATTTTAAGTTTTATAGGCAGTTTGGACTGCGCCCATCCCCGGCGTATCCTTCGATTGACTTCCAGCTCTTGATTCACCTTTCCGATTGTAACTTCCTCTCCCCAAATATACTTATGAATCCACAATTTCCACTTGTTGCCCGTGTATGGATATTATGTCATTAATGGTTGTATGTTCGTTAGTCATGCATTTGGTTTTTCTGATGTTCATCTCTAAACCGACCTTCTTTGCTTCAGTTTGTGATTCTTGGAGAATTTTTTTTCAATTTGATCCAGTTATCGGCAAAAATTGCGATGTCATCAGCAAATCTTAAGTTGTTGAGTCTCTCTCCGGATAAGTTTTTTATTTAATCTAGTTACACATTACAGGTTTTTTGTCAACATACATCTAACAGAACTATGTAACGTCAATTGAATTTATTATTATTTTCAGAAAATAAGAAACCTATTTATTAAATAAATATGTAAACACAAATAATAAAACCGAAACATTTAATAATAAGAATAACACAACAACACCGATAATTGTAATAAATTAATATTAGAAAGAAGTAATATTTTAACTAAGAAACACAATAAAAATAAATGGGTCAAACTATTTTATACTATATATAAATTTGCTAGATAGAATGTTCAAAATGCTGTCCGTTGTTAATCCTACACAATCTTGTTTTTCTCACCGTGGCTCTCATAACGTTCTCCAACTGAATTTCATTAATTTGATTTACTGCTCTTCGCATTTCCAAATCATTTCTGTCTGTTGGTGGATTTTTGTAAACTTTTTCTTTTAGATGGTTCCATATAAAAAAATCAAGAGGTGTAAGATCTGGCGATCTTGCAGGCCACTTATTAGGTCCATTGGTACCTAAACAATTTGCACAATATCTGTGATTCAAGTAGTTTACTACATTTCTACTCTTGTGGGCTGGAGCGCCATCCTGCTGGAAAATAATGTCTCCTCGATTTAAAGGTAAAGTTTCTAAAAAATCTTCAACATCATTTTGAATAAACTCCAAATATCTTTCTTCATTTAACGCACCATCAAATATAATCGGACCAATAATTCTTGTGCCAAGGATACAAAACCACACGTTAAAACCGAATCTTTCTTTATATGCACTTTCTAGCATAATTTTAGGATTTTCTTGGGACCAATATCGAGTATTGGTAAATCTAGATTCATCCGAAAACAGAATGTTGTAATGAAACTGGTTATCAAGGTGGTATCTTTGCAAAAACCAATTACAATAATCCATTCTTCTTTGGTATTATGATTGAAACAAAAGTTGATTTATTTGATATTTGTAGGACCTGAATTTATATTTTCTTAAAATGCAGCGAGCGGTTTCACGATTTACACCGGTTTGTTCTTCAACATGTCTTACAGAAATTGTAGGATCTACCTGAACTATGGCCAATACATGGATTTCTGACTCTTCGTTACCAATAAATACATCAGCAGGTTCAATCAGTGCCTTCTAAACTGGTGCTCTACCCTTAAAAGATAATGGTTGGGTATACGAGTATATATTAAAGAGAAAATTCTGTAACTGAATGTAAACCATAAAATTTTGTAGGGGCCACTTAGAATCGCGAAAATGGCACAATAAATGAATAGTCTTAAATTCTTTCCAAAGTAAAATAAAACGAACAAAAACAATTGCTGGTATATTCGCCATGGCCTTCTAAGTCTAAGAGTTTAAATCAGTTTTTGCCGATCACCTGTCAAACAAATATCAACTTGTAATACATTATTGGAAAAAGAATTTCAAAGCGAAATGAAATTGATAAAAAATATACAGGGTTCCGTTAAAAATAAGAAAGTTGCAGTGACTTCCGGTCAAAACTGGAAGTAGTTAAAAATATTCCTTAAGTGATAAAAAAAGCCTAATAATGTCCCATTCTGGTATCTAAAAATGCAAATATTTAACTTTCAAAATAAAAAAATTGCAGGATGTTACATCTGGGCTGTGTCATCCTATATATATATATATATATATATATATATATATATATATATATATATATATATATATATATATATATATATATATATATATGTATATATATATATATGTATATATATATATATATATATATATATATATATATATATATATATATATATATATATATATATATGTATATATATATATATATATATATATATATATATATATATATATATATATATATATATATATGTATATATATATATATATATATATATATGTGTATATATATATATATATATATATATATATATATATATATATATATATATATATATATATATATATATACATATTTATATATACATATATATATATATATATATATATATATATATATATATATATATATATATATATATATAAATAAATATATATACATATATATACATATATATATATAATATATATATATATATATATATATATATATATATAAATATATATATATATATATATATATATATATATATATATATATATATACATATTTATATATATATATATATATATATATATATATATATATATATATCTATAATATATATAAAATGCAACGTCTCTCTGTCTGTCTATCTGTCTGTCCGTTTGTGCGCCTATCACTGAAAAACCACTTATCCGATTTACGTACTTTTTTTTTTAAAACATACATATGTTCTCTGGCCAGGTTATAGGCTATATTTTATTACGATAGGTAGCATAAGGAATGAGCAGTGACGTAAAATGGTGAATGATGTGGGAAATAAGTTTGCCGCTGGCGCGTGCCTTTGCAATACACAGCCTAAACCATTAAATATGGAACAATATTATGTAACAAAGAATATCTGTAATGTATAATCTATAATATATATAAAATGCAATGTCTCTCTGTGTGTCTGTCTGTCCATTAGTGCGTTTATTACGCGGGAACCACTTATCCGATTTACCTGTCTTTTTTTAAATTCATGCATATATTCTTTGGCCAGGTTATATAATAATAATAATAATCTATATCTTTAATATATATAAAATGCAATGTTTGTCTGTCTGTCTGTCTGTCCGTTAATGCGCTTATCCCTCGGGAACCACTTATCCGATTTACGTGATTTTTTAAATTCATGCATATGTTCTCTGACCAGGTTTTAGGTAAATATTTTATTACATCTATAATATATATAAAATGCAACGTCTCTCTGTCTGTCTGTCCGTTAGTGCGCTTATCACTGGAGAACCACTTATCCGATTTACGTACTTTTTTTTTTAAAGATACATATGTTCTCTGGCCAGGTTATAGGCTATATTTTATTACGATAGGTAGCATAAGAAATGAGCAGTGACTTTAATAGTGAATGAAGTCGGAAAAAAATTTTGCCGCTAGCGCGTTCCCTTCCAATATACAGCCCAAAACCATTAAATATGGATCAATATTATGTAGCAGAGAATATCTATAATCTATAATCTATAATATATATAAAATGCAATGTCTCTCTGTCTGTCTGTCTGTCCAATAGTGCGAGAATCACTTATCCGATTTACGTGTATTTTTTTAAATTCATACATATATTCTTTGGCCAGGTTATATAATAATAATAATAATCTATATCTATAATATATATAAAATGTAACGTCTCTCTGTCTCTCTGTCTGTCCGTTAGGGCGCTTATCCCTCGGGAACCACTTATCCGATTTACGTAATTTTTTTAACTTTATACATATGTTCTCTGACCAGGTTATAGATATATATTTTATTACATCTATAATATATATAAAATGCAATTTATCTCTGTCTGTCTGTCTGTCTGTCTGTCTGTCTGTCTGTCTGTCCGTTAGTGCGCTTATCACTGGAGAACCACTTATCCCATTTACGTACTTTTTTTTTAAAACATACATATGTTCTCTGGCCAGGTTACAAGCTATATTTTATTACGATAGGTAGCATAAGGAATGAGCAGCGACGATAATAGGGAATGAAGTTGGAAAAAAGTTTGTCGCTAGCGCGTTCACTTGCAATACACAGCCTAAACCATTAAATATGGAACAATATTATGTAGCAGAGAATATCTATAATATATATAAAATGCAACGTCTCTCTGTCTGTTTGTCCGTTTGTGCGCTTATCACTGGAGAACCACTTATCCGATTTACGTGCTTTTTTTTTAAACATGATAAACCATTAAATATGGAACAATATGATGTAGCAAGGAATATCTATAATATATATAAAATGCAACGTTTCTCTGTCTGTCTGTCCGTTAGTGCGCTTATCACTGGAGAACCACTTATCCGATTTACTTGCTTTTTTTTTAAAATATACATATGTTCTCTGGCCAAGTTATAGGATATATTTTATTATGTTAGGTGACATAAGGAATAAGCAGTGACGATAATAGTGAATCAAGCCGGAAACTTTGCCGCTAGCGCGTTCTCTTGCAATAAACTGCCTAAAGCATTAAATATGGAACAATATCATGTAGCAAAGAATATAATATATATATAAAATGCAACGTTTCTCTATCTGTCTGTCTGTCCGTTAGTGCGCTTATCACTCGAGAAACCGATTTACGTTTTTATAAATTTATACATATGTTCTATATAATTCGATATAAGCCTAGTTAATGGGAGATAAAGTGAGATAATGGGAGATAAAATGAGATAATGGGAGATAAGTATAAATAATGGGAGATAAGGAGAAATAATGGGAGATAAGCAGAGATAATGGGAGATTAGCAGAGATAAGCTCAGATAATGGAAATTATGTAAGGATAATGGGAGATAAGGGGAAATAATGGCAGATATTTTATTACATTAGGTAACATAAGGAATAAGCAGTGACGATAGTAGTGAATCAAGTCCACGCGAGCGGAGCCGCGGGCACTGCTAGTATATATATATATATATATATATATATATATATATATATATATATATATATATATATATATATATATATATATATATATATATATATTCTGAAAGCTTTATCTGTCTTCGTAAAGATGTAAAATTATGTTAATTGAAAACATTTTATATAATGATACTAATCAATAACAAAAATAACGAGTGGATTTAATACTTTCGTACTTCTCGTAGTATGTATATTTATTAATTATTATGTGATATTATTATATAAAAGGTTATCATCTGTTTTTTTTCTCACACTAGGGCGCATACCGCTTTTATAAAATAAAAATTAATTTTTTATTTTTTTAATAAGTACAAAAATTTTAGTCATAATTTTGTATTCTAAATTTGGTGTGGAGGAAGCTATATCTTTTTCAAAGTTTTTTTTCTCATTTCTTTTATTATTTTTTAAATTAATAATTATAATAATTACATATAAAAGCACCCTCAAAAACATTCACTTTAAATTATCTAGGTCCTAACAATAACGATTTTTCATGTTTATTCGTTTATATTTCCGAGGATACCTTACAGAGCTCTATCAAGTCGGATAAATCTTAACGAGTTCTCTATAGTCAATTTTTAATGAGTGGAGGGCTTTTCTGGAGGTTTGTTAAGGTATCTTATGATTTTATATTGGTATGATCTTTTCCGAAGTGAAACTTCGGGCTTTTCTACTACCGACAGCATTACTTTATTTTGATTATCTTCATTTAAAACCCATGTTGCACGATGTTGCTTTTTAAATTTATTTTCAACACTTCCATAAATCTGGAATTTATTTATTAGGTATCCTACGGTTGTGAAGTGTGCAGTTTTATCAGGGTGTCTATTATTGAAGATTTCTGCTGCTTCTCTAAAAGTTTTATAGTTATCTTCAACTATGAAAACAATTTCAATTTTATCTTCAACATTCAGTTTTACTGGCATTTCTAATTATTGCAAATACAGACTGACGTTAGCTTTAAAGTTTACTGAAGGTTGTTAGGTATTTCCAAAGATATGTTCATTCATCTTCAACCTAAAATTTGTAGTGATTTCGTTTTCTTTTATTCAATAAATATTCCAACAATTACTGACGTATTTACTGAATTTTTTTGGATCTTTAACTAGGAAGGCCACAAATCTAAACGTGAGCATAATTGTTTAGTTCCTGTTAACATTTTCAATTAATATTTTGCTCTGTATTTAAATTTAAACACACTTTACTCTTCATTATAAATCATTATTTTTTATTTTCCCCGTATACCATTAAATATTTCAAACTTTTGAGGCTTTATTATGGATTTTCATGTGATGCAGAACTTTTTATCAAGAATAATTTTTTTTGTAATACGTAAAATAAACTTTTTCTCCATTTATAAAACTTTTTGGGACATATATATACAAATATATATATATATATATATATATATATATATATATATATATATATATATATATATATATATATAATATATGTATATATATATATATATATATATATATATATATATATATATATATATATATATATGTATATGTATATGTATATATATATATATATATATATATATGTATATATATATATATATATATATATATATATATATATATATATATATATATGTATATATATATATATATATATATATATATATATATATATATATATATAGATATATATTGTTTAAATTAGTGAGATAATGTCATGTTTTTTGTTTTTTTTTTTGGTTTTTGTTTGTTTGTTTCTGTTGGGCAGGGCGCATCGACAGCTAAGATCATTTAGCGCCCACTAGAGTTAGTTTGGTATAAATAGATTAGACTATGAAGTTGAATTCTTTTAAGTAATTGGTTATCTTTTCTTTAAGTGGGACAAAAGATTTTATGAGGATGGTGATGTTGGATGGGATGCCGTGGGTGTCTCTCAAGTTTTGATGTTGAATGGATTCGATTAGATGTAACACTGATAAGGGGGAGTCACATTTAGGACAGAGTGGAGGGGGATCTCTCTTTAATAGGTGTACATGTGTGGAGTAGGTGTGTCCCAATGCCAGTCTTCTCATTATTACATTATGTCTTCGGTTCAATTCTGTAGAGTTAAGGGGAGGAAATACATTGGTTTTGATGGACCATAATTTGTTGTTGGGTTCTTCCAAGTCCCATTTGAGTTGGAAGAGAGAGCTGTGTAGGTGTTTTATGAAGATGTTAAAATCAGAGTAGTGATTCTCTCCCATGTTCATACTGCCCCTTTCTATGGCAAGTTTAGCAAGATAATCCGCTCTGTCGTTATGAGGGTTGCCTATGTGACTGGGCAACCAAAGCAAGGATATGGTACGTTTCTTCAAGGTGGCCGTGTACATCAAATCCAGAATTTGCCTGATATAGTTGAAATTGAGATTTCTAGAATTGATGGCTTTGAGAGCGCTTAGGGAATCAGAAATTATGAGAGTTGGTTGTTGGATGTTTGCTTGGAGGGAATATCTGATAGCCTCCTTTATTGCCAACAATTCTGCGGAGAAAATAGAAATATGTTTAGGTAATTTAAACATTTGAACGATATTATCAAAAAAGAAGGCAGCCCCAACTCCCTTTTCTGTCTTTGATCCATCTGTGAAGAAAAGTAAATGATTGGGATAGATATTGGATAGTCTGTCAAGAAAGAGCTTGTTAAAGAATATGTTTGAATGTTCTGATTTTTTATAGGAATGCAAAGTTAGGTCAATGTTGGGGAGAGGGGAGAGCCAGGGAGGAAAGGTGGTTTGGAGGGGGTAGTTGTAATAAGGGGGGGAGATATTGTGCTGGATGAGTAATTTGTTGATTCTGTGGGGAATAGAATCAGTGGGGAATGTAATGTTTGGTCTGTGGACATTGACCAGGTTGAGTGAGGATCTGGTATGAGGTCGATGTAGGGAAGTTGAGTAAAATTTTAACAGTGAGAGTTGGCGAGATAGTTGGAGTGACTGAGTGGATGCGATGCACTGTAAGCTAGTGATTGGGGTGGTTCGGAATGCGCCTGTGGCCAGTCGGAGACAGCAATTTTGTATAGTTTCAAGAGGCTTCTTGACATGAGGGCTTGCGGAGTCATAGATGAAGTTGCCGTAGTTGATTCTGGAAAGGATAAGAGACTTGTATAGATGAGAGAGAGAATGAAAGTCTGCGCCCCAGGTCGCGCCAGAGAGCATTCGAATGAGATTGATGTCAGAGAAACATTTGGTTTTAAGGGATTCTATGTGAGGTTTCCAGGTGAGTCTATAATCGAATATTAGGCCTAGGATTTTTAGTTGGTCTGTTGAGGGGATGGAGATGTTTGCAATGGTTAGCGGATTCATTCTAGGACAGCATTTCTTCTTGCAGAAATGAACGGATGAAGATTTATGAGGGGAGAAAATATAGCCGTGTTTGGTTGCCCAGGCGGATAGTGAGTTAACGGAGCGTTGCATCAATCTGGTGCAATCTGAAGAGGAAGGAGAGGAGGTGTACATGAGGATATCATCAGCGAATATTTTGTATTTTATGTTGGGGGCAATGTGTTCTGAGAGTGTACTAAGGGCGATGTTAAAAAGGGTTTTATTTTATATTTTATATATATATATATATATATATTTTTTTTTTTATTGGCATAGCACACGTGCTGTAGGGAAATCCCTAACGCGCTATAGGAGCGACGCGTGTGCGGAAAAGCGATTAACGTTTTTATTAAATCTCTGTAAATTGTACCCTATGGGAAACAGTCCTGGCCATGTTATTTCAAATATTTCCTAAATTCTTCATATAGAGGACTGTTTGAAAAGGATTATACGAGGAGTGTCAAGCTGAACCTCATACAGGTGTGATGTATAAATCCAAAGTGTATTCCTAATATATACCGCTCTGAGAGAAGTATCGATAGAACAGTACTTCTAGAATAAACTTAAGTCGCTGACCGTTCTTTAATGTTCCAAGGAATTAGTCTTACTGGTGGGTTCTGGGTCTCCAATCAGGCAAACAACGTTTGAATAGAATCCAACAAATGCAACGAATGATCAAATTCCCAAACATGGGAGCAGTACTCCATCAGCTTTGTATAAAATTCAAAGAGAAATGAAGTGTGAATGTCGAGTTCCGCAATGTTAACTTTTTTAGAAAAAAACTGCCACCTGGGTTTTATAGCATTAAATTCTACTTGATTACTGTCACCTTAAGATAGAATTTGTTCCAAGTCTTTGTTAAGTTGAACGACTTCCTGCTATCTGCGAATATTTGCATGAGTAGCCGATATACAAGTTATTATGCAAATAGGTGGATGTAACTGGGTAGTTAAAGAAAGAAAAACAGTTTTATATGATAGTGGGGGCATATTTAAAACTATTAAAATATGTTTGTTCAAATTTGAAACGAAACATTTTATTATTTTGTCTTTATTAGATTAATTCAACATACAACAAAAAAATTAACTCTACATTCCCTAAACTTTATAAGGTATGGCTGATGACTAGGGATGGACAAAATTGCAGCAAACCATATACAGAGATGCTCGACACCGGTGCCGACTATTGATATAATATAACTCGGCAGTCTGTTTTCACTTACAATATTGGTGGGTCGTCCTCCAGTCCCACATACACTTACACTGTAATCCTACAAACCATACTTTTGCCCACTTCTACCTATAATTATACAGCCGAGGCTGAAAATTGACAGTTCTTTCACCAGTGTATAGAATACTCAAATATAATTATTTTAATACTTAAAAATGATCTAAATACATATGTCCTGATACAATCAATGAATGGCCTGTAAAATGCAGCAAATTAATTAAAATCAAAGTTGATGGTCAGCTACCTGTTGTGGAATCCAAGAAACTTGTTACCCTTCAAAATTTAATTACCTTGTACCTACATACTGTAAAACTCGTAGAAACAACAGCAACTGAAATTTCGACAAAATCTAGCTATGGAAACAAGTCGTCGACCTCTAATAAATTTAATGTTTTCTGTCATCTGCTTCTAGGATGAAATTCACTAATTTTCAAATATTTTTTTATAATGTAAATGTTAATGTTATAAAATAGGATTGCGACAATAGATAGATAAAAGAAGTAAGTTTTGGTTGTTTTCTTCATATCTTATTTTCCGACCACGTACGCAATTAAACATAGCTATGTATGGCATTTGTTTCTTAATTTTCTTAGAACCTAAAATACTCCAAGGATTTTGAGAAGTTAAAGATCAAGAGATTTCTCATTATTCAGCAAATGATACTAGCTATATAATTATATCATTCTCTTTTTTATATCCCTTGTAAAATTTTAATATTAACTTACCAGGTTAATTTTAAGGTCGAAAGGAATTTTACCAGACGAGAAAATTAAATGTAAAACATAGGAATCAAAATAAATAAAAAATATTTGCAAGACGTAAGTTATATTAAATTTTGCTTACGTTTTGGATTCGAAGTAAATGGGTTTTTACTTGCAGAAATGTTTAGTTCAAATACATTATAAATTTCTGGTTCTAAAGTGGCTTTTTATTTCTCAAAAACAGTATATCTTTCGCCTTGTTAGGGGTTTTTTAGGAGTCTATGCCATACTAAGATTGTAATCCTATGAAAACCCCTCCAACATTCGTAAAATCTCTAAAATGTTTAAAATACATGTTGTATAAAGTTTATAAATTTAAAAAGAATCAGTTATTGGGATTTTTAAAAAATGTTTTTGTTCATTTGTGGTACGTTCTGGGTTATACTTGAAACATTTTTTTAATTGCAGCTCTTCTAAGAAGTCGAGCCTTTTACCCTTACCATAATAAAATTAAAGGTATTCCTGACTTCGAATAGCTGGAACTAAAAAATGTTTAAAATATAGCCCGGAACTTACTATGAACGAACAAAAAGATTTCTTCAAAACTCCAATAATTGATTCTTTTTAGTGTTCCCCACGAAACACTTATAAGATCATTTCCGTGTTTGCCTGTCCGTCTGTCTGTCTGTCCGTCTGTCATACCCGATTTTCTCCGAAACTATTTGACGTAGAAAATTGAAATTTGGTACTAATATAGAAATTGATGGCTTCATCCGAGCCGTGTAATTTTGAAAGTTAAATTTTGACTTAAGGGGTTAGTTTGGGGAGTGAAAAAATTTTTTTTTACTAAATCATCGAGTGAGGTGGTAAACGAAAGCTTTTAAAAACACGAGTTCAAAAATGTATATAATGTCTTACATGCGCACACTTTTCTTTGCATTATTTTGAAAAATCGCCAAAAATCCCTGCCCCCCTCTATCTCGAAAAGTACTGATCCAAAAATTTTGAAAAAATTCTGGAATATTCTCCACGGAGTGTAGATTGAACGAAAATTATCACGAGTGCATTACCTTGAATAATTTATCTGGTATATAAAAAACAAAAATCTCAAGGTCATCAGTTTTCAGTAAAGATCGGAAACAAACTTTGTTGAAAACTCATTTGGGGTGTGTTTTGTGAAGTCACTGATCATTTTATACCTCCGTAACAAAAATTTTTATTTCAGAAGCAATCAACGTACGGAACACTAATTGCACAAGTTCAACTTGCACTTGACCGGCGATTTAAATTCATAACCTTTTAGACATCTGTTTTTAACGTTTTATAGATTTTTTTGGTCTCTAAACGAGTTTTTGTAGGATGACAATTTTAGTATAGCATGTACCATCGCAAAAGACCTAACAAACCAAAAAAATGAGTTATTCTCGAATAAAATACAGAAACATTAAAAAGTATGTTAGTCTAATTTTGAATATTTCGACAATGTTTCACAAGGAACCAACTACTGAAACCGTTCAAGTTGTTCAATATATATATATATATATATATATATATTATATATATATATATATATATATATACATATGTATATATATACGAGGCGTCCAAAAATGCAAAAATAAAAAACTACTTATGTTTTGGGGTTTTTTTGACATAATCCCTTTTAGGCTTATACACTTCGTCCAACGATGTTCTAGTTTGTTGATCCCTTCCGAATAATAGGATTTGTCCAAGTCTGCAAAATATCCCATTAGTGTCTGCAATCACCTCCTCGTTTGAATAAAATCTTTGTCCCGCCAGCCATTTTTTCAAATTGGGGAACAAATAGTAGTCCGAGGGAGCCAAGTCTGGAGGATAGGGGGATGTGAAACGAGTTGGAATCCTATTTCCATTAATTTTGCGACCACAACTGCTGAGGTGTGTGCTGGTGCGTTGTCGTGATGGAAAAGGACTTTCTTGTGGGCCAATCGCGGGCGGTTTTTCTTGCAGCTCGGTTTTCAAACGGTCCAATAACGATGAATAATATTCACCTGTAATAGTTTTACCCTTTTCCAGATAGTCGATGAGGATTATCCTTTGCGAATCCCAAAAGACAGTCGCCATACCTTTCCGGCCGAAGGAACGGTCTTCGCCTTTTTTGGTGCAGATTCCCCCTTGGTAACCCATTGTTTAGATTGTTGTTTGGTCTCAGGAGTACAGTAATCTATCCATGTTTCATCCACAGTGACGAAACGACGCTTAAAGTCCTCCGGATTCTTCTGGAACAGCTGCAAACCATCCTTGCAACACTTCACACGATTCCGTTTTTGGTCAAGCGTGAGCAATCGCGGCACCCATCTTGCGGATAGCTTTCTCATATCCAAATATTGATGCAAAATATTATGTACCCGTTCAGTCGAGATGCCCACAGCACTAGCAATCTCAGGCACCTTAACTCTTCTGTCATCCATCACCATATCATGGATTTGATCAATGATTTCTGGAGTCGTAACCTCCACAGGCCGTCCAGAACGTTCAGCGTCACTTGTGCCCATATGGCAGTCCGAAAATTTTGAAACCACTTATAAACTGTTCTAATCGAAGATGCAGAGTCACCATAATGTTTATCAAGCTTCTCTTTAGTCTACTGAGGCGTTTTGCCTTTCATAAAGTCATGTTTAATCACCACACGAAATTCTTTTTCGTCCATTTCTTGAAAATCACTCGACTTCCTTGATTCACACGAATGCCAAACACAAAGAAATAGACCAATATGGCTGAAACTTGGTGTGCGTTCATTCAAAAGATGCTACTAACTAAACATGACCTCACCGCAGGTGGTGCCATCTCTCGGACTTTGCACGGACTTTTCAAACCAGCCTCGTATATATATATATATATATATATATATATATATATATATATATATATATATATATATATATATATATATATATATATATATTATATATATATATATATATATATATATTTATATATAAGTTATATATAATATATATATATATATATATATATATATATATATATATATATATATGTAATTAATATCAAGTTATATAATACATATGACATAAAGAGTTGATTGGTTGGTCCGTTACTTTGTGACAGTACATTTTAACAATAAAATTACTTAATTACTTTGTTAACTGACTGCGTTATCGCGTGGTAAAACGTACTACGAAAACGCGATAACGCGTAAATCTTTACAAAAATATATTTAGTGTTAGTTAACAAAGTAATTAGGTAATTTTATTGTTATATATGATATATATTAGGGACTTGAACATGCCAGAAAACCAACCCCCCCAAAATTTTAACTTTTTTGAATACAAGGGAAAAATTAACTTTATATTTGATACCACCAAAGTCAGTTGTGAGATATGTATATACTATACTAAAAAACAACAGTCAATTTAAAGATCGAACATTTATTATTAATATTATTTTTCAATATCCCTTATATTATGTTTAGAGGAAACATGTCAAATATTTGATCAAACATAAAAAATGCAGTTATTAAAACATATCAAGATTCAGAGCTTCAAGATCACGAAAAACATAGTTCCAATGTCCATCGGTCTGCCAGTCTGTGGGTCTTGTTGTCTATTCGCCTAAAATTCTCAACTAATTTAAAATATATGTTATTATATATAGTTTAGAATATCTTCCTTCTGACTATTATTATATATAGTTTAGAATATCTTCCGTAAAACATATTAGTGTTTAATTTTGTTAATTTTCAATGAATTTCCATCAAGTAACGGCTAACTCAGTAAATGATAAAAAATTACCTGTATTATTGGATACCCTCTAATAATATATAATGTGAAAATGTAGGATTTTGAAATAAGTAAACAGGAAATAGATCAGTTATCTTCATAGATATAAAAATAAGTTGGCTCTTTTTGGCTGGACACGAAATTTTGAGTTGTGTCGTCATTTCAAAGGAATAGCATTTGAAAGTTAACAAATCAAGGAAATTTGTAAATCAAGGGTAATTCGTGAACGAAAAAGTCTTGTACAATATAACACCTTTAAGTTTACGCATTCCGTAAGTATGTAGTTAACAGACATTTCTAATGTACAGCGCATCAACATTAAATAGTATATTATTATTAATGGAACCTGAAACAACCTGCTCTTTTGTCGAAATCGTTGCCGTCCGAAATCGAAGGAATTCCTTCTCACCTTTTAGACAGATTTATGTGTTTATTTATATTACGTTAAGCTGGCTTTATAATATTATTTAACTGCGGGACAAATATTGTAAAAATAATTGTTTTATTAGGAGAGAGCCTAACCTAATGATTGCAAATACCAATTAACGGATCAAAACTATTTGCTTCTTTATTTATTGTGTATGATCACAGGGTACCATATATTTGTTATTTAATATATTAATGTGTCATGGGTGTAGCCAGGGGGCAGAAGAGGGCAGCTGCCCCCTCTTCCTAGATCCTTAGTGCCTAAATTATAATAATAAAAAAAAACACAAAAATATATAATGAAATTTTGAGTTTTGGGAAGCTGCCCCCTGGCTCAAAGGCTGGCTACGTCGTATGTATTTTCACATGTATCTGACTGAGGTTTGCGAACTAAAATAAGCTGAATATTGTTACACTGGTAAATGACACGAGTAAAGTATTTTATTTATTTGTTGATTATTCTATTTTTATAATATTACGTAAAAACATTATGAAAAAAAGCCAAAAACAATTACTCCCACATCATTGCTCACATCCACAACTACAAAATTTTATAGAAAACAGGACATAATAATTATATTAGTAAATATAGCTTAAAGTATATGATATCAAACAAAATTAAGCAAGGCATTTTCCGAAATACCTTATCTATTCAACATCAAAATTATAATATTTCATCTTTCAATCATTCTACTAGATTACGGAGGTTCCGAAGCATTCAATTTTTAGAAATTTTATTTATAACCCAGAATTTAATTTCTAATTTTTTAAACACTTTATTCAATTGCAATATCTACATTATTTTGCAATCGTAACAGTTTTTACCCAACCAACTACTCGGTATGCTGTACCCACTCCTGAACAAGTCCAGCAAATTGCCAACTCGCAACAAGTTGACAATTTACAACATAATGTCAAATGCTGCTGATCCACCCTTCAGACCATCCAGAACAAGGCCCTCCATATCATCGCCAAAGCTCCATCCCAACACTCAACTCCATAGAGACCTCCAAATGCCCACAATCAGGAATTCATCAGCAGCGCCAAACTCCTGGGCAAAACCACCCCAACGCCACAGTCAGAACCGCCTACCGTCCCCCCCCCCGCGTAAAGCCCACCGTCGTCCACCAAGATCCAGCAACCCCCTGCCCCCAGATTAGTTTAAGTTAATTTTAATTAATACTAAGTTTAATTTTGAGTTTATGTTCATGAAATATCCGTTTTCTCTATACATTTATATAAATTCCATACCTAGGCTAAATTAGTTAGGCCCCTATCATGTTCTTAAGATCCAAATGTTATCATGTTCTAATCAAATCAGTGTATAATAGTTATACCGTAGAAACTAGCTAGTGGTCAATAAAAGTAATAAGTAATGAGTTTTTCATTAATTAATTAATCTAAATAAATAAGGAAAAAAAATGAAAAAGTTGGGTTACGTGCATAAATTTAAGATTTTTCTTTGTAAAATAGTTTTAATACCTAAAATAGTAAAATAGTAATCATATCAAAATGTAAAATACTGCATAACGCCATCGATAACTTGCACAGATAAATTGTTTCCTTGATGCTGATCCCCCGGCATCAAAGACACAAGATAGTTGTAATTAGTTATAAGAAGGCACCTATGTTAAAGAATAATACATCTATGATTATATTTCCAAAATCTTTGCACATACTCATTACTACATCGGACAATGTGTGAAGCAACCAAATCAACACCGTTTTGGCCAAGGCAACATGAAATGCACTGTAGGATCAAACATATCAACAGAAGTTACAGAGTCTTTTTGTGAATGAATGATATCCAGTTCACTTAGGGAAATGTCGATAAAATTGTGTCAAACTATTAGTTCACGTCAGGCCAGATATTTTCAGAGACTAGAAACTTCTTACTAGCTATACAGGACTAGATCATTTCAACTAAAAAGTATTTAAAATTTACCGTTCCGATTCCTCTCCGTTTGGCCAAAACATAATAAGTTGTATTGTCTCCACATTCCACCCCCCGACAGATCTTCACCTTGACGTGGTGGTGGGGCTTAAGACTGCATCCGTAGCTATCCTTAAGGGGATGGGACAGGTGCGGTTCAAGCTAAGGTATTAGCTACCGTGCCGAGGGCTGCATGGCGCAGGGGATGCTGCGTCGCGAACGGTACCTCCTGGATACCGTGCGACCTCCGAGAGTAATGAGCCAAGCCCCAACCATACGCGGCGCTGGTTGGGTGAAATCGCAAATCCGCGGTACTCGTGGGACTATCTAGGAACACACAACAAAATAAAAATAAAATAACAACTGTCGCTGAAATCCTCAGGGGGTGGCTGCCTTGGGTAGCGATCAACCGGAGGGCGAAACGACATCAAACGCGGGGGCATCAACAGGCCCTAAACCCCGCGTTTGTTACAGCGACGCGGCCATACGCCGTTTTAAAAAGCTGTGGAAGAGCGAGGGGACTAACCAACCTGCGCACTCCTGCAGCAAAGAGGTGAGAGGCGGAACGACAACCCCGGCCCAAATGCTCAAACGCAGTAAGCCGGACAATGCTTGTTCGGATCTCCGGGTGGAGGGCTGGTTCAGGTGCGTCGGCATGCAGAGATCATAATTTTTAAATACATTTTGGCTACATAGGAGGTTTAAACTCGAACATAAATTCAGTGCACCAACACCTGCAGTCAAAGAAACCTCATGTACTCGCTCTCTGTGAAGCCAAGGTCAATTCATCGACCAACACAGTAAACTATCTTTATCCTGGGTACGACTTCTATTCCCGATTTAGGCGTAACCATGGAATCTGTTCTTTTTGTCAGAAACGACCTCTCTTGCCAACGAGAAGAGGCTCTGGATCCCCCAAACCTTGATGTTATATGGTAAAAATAACGACTCAACAAACCACAAGGTTCATCCGTATCCTCTATCGACCACCAAGTGATACTAACTTTAGAACATTTTTCGCTTCTCTCGCACTCACCATCGATCATTTACAAATTAACTATCCAAATGCCGAAATTGCCATCCAGGGCGACTTTAATGTCCACACCATCAACTGGCTTAAATATTCAAATACTACCGACGAATAAGGTCGTGAAGCTGAATCATTCTCAATCAGTTGTGGCTTAACTCAGCTTATCGATGAACCAACACGGATCCCTGACCGAGACGGGGAGCTCGCCAGTCTTCTTGATCTGTTTTTAACCACTAATCCTGAGATTTACATGGTCACCGCAAATCCGCCGTTAGGTTCTTCCGGCCACAAACTGCTTTTGACATCGAGTATTCTACCAATCAGTGACAGAGAGGCGCCTAAACCACGCAAGATTTGGCACTACAGATCTGCTAAATGGGAAGATCTCATGGAATATTTTCGAACTTTTCTTAGTTGGACGTTTGTTTTTGATCTGACGACGCACCTGACTCCGCCAGGGAGGTTTCCGATGTTATTTTGGTTGGTGTGGAAGCTTACATTCCTTTTTCTACTACGCCTACCGACAATGGCGTGAAAATCCTAACACCTTTATTCGAGCCCGGAACAGATGCAAAGAAATTATAGACGAAACCAAGGAGGCACACAATCAACGAATTAGAAACAAACTTCACGCTTGTCCCAAAAATTCCAGGTCCTTTTAGTCAGTCGCTAAGGCAGTTCGTCAAAATTTCACCAAATCCACCATACCACCACACACACGGTCAGATAATTCTATTGCAACGATACCTGTTGAAAAAGCGAACTTGTTGGCTGAACTCTTTGCGTCACATTCTACTGGCGATTTCCAAGGAAAAACACCACACCCTATTCCCATAGTGCAGTCAAGGATGCCCGATATTGTCTTCAGACAGCGTATCATTAAACGTTATTTTAATGAAGTTAGACACCAAAAAAGCTTCTGACGCTAACGAAATACCTGCCATAGTTCTCAAAAACTTCTTCCTGCTGGAAATGTGCCACAGTTCAGCCGATACCTAAAAAAAACAAGAAGACCTCGCCCAATAACTACCGACCAGTCGCACTGCTTTCAATAATATCGAATGTCATGGAAAAAGCTATCAATCAGCATCTTCTAAAATATCTTGAAGGATTCAACATTATTAGCGATCACCAATATGGCTTTCGTAAAAATAGATCAACAGGTGATCTTCTGACTTATGTAACACATGTTTGGAACAACTCAATTGAACACTTTGGAGAATCTCGAGCAGTTGCTCTTGACATATGCCAGTCATTCGACCGTGTTTGGGACGATGGACTGTTGGCTAAGCTACACTTTTATGGCATGTCGAAAAATTTCTGTTTGTGGCTCCTATGTTTCCTCAGAGAGCGTTCTTTACGAGTGGCAGTCGACGGATTTCTTTCTAACACCTTCACTATCAACGCCGGTGTGCCCCAACGCTCCATACTGTCACTTACTCTCTTTCTCATTTACATTAACGATCTACTGGAAAAGACCGGAAACCCAATCTACAGGCAGATGACAGTACGCTTATCTCTTCATTCACTTTGAACGCTCGGACATCGGCTACTCAGACGAATATCGGCAGACAGCAGGAAGTCGTTCAACTTAACAGAGACCTGAAAGAAATTCTATCTTGGGGCAACAGTAACCAAGTGGAATTTAACGCTACAAAAACCCAGGCGGCAGTTTTTTCTAAAAAAGTTGCTGAACCCGACATAGTTATGGCGGAGCACTCCATTCCTCTAACATCGTCACTCAATTTGTTGGGCGTTAATTTGGGAACAAATATGTGGCATGAACATGTCTCAGGCATAGCAAGGAGAGCTTCTCAAAAGTTGGGAATATTATTTCGAACCAGAAAGCTTTACACTCCACAACAACTGTTAATTCTTTACAAAGCTCAAATTCGACCAACTATGGAATACTGCTCCATGTTTGAAGCGCCGCTCCCAAACATACTTTGCATTTGTTGGATTCTATTCAGAGAAGAGCTGTTCGTCTGATTGGAGACATGGAACTGATCGGCGGCCTTGATTCGCTGGAACATCGAGAACAGTTGGCAACTTGAGCCTATTCTACAAGTATTTTCATGGGAAGTGTTCGAAGGATGTAGCCCGCTTAATTCCTCCCAGAGCGAGGCATGTTAGAAATATACGTCGCGCTAATAATTCACATCCGTATGAGGTACAGCTTGTTACTCCTCGTACAACGCTTTTCAAGCAATCTTTTATATGGAGAACATCATCCCTTTGGAATAAATTGCCCAGGACTGTGTTTCCCATCGAGTACAATTTACAGCGATTCAAGAACAACGTGAATCGCTTTTTCCGCACACATGTCGCTCCTGCAGCGCTTTAGGGATTTCCCTGCAGCACGTGTGCTAGACCCATAAAAAAAAAAGTATAAAATAAATACAAAGTTTCCAGGTGGAAATTAAAAATTCTGCTAAAATCTAACAGAAAATACAATATTACCTTACACTCCAGTCATTTAAAAGTTCTGTCTAAGGTATTAAAATCGCCTATAAAATAAAGATTTAGAAAAAGGGTCTGGAAGGGCTATAAATACCGGCTTTCCCGAAATATATAAAAAAAAAAATATTTTATGCACTTCCATCAAACCTTGGTTTATCTGCTTTAAATATAATCATATAATTCTAAAATACGTGAATAAGATTATTTGATAACAATGTTTTTATAAACTGTAAAGATACCTAAATATACAATTAAAGTCAAAAATTAGAACCAAGAAATTGTAAATTTTTAATTCTGTATCTATTAACTGTAGAACCATTGCATAATATTTTACTATCACATACTATTAGCAAACTTAACCACATTTACATTTTTCAATTACACCTTAATAAAGAAAAAATTTTTCTTATGTAATTTATGAAACAAATTATTTAATTATTTATTTACATACTCATAAGTTAACACTAACGTTTTTATTATCAGGATTCAAAATGAAAAGCCCAATACGACAAATCATGTCTCTTCGACATGCACAGACTGTTACTCAATATAGCCAGTTAGTGATTTTCACGCCATACATCCCTTCGATTAGCGATTATGGACTAAATTTATCTGCGCCCTCTAACGCTGGTATATTTTATAAAATTTCTAGGGAAAGGTCCTAATTTCCTTCTAAAACGTAGGTGATGTGGAATATCATGATACTGAATTCGTAGTCACAAAGTGAATTGTAAATATTGTCTTCAGACAGCGTATCATTAAACGTATTTTAATGAAGCTAGACACCAAAAAAGTCTGACGCTAACGGAATACCTGTCATAGTTCTCAAAAACAAAAATAACGTTTTTTACATCTTTTTTTCTATCTTTGTCAGAGCAGATATCAAAAGCTCCATTACAGAAATATTTTTACTGTCTTATTAAAGAGTACTAGCACGTTTGTTAAATTGTAATACTTTGTAATCGAAAAAACAAAATTGCAGTAACTACGACCCCTGGAATTTTTAACTAAATTGATCTCTGCTGGAAAATATAGCAGCCCACATAGTGTGTCCATACCATATGAATGTGTAAGATGGCAATATGATACAGATGACGCGCGACGCGTATTATGACCATAAGCATACGATGAAACACATGAACTGTGCAGTCAATATGTTTAATGTCCACTAGGTCAGTAAACTGCATACAGTACAATAAGATCTTAATCATATCATCCTAACCAACAAGTATGACTATGTCGGTCCTGACTTAAGACTGGTTGACTATAGGATACTAAATAATACTTTAAAATGACCTACAAAAAAAGGCTGTTTATGTAAAAACTCCATAATAACATTTCTGTGTACGCTATCTATTGAGTTCGGTCGTTATGGGATATTAACCGCGAGGTTTAGATGTGCGATGATATCCCTAAAGTTTGCGATCGAACCAAGTTTTTCTGCAGTATCTTCTGCTGCTCTAAACAAAAACGCCCAACTCTTTTCTGTTCATGACTGCTAACCATCTCCTACAACAATTATATTAGACAGACATTCTGAGCACAAAAATCCTCTTCAATATCGATAAAACGTCAGTTTAAGAAATAAGAGGTCAGAGATGAGACTGCAGATCTCCCAGATCTTCTTTAGTATACTTTAGAGGACTAGGAAAATATCGACCCAGAATATTGTCTTCAAGAATTCTATTACGTCTAGAGTCTTTCACAGTTATATCTTGAACCTTCATCCTGAATGGTTTTGATTGCTGTTATATTCTACATACGATGTGATGCCTAAGTTTGTAAGTTTCCCAAATATTTAAATGATATAAAACGTTTTGCATCTATCAATAGCTTTATATGGTAGATTTATAAAATTGAAGCAATGATCTATTTGAAATTTTAGGCTTAGATAACTCGTCCTCTCTTGCCACTTTTACTGAATGCCACTTTTACTGGGTACGCCTAAAGTAAATGCATTAGTGACTCTGCAGACCATCTCCAGGAGAGAATAAAAACTCTTTGCAACCATGTACGCTAGTTCTACAATTCCATTATGCCATCTTTCACCTTGAGAAATAAAAGGGATATTCGAGATAGAATATCAAGGATAGAGGCTTTGATTCATATGTATGAATTTTCATGTGCCAACATCCAGCTCTCGCAGATTTTTCACCGTCCTCCAAAGGAATAGAGAAATACCGCTGTAGATAGCAGTTTGGTAGTATCAACTTTATTACCATACATTCTGTAAGTTATGATGACCAGATCTTTTTAGTCGTTTCTTATGATTGCTGCGGAGGGCGATTTTAATGTCATATTGCTTGCAACTTCTATATGTTACATTACGCGAAACCTTCAGATCTTTTTTCCTCCACGCTGTTCTCTGATGTCTTGAAGAATTTAGTTCAATCGTGCTAAGTGATCTAGTATAGATGACATGAGTGAATATTTTGTGTTTTGTAACAACAAGAGTATAAGCTGCCTTCTGCAGCTTTGTAAATATGTTGATTGGGGTACAGCCGCTTGAGGTCTTGGATGAGACCCCTTAGTACAAAAACCGGTAGATGATAGAATTATGGGAATCATTTGGATGTTATTCATTTCACATTACCTTACTAATTGTACTTTCCAATTCCTGTATTTGGTAATTTCCTCATTGTATTTGTTAATTTAGCCCTTATTATTCTGGGGCTCGTTCTTAATTCATGTTTCATTATTATCATCCAAAAAAGGAAACTCCGACAGGACAAATCCTGTGGCTCCAACCCGCACAGTCTACCTCGCAGTATGGTCAGAATAATATGATTAAACTAACAGATATTCGTGTATCTTACCATTGTGTTCCGTAGGTACCGGAATAAGTACTAGAAATTCTGTTCTCTTGTTTGTCGATCCTAGCCCGACTGATGCTCCGTGATACGGCAAAATGCATCTCGGGATGGATGGACGAATAAGAGAACAGTGGGGAGACTGCTGAAATATAGGCTTTGTCTCTTTTCAGTTATTTTACAATAAACTAGATATTCTGTTGGTGATCATCGACCAAACTTATCTACCTAAACAATCTGACGGAACCAAGGATAACTATCCTATTTATCGTCACTGCGCGTGAATCAGCCAAGGCACGGTAAACTGCAATCTTCTTCAGGTTTATTAGGAATATGCCCTTCATTTCTTTTAAAATTACGTTGACTAGGACGACCATTGTTACCGAACATCGTGGAAACAGAGCGCGAAATTCCTAGTTTAAATCCTTGTATCTAGAGCGTCTTTTCTCCTCTATAATTGTTACATTTGTTCCGGCAAATGCTCAATTACATAAATCATTTTTGCTATTTTATCGAACAGTACTACATCAGGTTTTTGACGCCTGATAGTCGACAAGGCAAGATTTCAATTACTACGGTACCTATCATTTACCATAACCGAATCGTCCTTCCCCGGAAGCTACGGGAGTTTAGGAATATCATAATTTACAATATATGAATATGTAGTATGCGCATTGTTACATTACGACGATGGATGTAATAGGAAACAGCGTGAACCGTACATGCTAAAAGTAGATGCATAAGTGATTCTGGATCTTTGCTGCATGACTTACACTTAATGTCTGCCAGTTCGCTATTTTCGCCAAAAGTCCACTTCCATCTTGGTGACATAAAACGTATATTCAAGGAACAGATGATCGAGAGACACATCTATTAATGTGCATCATTTTTATGCTTCGCAATCAAATCTCACAATTCTTACTTCATCTACTACTCCAAAGGAATAAAGAAGTTTCGGTACAGCTAACACGTTAGTAGCGTCTTATGAGTTCTGACGACCACATTTTTGGAGTAGTTTCCTATACTTGCTAGAGTTTTATTTTGATAGTTGCTGTATCTTACATGCGATGTTTTGCCATACCTAGATAGTAGTACGTTTCTCAGCATTTAAATATTGTAAAGTAATCTCATCTGATAATTGCTTGTTCTCAAAATGTTCGCGATACTGATACGACTTATCTAATATAAATTCCATACCAATATCCCAAGTGTGTTCTTCAACTAACTTAAGTGATTTTTGATTCTCGTTCTGAAGCAACATAAAGTTTCTCTGGATGTTCACTATACCATCCTCTGTCGAGCTTGACAGACTACACATTTATCCAATCCAAGTTGTATTCCAATATCCAGCGTATATCCTTAAACTACTTTAAGAAACTAATTTAGGTCTCGTTCTGAAGCAGCATTAAGTTCGAAATCTTCTAAATAAAATAAACTAGTGACATTATGCGTACAACGTACTATTCCGAAAAGTCATCGGCTCAGTTCATACCTTATGAGTACCTGATGCTATGGTAAGTTTAGTTTTTCATAGCCGCATGGGACGTAGTTAATCAACTCATCACTTTTAGTCTTTCTAAAAGGTGAAGGATCAAGACATGAGATGCTATGTCGAACGCTTTACGATAATCAATCCATGTGATTGACAAACTTCATTTCTCTATTACTGACTTCTATGTATTTTAATCTTTTGCTGGTGAAATTTAACATAGTTGCTCTCAAGGTATTTGAGTGTAGCCGAATATGCCACGTAATCTTATAGTCTTTAGCTATCATCATTATTATCCAAAAAAGTAAAATAATCCGACGTGATAAATCCTATGGCATCCCACACAGGCTATCACGCGGCATGGTCCCAAAGTGATGATCCGTTCGTCCATTCGGTTAGTGATCATCGATCAAATTCATGTGCCTGAGCAATCTGAGAGAACCAAGGATAACTTCCCTCTCCATCTCCATTGCAAGTAAATCAGCAGGGACACTGGAAGCTGGTATTTTCCTCTGGTTCTTTAGGAATGTATTCTTAATTTCTCTTAAAACGCCGATAACCAGGAAGGCCATTACTTAATATCATAGAAACGCGAAATTCGTATTTTAAGTCATCGTAATAGGAGCAAAATTTCAATAAATTCATCAAATTCTAATAAATACAGTTTTTTTTCCACAACTCAATCTCTCCTGAAAGATAAGGCAGTTTGGGAAAATTATCAAGACCGTACGAATGTCTAAAATCATAATACAGGACACGCCACCCTGCTATATGACGAGAGAAGTAAGAAGATTTAGCATAAACTGGGCACGCTGAAAGTAAATGCATCAGTAATTCTACTTCTTTGCTGCATGCCCTTTACGTAGTGTCCGCAAGTTCGATAAACAAGCTTCGGCTTCTGACTTAAGACTTGCCAACTGTAGAAAACTAAATGTTAATTTTTTTGACAGCTGTAGCGAATCGATGTTTCTGTAATGCACTCCGTGTTGAAGCTTTCTATATGCTGCGTATATTGCTGTTATTTTGCTATTTTAATAACTGCCTAAAAAATTAATCGCATTTTGTTGTTCCGTGACTTTGCTAAAATTCACCAACAGATCAAGTTGTTCCATTGCACCTTCCGCAGCCCTATACAGAAATGCTCCCACTCCTCGCTTCATGGCGGCAGAGCACCTTCAGGAGATAATAGGAACGATTTTCACCCTTATATACTAATCTCACCATAATTCGATTGTACAGCTCAAAAATTCCCGAACTTAATAACTTAAAGAAATATTCGAGGAACAGGGGATCGAAGATGGAGAAATTCATGTGCATGATCTCTCATATGCTAACGTCTAAATCCTGTAGTTCTTCTATCGCCCACTGCATTACTCCAAAGGAACAGAAAAGTACCGATATGTCCAGCATATTGGTAGTAGCAACTTTATTACGTATTCTGAGTTCTGACGACCCTTTTTTGTAATCATTTCCTATATTTGCTAATAATATATAATAGTTTCCGTATCTTGTATGCGATGTTGTGCAGATAGTTATACATTTCTTCAGTATTTAAATGGTGTAGAAAGTTGTCAGTAGATAATTATATATTCTCTGTATGTTCCCGATACCATCCTCTCTCGAGCTTAGCAATGGCACATTTATGCTATCCAAATTCCATACCAATATCCTGTGTATATACTTTAACTATTTTAAGTCACTGATTTAGGTTTCGGTCTGAAGCAACATTAAGTTTCAGATCATCTGTATAAAAGAGATTATATTAAACCTTACACCTGCGATTTCCTGGTGGGCCACACTTATACTCACGGGTTTAGCAGAGAGCAATTGAATAGAAACCAGCGAAATATGAAATAAAATTGGGCTGATTGAGTCACGTTGCTGAGTAATCTAATGCGAATGACACAAATGAGTATTTTGTAACAAGAGTTAAGGTTGCTCTTAGCACTGTCATCTATAGAGTTTTGGAGACGTACTAAGTAGTCTGTTATAGACAACGCGTGTAACAAGAGTTTAAGCATGTGATCGGTATATAATTTCTGGAGAGCCATTTTTAGTGTTCCGTACGGAACACTTATAAGATCACTTCGGTGTCTGTCCGTCTGTCACACCCAATTTTCTCGGGAAACTATTTGTCATAGAAAGTTGAAATTTGGTAATAATATAGGAAGTGATGGCCTCATCAGAGCCATGTAGTTTTGAAAGTTAAATTTTGACTCAAGGGGTTAAGTTTTGGGGGGTGAAATCGGAAGTGAAAAAAAAATTTTTTACTAGGTAATCGAGTGTGGTGTCAAATGAAAGCTTGTGAAAACACGAAGTAAAAAATATATATATAATGTAATACTTGCGCGCACTTTTCTTTGTATTATTTTTAAAAACTCCCGAAAACTTGCTGTCCACGCGCCTTATCTCGAAAAGTACTTATCAAAAAATTTTGAAAAAATTCTGGAATATTTTCCACGGGGTATAGATTGAACGAAAATTATCACGAGTGCATTACCTGTAATAATTTATCTGGTATATAAAAAAAAGAAATTTCAAGGTCATCAATTTTCAGTAAAGATTGGAAATAAACTTTGTTGAAAACTCATTTGGGGTGTGTTTTGTGAAGTCACTGATCATTTTATACTTCCGTTACATTTTTTATTTTAAAAGCAATCAACGTACGGAACACTAATTGAGCAAATTCAACTTGCACTTGACCGGTTTTTATTTAAAATAAGTAACGTTTTTCCCTGTACAAACCCCTTAGGAATTGATTGTCCCTCATTCAACCAAGTATTAAATATTCTAACTAGATGTTTGTGGGTGCTAATGAATTTTTCTGCTCCCAGGATGGTAAAGCTCTTTGTGCCTTCAGGGGCACTTGAAACTTCTTCCTGTGTGATCGCATACCTGACTCCCTTCTGCTGTTGGAACTGTAATAAGTTTCGAAGCAGTCTGGCGCAGAAATGTCTACATTTATTGTATTCATTATCTTTTAAATATCCTTTCAGAATATGGTTACTTGTTCTATGGATGGCGGTGCTCCAACTTTGGGTATCTCTTCCTCGAGTAAAAGAGACAGTTGTGTCAGGAAAATCTTATTATCGGCAATAAGTTTTATTCGCTTTATGTGGCGTTTCTGTGCCACCACAAGAGCTCGTACTTGTTCTAGATAATGTTATTTGATATTATTCAATGAGCCGTTAGAACGTATGTGATAAGTATCACGAAATTTCTCTTCAATTTTCGTCACCTGGCTTGTGTATGGTCGTCCAGTCGTTATAAACTCAATCAAGCAGTAAATCCAAAAATTCGTTGTCTAGCCTACTAATTCTTTCTTCAGACCTGTTATATACGCTTTTCGCTTTTTTAGTGTTCCGTACGGAACACTTATAAGATCACTTCGGTGTCTGTCTGTCTGTCTGTCTGTCTGTCGGTCTGTCTGTCTGTCTGTCTGTCTGTCTGTCTGTCTGTCTGTCTGTCTGTCTGTCTGTCACACCCGATTTTCTCCGAAACTATTTGACATAGAAAGGTGAAATTTGGTAATAATATAGGAATTGATGGCCTCATCAGAGCCATGTAGTTTTGAGAATTAAATTTTGACTTAAGGGGTTAGTTTTGGGGGGTGAAGTCGGAAGTGAAAAAAAAAAATTTTTTACTAGATCATCGAGTGTGGTGTCAAATGAAAGCTTGTGAAAACTCGAGTAAAAAATATATATATAATACTATACTTGCGCGCACTTTTCTTTGTATTATTTTTAAAAATTAGCGAAAAATCGCTGTCCCGGGCCTTAACTCGAAAAGTACTTTTCAAAAAATTTCGAAAAAAAATTCTGGAATATTCTCCACGGGGTGTAGATTGAACGAAAATTATCACTAGTGCATTACCTTTAATAATTTATATGGTATATAAAAAAAACAAAAATTTCAAGGTCATCAGATTTCAGTAAAGATTGGAAACAAACTTTGTTGAAAATTCATTTGGGGTGTGTTTTGTGAAGTCACTGATCATTTTATACCACCGTAACATAAATTTTGACTTAAGGGGTTCCTTTTGAGGGGTGAAATCGGAAGTGAAAAATTTTTTTTTTTACTAGGTCATCGAGTGTGGTGTCAAATGAAAGCTTGTGAAAACAGGAGTAAATATATATATATATATATATATATATATATATATATATATATATATATATATATATATATATATATATATATGTAATACTTGCGCACACTTTTCTTCGTATTACTTTTAAAAAATCGCTGTCCCCTACCTTATCTCGAAAAGTACTGATCAAAAAATTTTGAAAAAATTCTCGAATATTCTCCATGGGGTATAGATTGAACGAAAATTATCACGAGTGCATTACCTTTAATAATTTATTTGGTATATAAAAAAAAAACAAAAATTCAAGGTCACCAGTTTTCAGTAAAGATTGGAAACAAACTTTGTTGAAAACTCATTTGGGGTGTGTTTTGTGAAGTCACTGATCATTTTATACCACCCTAACAAAAAATTTTATTTTAAAAGCAATCAACGTACGGAACAATAATTGTGCAAGTTTAACTTGCACTTGACCGGTTTTTTTATTCTATTATCTACGTGACCATGTTGTTGGTTTGGCAATAGTTCTGAAGCAAAGCGATAGACAGCATTATTTAGTGTCTCTACCGATACGTTTTCTGGACGTTCCCTTCCAAGACGTTCATTAACATATTGTGGGTTAACTTTTCACATATTTTGTTCTGTTACTCATGAAGCTCAGCATCGTTGCTTAAAAGAATGATTTCCGTAGAATGATTTATTTGCTGAGCCACGGTCTCAGATTGTTGTCGAGCAGTTCGAACGCAACCAGATCTGCGAAGATATGCCACGTAGTCTCGTAATCTTTGACTAGAAATGTTTTGATGATATGAGTATTTTTTGCGCTAAAACGAATGCATACGGGCCAAGGATTCTCTTTTCGTTGTCTTAAACACTTGGTATTAGTCATAAAAGTTATCACTCCACTCAAGGCATCCTTGTCAATTGCCAGGATCATCATTTAAGGGCATGTCCTGCAGCGCCTTCACTTTGCCCTTGATCGAGATTAGGTATCAGGAGCTTGTATCTTATTGTTTCTAGTAACAACCTTTTTTCCGAGTTAAACGATGGAGTGTTGACCCATCTTCATCCGCAGTAGTTCACCGAAACTGATTTTCTCTAGCAGGAAAACCAAACCAGACAATTATTATAACTAATATTATTAGTGTTATTTAAAGTTACAATATTTACCGACTGTTGTCATTTTTTAAACAGAATGTGGTTACTCCGTTTCCAGAAAGGCTGTTCGAAAAAAACTTCTAAATTCTCAACATAAAAATATAGTAAATTAATATATACGCGTTTGAGAAAAATTTTATAATAATTTATTGTTTATAATGGATTTTAGAGTTAGTTACTTAAAGTGCAAAGTCAACTTAAATGTGCTAATCTGTTTTATTATTTTTGTAAACTATCCAGAAGCATACCATACATTTATAATACACTGATACATAAACTTTCTTTACAAAATTATTCACACTGTGAAATCGAGCCTAATTCATTCATATTTTTGTTGACAAACAATTTCAAGTTTCCCAATCAACTATAGAACTGATCTCAGTCGTACGGAACTTACAAACCTTTAGGGGGCGTAGTCACGTGAATCAAATAGGCTACGCTATGATATGTGAGTGATTTCAATCGAGGGTCACCTGACCGGTATCAACAAAACCCGGCAGATTTTTAAAACGCGATCAGTACGCGCCGGTACTTTTTCAAAAATATTTCGATCAGTTACTTCACTTTATTAATTTGAAACTGTGCATCTTTTATCACTTAAAACATACTAATAGTTTGTTTTATTGAGAATTTTTGTAAAAAATATTTTCATACTTCTTTGTTTAATTGAAAATGAAAGAAAATAGGGACAAGCGCAGCAATTCAGTGACATTTGTGTAAGTACGATGAATTTTATAGTTTGTTAGATATTACAAAGGATTTTTGTTAGTAACCTAACTATGCTGATATGCTATATATATATATATATATATATATATATATATATATATATATATATATATATATATATATATATATATATATATTGCATACCTAAAGAGCGTTAAACAAAAAAAAAGTGATTTGAAATAATTTTTTACAAATAGTTATCGATTTAATTGGAGTTTGTAAAAAAAATATTTATATCTTTTGGGAAAAATATTATTATTATATAATTCTAAATAATCTGTCTATTACGTACTTGATGTTGATAATTAAAGACTGTTTTTTGCTTAAAAGAAATTTCAGAAAAAATAAAAAGCCTCAGTTAGTTAGTTAGAAAAATATAGAAATACTTCTAAAAACCCCCTACATATTATTATTATTTCCTCATGAAAATTTTAATTTCGACTTGAATAAAATAAAAAGATACGATCGAAATAATAGCAATATACAATTCACAATTTAAATGTCAAACCATATTATTTACATTTGCTGATACTTTTACAGAGCATAGAGACAGACAGACCTACGTCTATTTTATATATATATATATATATATATATATATATATATATATATATATATATATATATATATATATTAAAAAGTTATAAGATAAAGTGTATTTTGAGAATTCGTCCAGAAAATGGTAACGTTTCATCGAACTAGACATATTTGCATTTGCTGATACTTTTCCAGAACATAGAGACAGATAAACCTACGTCTATTATATATATATATATATATATATATATATATATATATATATATATATATATATATATATATATATATATATATATATATATATATATATATATATATATATATATATATATATATATATATATATATATATATATATATATATATATACATATATATACATATATATATATATATATATATATATATATATATATATATATATATATATATATATATATTAAAAAGTTATAAGATAAAGTGTATTATGTGCATTCGTCCGGAAAACTGTAACGTTTTATCGGACTACACTTTATTTTAGGAGGTACAGTAGAAATAGGAATAAATAGGACCTGGAGTTATGGCACTATTTTGTATTGGTCATGGCGATTTTAAAAAATCGATTGTTTATGATATGAGTAATCATGCACTTCATCCTGGAGGAATCGTGCGAACATTTTAAATTTAATTTAAATTTTTCCTCACTCAGAAATTATTAGTTTCCAAACGAATGCACAAAACGTATTTTATCAACGTAATAAGCGGAAAGTGGTAATAGTACATGAGCTATCAGAACTCCTCCTATAACTTGTCCTGTAAATTCAGTTTTTAACACGCAAATAACTATTACCTAAAAGGAAAAAATTTCCAAAATGGAGACGTTTACTATTTTACCATCTTTTGCGTTAGAATATAACTTAAATGACTTACTTGTCAAGTAGAAGTAGAAAAACAAATAAGAATGGTTATTTGTTAAGAAAACATTAACATCGAATGGCGTAATATTTTACTTAAAGTACCTACAATTAAACAGGGATTCTAAACAAGAACAACAACTATTGTTTGGTAGTATATTAATTTTATAGCTTATTTTTTTGGATGCTCTGAATATTTCACTTTTTTAGATATTAAGATATTGGAAACTGATTAACCAAAAATATCTATTTTATATTTCTAAATATTCTCGAACCAAACAAAGTGTTGGAAATCCTTTTGCTTTCAGATTACTTCAATTAATAACCGTAATTCGTATGCATCAAGGGCATGAGAGGAAACTAATATATTTTTATTGTTTTTGAAATTAAAGTTTTTATTGTGCATAAATTATCATAGATTTTTTTTATACAATGGAAAGCAAGGTGCTAAAACAACATAAAATAAGTTTGTAATAACCACAACCAAAAAATATTAATGGAAACACAAATCATAAAAAAAAAAATACAATGGATTACATGTTATTAAGCATTATATTGCTTCCAAACAGAACAATAGAGACTGTATTATAATATCTAATCAATATTATTAGATACAAAAAATATTTAACAGCAGACTTTTATTATTTTTAATTATTTTACAATACGTACCTACACACATTTACACACTCATACACACACATACAGACCCACACACACACATACAGACATACACACATTCATACACATACACACATACAGACACACAGCATGCACATACACATATATACGTATATATATATATATATATATATATATATATATATATATATATATATATATATATATATATATGGTCAGTCAATAAATTTTGAAAGCGACACCTATGGAGCATCACTTGAACCAAATATTGAACACCATTTTGAAGCTTAGTCTGTCATATGAACACACCCTAATTCATTGTTTATCAGCTGATTACGTGTTTGAGTATTTTTTAAAAATAAAAGAAATTGAAAATGCAATGATAGACTTCTTTGTTTTGGAAATCTATGAAAAGTTAGTGAAAGTGTTAAAGGCGTCTACTGCTTCATTTCCAACTGTTCATAGAATTTAAACGTGATCGTACATGCGTCAATGATAATCCACGTTCAGGACGTCCAAAAATTGCAACAACTGAGGATGTGCAAGTACAAGATATGCTAATGGAAGACCGTCGATTAACCATGGATGATTTAGCTGGGGCTATAGGTATCTTACATGAATCAGTATATGAAATCTTAACTGATGTTTTGAGTATGAGAAAGCTATTCACAAGATGAGTGCCGCATTTGCTAACATCGGAACCAGAGAAACTCGAGATAAACTTTCTAAACAACATTTGGCTCGTTTCACAAAGAATAAAACTAATTTTGTGCTTTGTGTTTACCAGTGTGATCCTGAACTGCGATAACAAACTGCACAGTGGACTGAGCCCAGTTTTTCAGCTCAAAAGCAGCCAAAGTAGTGAAAGTCGTCCAAAAAAATTATAGCGTCAGTTTTCTGGTATTCAAAAGGAATTCTGTTAATTGATTACCTTGAAATCGGTAAAACAGACACAGGAGAGTATTCTAGCAACCTTTTGGTCCAACTGAATGAGAATATTCGAATATTCGTGAGAAAAGGTTCGGTTTGCAGAAGCAATAAATCATCTTTCGTCATTACAATGCACCTACTTACAAAAGTGCTTTGGCAACGACGAAACCGGTCGGATTGAAGTACGAATTGTTGGAACGTCCACCCTATTCGCCAGATCTGCCTCCGTCTAACTTCAAAAGATGAGATGATTGCATTTGTGGATAGGTATTTTGAAGTTCTTTCGGAAAACTACTTCATAGATGGGATAAATGAATTGGAAAATAGCTGAAAAAAACATATTCAGCTTAAAAAAGAATAAATGTATTTCGACTCATTAATTCATCTTGTTTCATTTCGGCTCTCAATATATATATTTATATATATATATATATATATATATATATATATATATATATATATATATATATATATATATATATATATATATATATATATATATATATATATATATATATATATATATATATATATATTGTTCTCTTTTTAACTATTGCAGTTTTACTATACCAACCCAATAAGTTGAAACTAAATAGTGAACTTTGATTTTGAACAAACACTTTTCGTGAAAAAAATAGAGAAGTTTAAAATGAAATTTAGTTTTTCATTATAGTAACATCATTTAGTTTGTAAATATTGCAATATAGAGTGTTCCCCAAAAACTTTGCATCCTATGGTAAAACTTTCTTTTAAAGGTTAAAATCTCATTTTAATATCAGCTGTTGTCTTAATAAAGATGAGCAATAAAATACAAATACATTTTTTAATTTCACTTAAGACTAATTACAAATACAATAATCTATATTGAATATTCATTTTTAAAATGTCCTCCTTTTTTGGAGTAAAGGGGGTTGATTGATGTTCTGCCTTTTTGGGAAAAATAATACTTGTGTATTTAAAGAATTATTTCTACCATTTCCGCCACTACCTTTAATGGTATTTTTTTAATTAGGTTGTTCTGGAAATGATTTGTTATTATTCTTAATTTTTGTTGTCATTTTTTAATTATTTACAATGAAAAAAATTAAAGTAAAAAAATCCGTTTCTAAGCTTTTAATAAAGATGAAGAATGACCCACTCGTCTATCCCGTGACTTCCGTTACCTGCCGAAATTGAATTTAATAAACCAAACGGGCTTAATTATTAAAATAAAAATTTTTAGAAAGGAAAGCTGTTCGTTTATTAACTGATAAAAATCTTAACGGTCTAGTCAAACATTTAATGTTTTTACACTTTTATTGCTTGCAAAACGTGTAGATCAGGAAAAAGAGGGTCAAGATAATATACTCTCCCGTACTTATAAAAGTAGAAATAAATAGGTATTTTTTTATCGTGGGAAGAATTTAAAGTTTTACTGTAAACTGTTGCAAAAAAATCTATCTGCCTGTAATTCATTTTTGGATTGAGCATAGTGCAGTTCCATGTTTAATGTTCTCTTTTTTTCCTTAAAGGAAAACACTCTATTTATTCCTATACTTTCTCCCAGCTCCCTGAATTGAATTTTTTCCCGTGTTAATATATATATATATATATATATATATATATATATATATATATATATATATATATATATATATATAAAAATATAACTTATAATAGGCTGTTAAATTATCTGTTGTGTTAAAAAATCTTATGTAAATCGGTTATAAATTTAATTATCTTATCTTTTTGTCAAATTTAAGAATATACGATTATAATCATGAATAATTATTCATAGACATAGCGTTCAAAGTACAAATGTTTGTTGTTTAACGAAATATGCAAACAATTCTAGATTCCTAAAAACGTTTTTAAAATTTTGTTAGCATAACTTACAAATCATTCTTGTCTTTTAGTTTTTTATTTTTTATTGCAATGTATACACAGTGCCTCCCTTAAGCATACAAGTTATAGTTATACGAGGAAGGGGAACACATCACACAATGTAGGAAAAATATTTGAACAAAATAGTTTTAGATATTTCCCAGAGATAAAAATAATTATACAGTATTTGAAAAAGTTAATTTAAGATAATTAATTAATTTAAAGTATGTAGCTATGTTTTAAACAATTTTTTTATGTAATAATTTTATTAAATAACCCTTGTCCGTTTTTTGTTATTAAATTTTAATATATTTTAATCATGTCAATAATTAAGTTAATACGTGGGATTTTACCAGATTTTACCATATCTCTAAAATATACGTTATAAAATATTCCGTATTTAATTTTACTTCAGTCCAGTGAGTAATGTATTTTTCTGGAAAAGTTAAAGAGATCGGTTTCATTTGCCTTTGTCAGGTATGTTAAAGAAAAAATCTTCTATTAATTAAATTTTTTTATTATTTTATATTTCTCTTCGTAATTTTTCTAAAAGGTAACATAGAATAGATTATCAGAAATTACTTTTCTAGGTTTTGCCCACGACTGCTCGAAATAACTTTAACCTCTATTGTTCTTAAAATTATTAAGGTGCTACTAAATTAGGACTGATTTCCTTTAGTAATTATAGAAATTAGAGATTGAAGCAAAAACTTTGATTTCACTCCTAAATTCTAGTAAAGATTTTCCAGTTTTACCCTCATACATGGTAAACATTTAAACGAAAACTTTACAATGGCCACTGAATTAGATATATCCCCGTCCTTTCTAAATATACTGGTGAGAAGAAAAAGTAAATATACCTAGTGATATTCGATATACAAAAAAAAATCCCTAATACAGATCGATACCTGACAGATGGGCTCTAAAAGCAATAGATAGTAAGAATTCCTTTATTATTTCAATTCTTTGACTTTAAAATCCCTGAAAAGGACGTCTAACACGATATAGAGGAAGCAACATTTCTAGCCCCTCATCTACCTCCTCCTCCTTCTTATACTGTGACCATAAGTAATTGAAAATCATGAAAAAATTTTACAATTTTCAGATTCCAAGAAGCGTAAAAGGGAAGTACCATACGGTATATACGAAACAATTCCTCTAACATCCTCTCTCCCCCCTTTTAACTGCTTGCTGTATGAAATAAAAACAAAATTTATTGACCCTCACCTTTTCCGCCTCCCCCCCTTTCGTTTAGTGATATCGCTCAAAAATTCTAAATTCCATTCTAACTTTAAATATAAATCGATATCCTATTTTGGTCGCTACTTATCGTGCCAACAGACCGACAAGCCAACAGGCTCACAAAAATGGGGGACATATTATTCGCAATCTAGGAACACTAAAACGTAAAGAAATGTACCATCGCGCAGGGTGATAGTTTCACGAATGCAAAACTTCTCTTTAGAAAGGAAAGTAAAAACGAGTTTAAGTAAAAACGAGTTTATTACCTGTACATAAATTAAACATACTTAAGTAGTAGCATTTGTCAACTGTTGAGAAAGAGAGAAGTTATAAAGGATAGTAAAATCTTTAGTATTTTAGGAGTATTTTGCGTTCGAGATTAATATTACTTTGTCCGAATGATTTTAAAAAGCCTATTCAAATTTTTTTTAACGACGGTCCGTAGTTTGGAACTCTAGACATTTGCTGTTTAAAAATTACGGTGTATTTGACTTAAAACAAATAAAATATAATATAAATAAGTCGAATCCAAAACATAATAAATTATATTATCATCAGTATATTACTACTATAATGAATAAAAATGAATTAATAAATTCAAATTTTTCCTTGCATACGTGGACATAATAGTGAGATGCACTATTCGTATAGTACATTACCGTTTACCGTCCAATATTCCAGTATAAAAATAAATAATTGTCAATATACAAAATTTAAAGTTTTCAATATATACAAATAGTATTATTTCTTAGAAATAAGAGAGTAGTATCACTAAAAGTGGGATCTCAAGTGTATTTTATTAATTTCAATAAAACTATAATAAAATTATGTACAACCTCATTCAGTGCATTAATTTCCATGTATTCACATAATTTATCGGGGACTGGACTGTATAAATACTGTTTTTTAACAAGTTAAATATCGGTCAAGCACAAAAAGAAATTTTAAGGACATTGGATTATGGTTTATTTCCTAAATTTATATAACTTTGGCCTTTGTTTTCAAGAGCAAATGTTATGGTCATATTTTATTGTGCTTATGCGATTTGTATTAAATAAGATTAATTAATTAATAATATAAATTTTAATAACTTTAAGACCAAAGCGGTGTGATTAGTAATATGTTACTTAATAAAGAGTAATAAGTTCAAGAAAGTGCAAATTACAAAATTACCTCCTAGCTATGATAAACAGTCCGAAAAATAAAGTAATCAGATAAAATGATTTAGCTAAAAGAAATTGTGATTCTTGGGATACACCGTCTCAAATTAAAGTAACTTTCCGACGTTTCTCATAAGATTGAACGATATATCTTCAGGGATCTCCACTCTTTGAGATTAGAACTTTGAAATTTCAGTGGTCTAATCTCGATTTCTCATCTAATCAAAATCGTGAAAGCTTACATCAGATGTTAATTTAGTGTCTCTTCATGGAAATAAAATTTTAAAGATTCTATGAACGTTTTTATCACTATTAATAGAATTAAAAGCAAATTCAATTCATTTTAAAAATATAAATTTTTGTTTTAGCTAATCAGATTTGTACGCCCTAAAATAGTCCCGTGTTTATGTTTTATCTATTAACGAAAAAAATAGGTAAATAAGTATTCGCGTAAGATAATAAAGATATTGCACCTGATAATACATTACACAATTTAACTGTTACAGACTGAGGATTATTTGAAAGATCAACAAATATAGCAAACAATTTATATAATGATATAGAGATGTGGCAACATACATCTAGAGTCCAAAGTGGTGTTCCCAAAATCCCAATCTTTCACATTGGTAGCGCTTGAGAAATTCAGATGTTAGTCTAAGTATAAATAAGGTAGACTTGTAGTTTACCTTTAGTCAATCATCACTTCTGAAGAAGCTAACTTGGTTAGCGAAACGCGCGTTGAGTGCAAAAATAAGGTGTTTGGTATAGTAGTGATATATACTGAGTAGTGTCATTCTGCCAAAGATTCCAAACATAATGGTAGCGACTATAACAATAATGACTCTATTTTAATCAACGTAATCTATGAAAACTAAATTAGATATTATTATACAGAAGCTTTCACGGCCATCACTGCTGGGTCTGAAAATGGGTAAATAGATTTTATTATAAAGTCTTTCCTACTACACCTGACTTTACTCGAAATACTGGATCTTTACTGCTACATCTCTGAATTCTCTTGAAAGAGTTTATATTTGAACGGAAAAATCACAAAACCAACTTTTTTATCAATACTTAAAAACTATTTATTGCAAAATTACCGTAAAATAGATGGGAAAATTAAAGCAAGAAAAACTAGCCAAATGCAAGTCGGACTTGCGCAATTACTGTTCCACAGGGTAATTGCTTTTAAAATAAAAAATTTTTGTTACAGAAGTATAAAATGATCAATGACTTCACAAAACACACCCCAAATGAGTTTTCGACAAAGTTCGTTTCCGTTCTTTGTTGAAAACTGATGACCCTTTTTTATATACCGGATAAATTTTAAAGAATTTTCGTTCAATCTACACCTTATGGAGAATATTCCAGAATTTTTTCAAAATTTTTTGTTCAGTACTTTTCGACATAGGGTGGGTGGACAAGGCGTTTTGGACATTTTTTTTTAAAATAGTATAAAGAAAAGTGTGCACGATTATGACATCATATATATTTTTGAACTTCACAAGCTTTCATTTGACATCCGACACTCGATGATCTAAAATGTATTCGTTTGGAGTTCATAGCAGAATTCTCTCATTGCAGATGCAAATACATGTTGCGGTGCACTAAAAAAAAAAGAGATTTCTTATGCATTTTACTTGATTTGGCTACCAGTTTTGAATTATTTTTAAGGGTTCATCCTAGAAGAAGATGTTTCACAAAAGTTTCAAGTGGTTGATGTTCCTATTGCGGGGTCATTTCCGTATCTTTTAAAGTAACTCCTTTAAGAAACTAGATGGCCCAATATATACCAAATTCGAGATATTCTTATTTTTTAGAAATAGTGGCCTCTTATATTTAAATTAGTTATAAATTTTTGATGAAAAACGCTAAGTGAAAACGTTTTTCATCAAACATTGCAAAATTCGAAATCCTAATCCGAAAAGTGTTTGAACAAAACCCATTTTCTTCTTTCTCTTGTTTCTTTTATCACTCTTCTTGTGGAACAAAAAGAAAAACACTTTCGAGCTTTTCTTTGCAACTATACCAAAAGTAACTCATATCACAACGATATGTGGACAATTTACCCCTTTTCCTCTACTTTTACATATTCCACGAGAATGGCTTGAAATTGCGTTTAGTTTAATTCTCACACTTTGTGGTCACCATGTGATTGATCGTAAAAATATTAGCCGAAAGGTTGAGTTTTATTGTATATATGTTAAACCTTATGAACGGAAACGACAAATATTGTACTCGGAAAGTTTAGTTTTTAAATTTTAATGACTTGTACATTTTTTCGAGCTTAGTAGACATAATCGGAGGAAAATAAGTTATTCTATCTTGATATTTATTTTAGCACCATGTGTATCTCATGCACTGATTCTTCCTTATATTTTCCAGTCTTTGTTTGGAGTTGATAGCAGAATTCTCTCATTGTAGATACAAATACATGTTGGGGTGCGCCCAAAAAAAAGAGATTTCCTATGCATTTTACTGGATTTTGCTACCAGTTTTGAATTATTTTTAAAGGTTTTTAGACAGAAAACCTTTGCTATACAATAGAGTCATAAAATGTAAATGAGGGTTCATCGGTAGCATAGCCAACCAAACGTAACCTACTTTTAGTGTTTAATGAATAAAATTATCTTAAAAATAAAGTTATAGAAATATAAGATTTATTACCAAAAATTTTTTAATCTGAAAATCTATGTACATATACAAATTCACAATTCACCATATGTATAAGTACTTTAATTACATTCAAAAACAATCATCATCTTCAAAATCTGAAGACTCGACTTCTCTTTAATTGATAATTAAGGGTTCTGTTTCCACAGTTTCTTCGATGTATTCGTCAAATTTCGACATTTTGTTTTCTTCTTCTATAATATCTCGAATGGCATTTTTCCAATTATCCTCTTTGATCTCCTCTATTCCGGCAAGTAATAATTGCCTTACGTCTTGAAGTTTAAACGTGGTGTTTTCCCTTGCAACGTAACCTTTCATTTATGATATTCCATTCCTTTGCATTCATCGACTGCATATTCCTTGAACTGTGCCTTTTTTTGTTTCGCAATTTTGAGATGTTCCGCTTTTAACATACCATCCATACCATGAGATTCTTGTGTCTTATCCATTGAAAAATATCCGCGTTCTTCCATGAATTTGTCGGGAGTCGTTCTAATAGTCAAGAATGGTATACTAATGTAATGTCTAATACTATAACTGATTCCACTGGTATACATTCAATCATTTATTGGAAGTACTCCTCAAAAACACCGACCGTCATCTCCTCATGGTAATCTTTAGTTGACTTTGATTCGAATTCCAACAAGCCACCGTCGAAAAATCCGTTTTCACTACCAATAGGTGCTATAAATAGCCTGCGACCTTTTCCTGAAGGGGGTTGTAATCTTGTAATCGAGTTGACCAACCTTCCATAAAAGCTTGTTTGGCACTCTTAATATTTTTATCAATACAGAATTTTTTCACTGTGTGTGCCTCATTAACCCATCTAAATAAAAAATATTTCTTTCTTCGGCTCGAAATCTTCTGATTGCTCGTAGATATTCTCTTCTCCAATAAATTATTTCTGTTTTATCGATAATAACAGATTTTCTATTGGGAAAAAATCCCAATGAAAATTCAGATTTTGAAGAATTTTCCATAATTTCCATTTTTTAAAATCTGGTAAGTCCTGGCCTTCTCTGATTTCGTGCAACACTTTATGTAGTGTAGATATTTTTTTCTTAATAAAAAAATGGTGTACTTTTCTTCTTATTGCGTCCTTATCGACCTCTAAGGGCTCCTCTCCTTTATGATTCTAAGGTTCGTTGCAAGGATCGCGTTTTCTTCTTAGAAATCGATAAATAGTTGCTGATCCAACTCCCACTATGTTGGCACAGGTTTCCATAACTACACCGACTTGGCTTGTTGGCAATTGATGCACTAGGGCAACGTGGACGGGAGAATGCAAATTTACAGACTCCGTGAAGTTTGACCGGACCAAAACTGAAACTTGAAGCCATCGCTCTTCTGATTTGAACTAAGCATTTTATAGGTTTTTGCTTTATTTTTATACTTACACAGAGTATTTTTATTGCATACTTAGGTACTTAAGCACCTATCTACCGATAAATACTTTGGTTAATTATATTCCAATAACTGCTAAAATCTCAAATAATTTTATTGTACCTCTTATTATTAAGCTTTATAACACTGTAGATTTTTAGTACTTAAGAATTGTTAATTGTACTCATTTAGGCCTTCATCAAACAAATAAGATTTCTAGTTTCATCATTTACTCATTAAAACAAACTTAGAAATGCGTTGATTTATATAGCTTATTGTAAAGTTTAGAAGGCATGTGATAAAAATATTTTTTAGAAAAAGGTCGCGCTGTTGTATATAGATAGAAAATAAAAATGGAATGGAAACTATTAAAGTAGGGAATTGGAGTATTTATTACATATAATGAGAAATTCCCACAGATATGGATTACTACAGCAAATACTCCAAGCAAAGGTTTTTGGAAAAAAGGAGAACAGGACGCAGATGTATCTCCTGGCTAAACAATCTGCGAAATTGGTTCTCAACAAATACTACCAGTTTTTCAGAGCTGCAATCGATAAAATAATATTAGCTAGTTTGATTGCCAAGATTCGAACCGAAGAGGCAGTTTAAGAAGAAGAAGAATAACAAACAAACTTTATAAACAGTTACCTACATTTAAACATATAAGAAGTTAAAGGGACATAGGATGGAGTTAGGGGGTTGGTCCGAATATATTGTAGTATACGTCTTTTTCAGTCGAGGAAATAAAAATTAGATTATTTTTTCACTATTTCCAGTTTCAGTACATATAATATGTAGAGGATAATATCAGGTTTCGGTTGTAAATATCCCAAAAGCTTCTTCTCCTCAACTTTTTTTATCCTTAAATTCTAACTGTAAAATACCTGTTGTTTAAAATATAGAGTTGTCATGTATGAATTAAGATATTCTTTAGTATGAGATCAAAATCAGTATTAATTTTGGAACTATGTTTGCTAGGGAAGTACTGGATATATAGCTTTCCGATTTTTTGTGATATGTCAACTGGGTATTTTTGTAGATGGTTATGCTTATTTTTTATTGTTTTTAAATATCAATATTATCTTTTTTGTACGTTACTAAGGCTGGAGTATCCAGGTAAGATATTTTTAACTGCCTATATTAAAGAATTGCAAATTTCTGTTTTTATTACTCAATGTAATTCAATTTTTACTTTTAATCTTTTATAAATTTTCCAATAGAGGCTAACTACATAAATAGATAATGAGAAAATTGTATCAGTTTTCTGATACTATACCATTCCAAGAGAATAAGGGTACTATAGCCTTTGAGTCAGTAGTGTAGCCAGATTCTAAAAGCAGGAGAGGCCAGGGGTCCAAAGTATGTATTTCTAGGAAAAAAGAAGAAACAATGAATGTAGAGCGTTAATAGGCGATACTTTATCCTACACCACAGGGGCGAGGTCGCAAATGGATTCAAAGTAAAATTTTTATAGTAAAAAATAAGTAAACAGTACGATTAAAAACAAATTTCCTTCAAATGGAAACTTGAAACTTGAAATTTTCGCCATACACTAAAAAACAAAAACAGTGACCAGGTGAGAGAAACTCTACGAAAAAATTCGCTTATAATGAAGCATTAACAGTTTAGACCCTTTCCAATACAACAAAAATAAATTAATGAATAGAAAAGGCACTTTTTTTTCATTAATTTATTTTTCTTTAAAAAACGTTGGGGGAAAGCCTGTATTTTACAATCCCAATTACTTTAGTCTCACAGTATGTAAGATGGATCTAACTCAACGAACTGCTATCCTTTGAAGAAAAGGACTTTCCACAAATCGAATGCGTTTGTTAATCTATCCCCCGTTTCCACGACTATATGACACTATTTCCCTAGTTTTTCTGTTAATATATTATGCTAGCCGTGCTCGACCGAATTAGGCTACAACATCATCAAGCGCTGGTATTAAGTAATTTCTTAAATATCCGGTCGTCATAACGCGCATTTAGCCAACTCTTCTTTGTTAAGTGGCACTTTTGACCTTCTTAAATCTGGAAGAGACGCTTGTATATTCAAATGGGAGAAGTTTTTGTATTCAAATGGAAAACGCTTTATATTAAAATGATAGAGGCTTTAATATTCAGTACTGGTTAAAAAATATTTTATTCCGCGACTCTGAAAATTTCAATTTGACGGTTCGGAACCAGCATTAAACTATACATCTCGTTTGTCTGTGGAACACTTTAAAAGGTACCAATCACAGGCAAGGGCGAGAGGTTTGCCTACGTCCGTATCGGATATGACACTTCAAGAAGAAGATAAAATGAAAAATAAAAAGTATATGGTTTTTTAAGAGTAATCTACAATTACGTCATAATATAATTTATTTTAATCTGAGAGAAATAGTCAAGTGATTTAGATGTAGATGTGATATCTTTTGAATCAATATGTTAATTGCATTGTGATTTTCGGATGAAATAACACTTGTTATATACAATAATTAACGGTTTAATTTTAACTCTGGTTCGTAACTCGTTTACAATGAATACAATGAAGAAATAACAAATTATAACAACAGTAGTTTTATTTTTTCCCCCATCTATAATGAGTTAAAGAAAAATAATTTTATATATGTAGTCAGAAGAAAAAACCGGTCAAGTGCAAATTGAACTTGCGCAATTAGTGTTCCGTACATTGATTGCTTCTGCAATAAAAAATTTTGTTACGGAGGTATAAAATGATCAGTGACTTCACAAAACACACCCCAAACGAGTTTTCAACAAAGTTTGTTTCCGATCTTTACTGAAAACTGATGACCTTGAAATTTTTGTTTTTTATATACCAGATAAATTATTAAAGATAATGCACTCATAATTTTTGTTCAATCTACACCCCGTTGAGAATATTTCAGAATTTTTTCAAAATTTTTGGAACAGTACTTTTCGAGATAGAGGGGGTCAGCGATTTTTCGCGATTTTTTCAAAATTATATAAAGAAAAGTGTGCGCATGTAAGACTTTTTATATTTTTGAACTCGTGTTTTTACAAGCTTTCATTTGACACCCCACTCGATGACCTAGTAATTTTTTTTTTTAACTTCCGATTTCACCCCCCAAAACTAACCCCTTAAGTCAAAATTTAACTTTCAAAACTACACGGCTCTGATGAGGCCACCAATTTCTATATTAATACCAAATTTCAACTTTCTACGTCAAATAGTTTCGGAGAAAATCGGGTGTGACAGACAGACCGACGGACAGACACCGAAGTGATCTTAGAAGTGTTCCGTACGAAACACTAAAAATAAGCTACTTCGGTAATTCCTTTTTTGCTTTTTGTAGCCTTAAGTCTACAATCAAGTTTCATTTATCGATAGTTTAGTACTTATAACTAGTACAAACATTTCTATAATACTCCAAGAAAACTTAGCTTTTTAACGATTTTTACTAGTTGAGACTTTTCCAAAAGCAACATTTTTTTTTCAGCGGTGTCACAGAGCCTGGTAGAGATCTAGAAGAAATAGCCGGTGGTGGAAACACTCTTTATGCTTATGACAATCCAGCCCTTACATCCTCTACAAATGACTTACCCGACACTCTAAAAAGGGAAATAGCCTACAGAAATCGATTGGCTAGCTTAGCTGGCAGCAACAATTTTACAGGTAAGCTATTTAAAATCTTTATTATACACCAAAAAAATATTTGTAACTAATAATATAAAATAATTAATTAATCACTCTTTCCCAAATGCTTTTAGACCCAAAATTCTGATTTGTCGGCTAACCGTCTGCCTAGTTGTTCACTCTATCGGGCGAGTCGAATAAAAGCCCTTAACGATTTTGCGGTCCCCGTACCCTGAAATGCCCAGATAAGACCCAAAATGCTACATCCAAAAATGGACTGTCGTTTAACCACTTGAATCAAGTACCATAACATTTGCTGACACTTAAAAAGTTGAGCGCCCCAAAGGGCAGACGCCGCTGAGGCCGAACCCCACTTCAGGGCCCAAAAAGATCGATCCAAAAATGGATGGTCATTTAATCATTAAAATCAATAAATTTAGTTCGTTTTTGATAAAATAAGGGAGAACCCGTATTAAGCAGACGCCGCCAATACCCGAGGACGAAGCTAGACCCACTTTTTCCAGCCAAAAACGGTCGTTTTTCGAATTTTTAAATAAATAAGACCGTAAGTCCCAAACTTTGAAAATGCCTTGGGTTGTTCGGATACAAGCGAGGCGTCTGCCCTCGTGATATTTGATTAATTGAGGCCCAAATTTTCCAAAAATAACTTGGACAGACGCATAGGTCCCGAAACTTGGGACTTAAGATCTTGTTTATCCAAAAACTCGAAAAACGACTGTATTTGGCTAGAAAAAGCAGATCCAGCTTCGTCCTTCGGTACTAGCGGCGTCTGTCTTTTCCAGGTCCCCTCTTATTTTATCAAGAACAAACTAAATGTATTCATTATATATGGTTAAATGGGATTAATTTGGATCGATGCCGATGTTTTTTGCAACCTAAATCTGGGTCCGGTCTGCCCTTTGGGGCACTCGACTTTTTTAGTATCAACAAATGTTATGGTTCAAGTGGTTAAACGACAGTCCATTCTTGGATGTAGCATTTTGGGCCTTATCTGAGCATTCCAGGGCACAGAGACCGCAAAATCAACGTTAAAGTCTTTTATTCGACTCGCCCGATAGAATGAACAACTAGGCAGGCGATTAGTCGACAGGTCAAAATTTCGGGTCGCCCTCTTGGTCTGTTTTGTGTTTATAAGTCCAGATTAGTTGAGATAACGCTAGTCTTACAAATTAAGTTGATTTGTAGAATTTAATTAGCATATTAACAGTTTGAAACTATTACTTAAATATATACAAAACAATAACATACTGTATGCATGTAAAAAATTTCAAGTGTACTTTTTAACAAGTTTTGGTTATTTTATTTACCATAAGTTAGAAAATTACGATTTACACGTTCCTACCGCATTAAAAATAGAGGAACTTGACCTCTAAAGGGTTAAAAAGTTCTTTTTTGTTTGGGCTGATAACGGTTGTAATACTTATACCCCAGCCCATCTTGAGATGATGCTGCTCTAAAGTAACCAACACCATCTTGTACCCTTGTACGAGTCCTCTTTTAGTGCAGGAAAAAGAGCATTTGAAATTGCAGTCTAGATACAGTAATATTATGATTTTATCCTCTCTGGGGTATCTGGGGTATTGTGCTGAGTGTTGGACATCGAAAAACTTGTGTTCTTTAGTTTATTTAAGTTTTTAAAACGCGTTTTTTGCGCTTAAATTTGTGAATAACTCCGGTTATATAAATCTGATCGAGACAAAAAAAAAAACAAATCGTAATGAAATTTCCAATAAATCCTCGTTGGCTTTAAGCCACTCAAGTGCGTACATAATCTACAAAATTAAAAAAAAAAAAAAAAGGCTAAAATCTATTTTTTTTTTATTTTATTGTACAGGTCGACTAAGACGCTTTCAGAAAATATGCCTTTTGTTACAGCAAAAATACCCTGAAATTTTCGTACAAACATATTAAACCCAGTGGGCACAATTGCATTTGCTATTTAAAATTTGAATTGCCAGCCATTTTATGCAACTTAGTCCAAATTGGGTTTTTTTTCTAAATTTAGGCCTCGACGCCAACTTTCCGATGTCATTAAAAAAAATTTTTTTTGGAGTCATTTTAACTGTTTTTTTTTTACATTTGTTTATTAATTAAATAACAACAATTGCGTTTTTTCGGTCATTTTCACGTTAACGAAAATGATTTTTTTTTAATAAATGTCTTGCGATTCTCTATCAGATGTGGTAAAAAAATTTCAATTTTTTTAAAATGACCAAAAAACATATTTGTTGTTATTTGATTAATAAACAAATGTAAAAAAAAACATTTTTTTTTATGCCAGCGGAAAACTGGCGTCGAGATCTAAATTTTGAAAAAAAAAAGATCAATTTTGGACCAAATGGCGGGCAATTCAAGTTTTAAATAACAAATTCAATTGTGCCCAGTGGGTTTAATATTTTTGTACTAAAATTTCAGAGTATTTTTGCCATAACAAACGGCATATTTTCTGAAAGTTTCAAGCCGATCGGTTCACTTAGTCAACCTGTACAATAAAATGAAAAAAGGTAGGTTATGTACGCACTTGAACGACTTAAAGCCAACGAGGATTTGTTGGAAATTTCATTACGAAGAGTTTGGCTTTCTTTTTGTCTCGATCCGACTTATATAACCGGAGTTATTCACATTTTAAGCTCAAAAAACGCGTTTTGAAAACTTAAATTGTTTATAAACAAAGGAGCAAGTTCCTCAAGGTCCAAAACTCAGGACAATACTCCTGGTGATATCCCAGAGAGGATAAAATCATAATATTGCTGTGTCTAAACTATGCCTATCTCATCATTATTTTGACCTTTTTTTACTGCACTATTTATAAATCAAAAGTTACATTACATCTGAATTAGAGATAACAAATTATACACCTAAAATTTATTTCTAGTAAAGTACTAATCCTAGATCAGAATAAAAAATGTTAATATTACCAAACTACACAAATAATCAGTTATCATTATTTATATAATTTATTTTTTATTTGATTATAACCAAACAAAATTTAAAAACAGTAACTTATCTGACGGGTTTATATCAATCTAGGGAAAATATTTTAATGACACATATTTTTTCAGGTTTCTTATATTTTTTTCTCGTCGGTGTCATATCTTATAGGTTGTGTATTATCATTAAAATTAATTATGTTAATATCAAATGACCAAAAGGCATAAAAATAAGAGCATGTGACTATTAATCATTAGTTTTAGGGACAACGGGGTAAGTGTAGACATATATCTTTCGTAAATTAGAGTTTCTATATTTTTTTTTAGATAATTGCAATTATAAATTCAAAAAATTTCTTTGCTATTTATTTGGCGTGGTGGCATACTCGACTACTACAAAGTGGGTAATATCAGTAATGCCCACTTTATATTTTTCGCAACATACGAATTATATTAATATTGCATCCAAAAACTAATTAGGTTGTAAAAAAGAGATTACATCGTCATAATTTTGAGAGCTGTGAACCTGATAAAATGTTTTTAAATTGAAATGATAATATTTTCAATAACATGATAAATACTGTTAGGAAAGTTTTTTTTATCGTTCACCTCCCCGCCCGAGTAGGGTTTTTCATATCCTAAGTATATTGGCGAGGATGTCGTAATACCCGTCAAGGTTGTCCAAGTGCCTAAACATACATTTTTTGTATTTCGCAGCACTCTTTAGACAACGCGGTAGTGCTGCCACGGACGTTATTGCATTTCAGCGAACAACTACTACCTATGTACGTGCCCAGGCCTAATATACTTAAATAAAATAATAAATAAGTATACCAACCTGCGGGATTGAACCCTCGACCTTCTGCACCGTAAGCAAAATACCATGCCACGGAGCCACGAGCGGCCACAATTTTTATAAAAAACTAACCGGCCAAGTGCAAGTCGGATTTGCGCAATTAATGTTCCTTACGTTGATTGCTTTTAAAATAAAAATTTTTATTACGGAGATATAAAATGATCAACGAGTTCACATAACACACCTCAAATGAGTTTTCAACAAAGTTTTTTTCCGATCTTTACTGAAAACTGATGGCCCTGAATTTTATATATATATATATATATATATATATATATATATATATATATATATATATATATATATATATATATATATACCAGATAAATTATTAAAGGTAATGCGCTCGTGATAACTTTTGTTCAATCTACACCCTGCGGAGAATATTCTAGAATTTTTTCAAAATTTTTTTATCAATACTTTTCGAGAGGAGGGGACAGCGATTTTTGACACTTTTTTAGAAATAATACAAAGAAAAGTAGAACTCGTGTTTTTACAAGCTTTCATTTGACACCCCACTCGATGACCTTTTTTCAACCCCCAAAACTAACCCCTTAAGTCAAAATTTAACTTTGGAAACTACACGGCTCTGATGAGCACTATATTAGTGCCAAATTTTGACTTTTTATGTCAAACAGTTTGAAAGAAAATCGGGTGTAACAAACAGACAAACGGACGGACAGACAGACAGACAGACAGTGATCTTATAATTGTTCCGTACGGAACACTAAAAAATAGGCAGCATCCCCAAAAATATTAAAGTGAAATTTTAAACGGAATAAATCTTTACCTAACCAATACAATAGAATCGAGAGTAATACTTTTTTCTGTGAGACCAAAAATTGTACAATAATATAGAAGCATAAAAAAAACTTAAACATTGCCTTAGAAACATAGAAAAAATATATTTTAACTGCTGTTAGCTACGGGCGTTTGTAATTAAGAAAATTGCCATTTTGGAACACAATAAAATTTGGCTGAATTAATTATCTGTTTTAATTGGTACTGATAATTACACCAAATTTTGATAGCTATAAACAACTCTCCAAAGCTCATTTGTTTAGAGTGTTGGTATTTTTTCATAATTACAAACACTCATACTTACCGAAAAAAAAAAAAAACACTTTTCACCGGTGTATCTGTTTAACAAAAAAATCTCTGCGGCTGCTTATTATTTACAGCTTTATCCAGATAATTTTTGAGACTTCTCTATATTGCTATGTATAGCTTAATAATCGAATGGATATCGTTTTAAACCATACAGAGTGGTGGGACTGATCACCAGCCACTGTCACGCCACTGTCACCTGACAAAACATTTACATAAAATGGGTATCTACAATGGTCCCACAAGCGGAAGAAAACTTTACGTACATGCTATATGAATGTGCTACTTTAATCTGGAATAGACATAAACTGTTTGTAGATCTCATCGCACTATGATCCAGGAATTTAACTTTTCGTTCAATATTATCATCTACAGGTTTTAATCTCCAACTGATATATTTTTTTAAATGCTCGTAACTAAATTTCCAAAAAATCTCTCTAAGCCGATTTTTTAATTATGGCCAATGTTTGATTATTTTTTTACCATTTTTGGAAAATTTTTAGTAATTTTTTCGAAGTTTGCAATATTTGAATGAACAAACCACAGTAATTTATAATTCTCGATCTGAAATTTGTTTCAAGACCTGAAGGTCGCAAGGTGAATCAACCATTATTTGGACATATTTTGACCATATTTATCATCATTTTAGCCAGAAATGATGATAAATGTAGTTAAAATATGTCCAAATAATGGCCGAAAAATGGCTATATTGATTTACCTTGCGACCCTTAGGTCTTAAAACAACAAATTTTAGATTATGTGGATCGAGAAATATAAATTGGTTGGGTTTGTTCATTCAAATATTGCAAACCTCGAAGAAATTACTAAAAATTATCCAAAAATGGTAGAAAAATAACCAACATTTGACCATGATTCAAAAATTTGCTTCCAGAGATTTTTTGGAAATATTGTTACGAGTATTTAAAAAAAAAATTATCCAAATCGGTTGAGAATTAAGACCTGTAGATAATTTTGAACGAAAAATTAAATTCCTGGTCCATAGTTAATTGTTTCAATAAATTGCCATATAAAAGACTTGACAAGAAGTTAATAAACCTTCTTAAAGAGGCTACACTCATGTAACCAAAGGCTGCAGTGCACAAATAGACAGTTCTGATGTGGGTCCTTTTGTTATTTATTTATTTTTGGTTTTACTACTGAAGTAAAAAAATATCATAAATAGTAACTCACCAGCCAAGATATATATAAAAATCTTAAAACAACTGCATTTTTTAAACATTTGTATTATTTTATACAAACATCGTTAAGTGGAATATCTAATGTAGAATATTTTTACCTACAACACCAATATTTGGTAGTTTTAAATCATAAATAAAAATAAATTTCAACAAACAGATTAATATACCTCAAATAAAACTTTAATGGAGCCAGTAGAAATTGGCTTGTTTTGTTCTAACAAATCGCTATAGCTACTTTCAAACATTCATCAGGTAAAACTTAAGAGTTGGATCTGAATATGAGATGCAACGATTAGGTTATTCACAATTTAGTAAAAGACAATTTTAAGTTACAGTAAAGGCATTTTTCAATTTATTTGGCATTTTCAACTTATTTGGCATTTTTTCGTTGAAATAATCGAAGTGATACTGATACATACATATCAATCAAAATTAAAACGTATGTTATTTTTTTTTAATTTAGCTATAAGTTACGTCAAGTAAGAACACGAAATCGAATTACTAATCATATTGAATGATAGAAACCTATTTTTGTTATTACGACTTATTAAGAAATATAATTATATTAATTTTTCATTAAGCATATGTTGTAATCATGGGGTTTTTGTTAAATGTTAGAATAATAAAATAATTTACCTAAAATCACCGTGGGAATTACTTGTTGATCATCAAATGCAAGCTTAACGTTAGGATTATATTCATAAAAAAAAACATATGCAAATTGGTAAAAACCACAGGATGAAAATTAAATTTACAAGTAATAAATTTAATATAGAGGGGTCAGATAAAAAAATTGTCCTTAGAATTATATCGTTTCAAAAAGGAGTGACCTTCCGTCGTTTCATTACGATTATAGGACGCATCTTCAGAGTTCTTAATTTTTGAGACAAGCATACTGAATGAGCTCAAGAAAGTGCCTGTTTCAGGTTAAAGATCTTCTAGACACATTTTGGGTAAACCAAATACTAAGACAACATTTAATCGTATTTTACACGGCAAATTAGAAAATTTAGGCTGTACCTTGCATAGATTTGTCAGCGTAACAAGTACATTTTTTTAGTATTTACATAAAATTATGTGTAAAATATATTAGGAAACAAAACAGAGTTGTTTGTTTGTTTTTGTTTTGTTGCTTGTTTTCTGAAAATTCAAACAAAATATAGAAATGCTCATCGCTACTATAAAGCGTACAAACAAAAATGCAAAATCGATTAGAAACTGTTAACTGGACTAAATGTAACCATTTAAATATACGTGCTTTGAAATTTTTTTTCGTATAAGGAATCAAGCATACTTTTAAACCCTATACTTTCATGCCCTTTAGCGTAGAGAAATATGTCTATAAATACCCCAATTACCCCCATCAAGATTATAAACGTTAGCATTTGACCTTTTTGCTGATAAGACTAATAAGTTACATGAACAAACAATTAGACAATCTTCAGAAATGGACTAGACATAGTGTCGCACAATTATGCATCTTGCTCTCTGTCAGTGATTTAGTTTAATTGCTATGTGTGTTAAGGTGAATATATACAAAGTGTTTTATGAAAGTGGTATTATTGGATTTTGGAACGATGTTTATGTGCTTATCGAGAGGAGGTTATGAAGGTAAAATTTATTTATTAATATGCTATCATCGTTAAAAAATACAGTTTTATTTTTTAATCCAATTACGTTGAACCACATTTTTTATTACTGCATGTACGCAAGTAGATTATAATGGTAATTTATGGTAAGATATAACGAATTATATGAAGTACGCATACCATGATGAGCCATGATAGGGCTAAACGCGTCTCGGGATGGATTGACAAATAAGAGAACAGTGAGTAGACTGCTGAAATATGGACTTTGTCTGTTTTCAGCCGCCTGCGTTGAAGTATTGACCATTAGGTGTGGGTACTTGGTAGAATTCATTGTATCTTACTATTACGTTCCATAAGTACCTAGATAAGGACGAGTAAATTCTGTTCTCTTATTTGTTGATCCTGGTTCGACTAATGAGCCATAATACGGTGAAACGCGTCTCAGAATAGATTGACAAATAAGAACAGTGACTAAACTGAAATATGGACTTTGTGTGTTTTCAGTGGTTTTACATTAAAATACATGGTAATTTATGTTAATTTAAGAAAAATACAAGTAAAAGCAGATCATTTATATGAGTAATAAGAACAGGGGAAAAGTATCTTTTAAACTCTGGCATTCCGCGGCATTTTATTTAATTTGCGACATGACTAGAATTGAAACAACATATATTAGTATGTTGTTGCGGTCGCTTATATCACAAGTTTCTTGGTTTTTCATCCAATGTCATTTTAAGTAAAAAAATAGATATAGTTTAATTATAATTATAATTCATCTAGAGAATTAACTTGAAAGGTATATTTTTTTTGTGGCTGGGGAAATTATTTTCATGGGGAAAGGATGACCACAAAAATGGTGTTTTTTTTCCATCTCTTTCATACATAGGTAGCATTATTCATTGTTGTCAAAAAAAAAACTATAAAAAAGAGTGATTCGGCGGTTTTTATTTTGTTATTAATCTAGGGCAAAGATAAAAAGTAATAAAGTATTATTAGAGTCATAATATTATCGTCGTTGTAAAATAAGAGTTCCTCGATACAAGTGATTATTGAATGTCGAAAATAATGCACGTCATATATCAGATAAAACTGTAAGTCCATCACATTTGTAGATGTAAAAAAGTTTTTGTCTTTGGGTTTCCATATTTTTAAAATTATTCCGTTACTCAACTACTTATTTTTAAATATATCACATTATAAATTTTTATTGAAGATAGTTCAGAAAAATACGTCGCTGACCAGAACAGACTTTTTTACCTCTTCTTACTATTCTATTCAACGGATTTTCAAAAACAGAATTATATATAGTGTATACGTGCTTAAAACTTATAGATGTAGATTGTCTATAATTCTGTCTGTATTTGACATCTGGATTTTTATATGCCAAACAAGAGTCCGCCATTTTTGTGCTATTTTAGATCAATCATCACGCGTAAAAATAGTTACCTAAGGTGAATATTGAATCAATTTACATTTGTTTTTAAATTGAATTAACATAGTTTAAAATAGTATATAAGTTTAGAAACTATTTAATTTATTTCTGTAGCCTATAATTTCAAATCGTGATAGGAAAGGGAGTTACAGCATACAATTAACACTTTTAAGAAATTTTCCTGTAGCCCAAATAATAGAGATAACTAGAATTTAAATATAATGGATGATACAAAAGAATAGTATGTGGTAGATAAATAAGTAGGGGAGGGTTGGACACAATGACAATTATATTACTTCTAACCCTAAGAATTATAAGAAGTTGGTATATTTTTGTCTAGTTTTTTGTTACTTTAGGAACGAGACACAAGAAAAATAAATAAATAAAAAAATTAACATATAAAGAAATACTAAATACTATTACCAATTCACAAATTGATGAGTTGCCAACCTTTGAAGTAAATATTTAATAATTGTAATACACAATCCTTAAAAGAAATATTAGCTGTATTTACCTACAATCTAGAATGCCCAGTTCCCACAAAGATATATTCCGCCTTTCAAAATAACTACCTATTTCATTTCCAAAATTATATTGCGAAGAAAGACATATCTAATAATTTTCAGGACCCCTTTAAAGAAAGTTTGTACTAAAAAACTTTGGGCATAGCATATCAAAAAAATTTTACTTACGCAAAAAATGTAAAATAAAGTATATTGTTTAAAAGGTTCTCTAGTTTTGGTAATATTTAACCCCTAGAAATATCAGAGGATTAATAGAGTGCGATCACATTTGCTTGTTCAGACTAATAGATGTCTAGGAGTGAATAACATTTGAAGAATGTATAAATTATATATCAAAAAATGTTCTATATATCATTAAAAGTTTAGATTATTTAATAATAAACTTTCAAAATTTTTTTCTGAAATATTTTATTGAAATTTATTTGTTAATATTGTATATATAATAGTATATTGTTTTAGTTGTTTTGTTCATAACTCATTTTTTATAATCACGAATATAATTTTAACCTTCTTCGCCGCAGTACTGTCTTAATGTACAATATTTTACGAGTATTTTTCCGCTTGATCTATTAAAATCGGAGAAAACTCTCAACAGATTTTTGTCTAAAAATTGGCCCTTTTCTCACACTGTGCGCCGCCACTAGCACTTAAGGCAACCTATTTTGGACTGAGAATATTGCCATCACGTGAAACTTTATCGTAGCGTGTTAGCCAAAGATGGCGTCAGCTGGTTGTTTTATTGCATTGTATATTAATTTGTGCCTCTGCTCCTTAACGTGAAATTCGCCAGCACATTATGAATGACCATGGGCTTGTCTGGCTCTCAACCATACCATGATCATGATTTAGATTAATAGGTATTTTTTTCTTTTCAATTTCTTTTCTCTTTTATCTTTTCCTATGAATTTTTTTATTAATTATATTATATATCGCTTCTGAAAGAGTTATAAAGACCACGAACATCAAAGGATTTAGACTTTTCTCGCCCTCGCGCAGTGGAGGAGCTTACACAAATGATCTGCGTCGGAATGGAGAAGAAGTTGATTTTTAGCAAGTGGAATCTTAATAACTTATATTTTAAGATTATATTTCTGAATGAATTTATTAATGTTTTTTATGATGCACTTGTCTATATTACCTAATACATATTTTATTTTTAAGTGTAAGGGAATTCCAGATTTACTCAAAATTTTATATAAATCATAGTATTGATTCTTCTATTTATGACATTGAAAAAAGATGTGGTCTAAATTCTCTGTTTGACCACATTCACATAGAGGATCCATTTTAATGCCTATTTTATGCAAATCACTTTTTGTTAAACAATGTCCTGTACGCATTCTGATAATATTCGTTATATGCGTTCTGTCTATGAATTCATGTTGTTTAAACCATCTGTGCTTGGGGAAATTTTCTACAATTTGGGCGTACCATTTATCATTTATATTTACTTCTGTTTTCCATTTTTCTTCAAATTCTTTTCGTTTTTTTTACTTTTGCATGCAGGGAGTATCTCCTTTATATCAAATTTTATATTTTTTGGGATAAGGGTAGTAGCTATCTTGGATAGTTTATCCGCCATTTTGTTACCTTTAATTCCAGAATATCCGGATACCCAGGAAATGATTATCTTATTTCCATTGTCGTTCGGCCCTGGAATTAAATTCTTGGTAATAATGCGATCATGATCTGAATTAATCCCACTTATTTTTTGTATGGCACTATTCGAATCCGAAACTGTTATTACTTTTTGCATATTTTTTTTGTAAAGTGATTGAGATTGCTTCATTAATTGCAATGATTTCTGCTGAACAAATATTAAAAAGATTTGTCTGTAATTGAAATTTATGTCCCAAATATGTATATCAACACTTACTTTACTATTTCTTTTGAAGCTTTCGTATAAATATATATTTCCTCTTCAAAAATTTTAACGTAGTCTAGGGCTTAGATAAGATATGGTGAATCAATATTTATAAACTTAGACAGAAACTTTACCGCCTACCATTTTCTTCTGAAGCTTATCTTAACTCAGCTAACTCGGCCAGCAACGCATTGATTGCAGTTGATTTCATACAACCCATAGCGACTCTAAGACTTTGAAATTGTATACTGTCTAACTTATTGCTTATTTTCAGACTATATAGTTTTATGAAGATTGATCCAAAATCTAAATGCGGTTTTATTAAACCGTTATGAATCATTAATAAGGTTTGTGGATCACTTCCCCACCAAACTCTGGAGATGGCTTTCATAATGTTTAACCCTTTACTGGATTTTTTCTTTATATTCTCTACATGTTGCCCCAATTTTAAATATTTTTGAATAATAAAACCTAAATAATTCTATTGCTTCTTATTCTTCAGATTAAAATTATTTATTTTGATTACTGGAAACTGCTCCATCCTGGTGTTTTTGTTGAACCAGACTGCCTCACATTTTTCATATGCTAGTTTTAAATTATTTGTTTCTAACCATTTTTCTATTTTTGATAAAGTGGAGCACATTAGTTAATTCACTGATTCTTTATTTTTATCTGACGTTATTAAAACCATATCATCCGCGTATGTAATAAGTTTAATATCTCTAGGTAATATACTATAAATGTATTTTAAATATATATTAAATAACATGACACTTAATGGCGAACCTTGCGGGAGACCTGAATTGGTTATTACTGGGCCTATTATACAAACTTCTTGATTTTTTGAATACAACTGTCTATTATTGAGAATTTTAAAAATTAAATTTGTTAGATCCGTTGAAAGACCTAGCTTTATAGTTTAGAATATAGTAGTAGTAGTAGTAGTAGTAAAGAGAATGGGTGGTACATTGAGTCCCTGGTGTTACCTAGATCTAAAAGTTCTTCTGTGACTCCCCACTAAGTCGAGTCAAGGTCGCAGCCCTAGTCCAGTATTTTCTGCCAAGAGACATAGGCTACACACCCTGACCTCTTGTAGATCTTTGGGTTCACAGAATAGTGGACCCCAGTATCTATATCTCTTGATCATTAGTGCAGGACATTCGCACAAAATGTGCCTACTGTCCTCGCTTTCTCCCTCGTACAGCCGACTTGTTTTTCGCTCAGCCTGTTTGAGGTTATATAGATGGGCCTGTAGTGCCACATGTCCCGTAAGAAGTCCTAAGCTCAAACGTAATCTTTGTTTTGATATCGACAAGAGTTCCTTTGTTCTGCCTGTCGTAGTTTGTTTCATAACGAGTTTGGCTTGACGACACCCCGCTCCTGTACTCCAAGAGAGTTGGTGTTCTTTATCCAACCATTCCCTGACTTTGTTTTTACCGAAAGCTAATGGAACTCCTACAACCTGTTCAGGAGGGTCCTCTTTTGGCGAGTTCGTCCGTTATTTCATTTCCAGATATGCCTTGGTGGCCTGGTACCAACATTAGGGTAACTTCGTTGTTACCTTCTAATGTGTTTAGTTCTTGTACACATTTCCTGATTAGCAAGCTGTCCGTGGTGGATTTGGCAAGAGCCTGTATAGCTGCTTTATTATTATTAAAATTTTTCAATTATTTGTCCCTTTCGAGATTTGTAGTTTTACACATCTACGGATGGCTAACACCTCAGCTTGAAAAACCATGGCCATATTGCCCATGGGTATACTTTCCCTGTGGTTTAATTTATGGCAAAAGATTCCCGCCCCAAAGCGGCCATTAGCTTCTGAACCGTCAGTATAGTTTAAAATATAAAAAATAAATATTAACATTGTCGTAAGCAGATTTTATGTCAGAAAGAGCGTTAAAACTGCGTCCTTCACAGAAAGCTTTTTGAATACTTGTTATTAAAAGACATTGAGCATTATATATTCCGTGCCTTTTCCTAAATCTCACTTGATACCATGACAGCAATTTTTATTTTCTATTATCCATTCCATTCTATTTTTGATTATGGTCTCTATAATCTTTAATATTGTTGAAGCCCAGACGATTGGTGTGTTTTGGAATGTATAGCACATTATATTTTTTAAAGAATTTGCCTCCAGTGAGGCTTTTATTAAATTCAGCAATTATAATTTCCTGCCCGTTTAAAGGGAGATATCATTTCGTCCAAACCTGGAGCTGTATTCTTTTTACCTTTTAAACTGAATCTGAGTTCATCTAAATTGAAAGGTTCGCTATGAGAAGTAGTATTGTTCATTTAGAACTCTGGATCAATGTTAATGCTGAAATATTTTTTAAAAAAATCATTTTAGTGTCATTATTAATGGGCAACTCATTTTTGAATGAATTGATACCAGAAAATAATTTGATTTTATTCCATATTTCTTTACAGTTAGTATTTCTGTTTAACTTAGAGCAGAATTGCATGAATTTCTTTTTTCCTTTGTTCTGAAGATTGTTTTGGATTTTGCAATTCCCTGTTTTGCTAGGATGTAATGTTCTATATTGGGATTATCAATAAATTCCTGAATTAATTATTTCCTATTTTTATAATTAAGGAACATTCCTTATCCCACCATGGATTTTTGGGTTTTGTGCATATGTTTACTTTTTTTCTTGGAATAGCTTCATTTACTGCCATTTAAATTATATTATGTAACTATTAAAGTAAATCATTTAAATTAAGTTGATTAATATCTATATCTATTTTATATTTAATCATCGTGGTATGTGCTATGTGGTAATTTATCATTTTGATGGAAAGAAATGAAACACTTATTATATATTATTACCACTATATTGCACAATTTTGCTGCAGTTTCGACCTATGCGGTCATTATCAAGCTTATGTACTAAACTGAGTTACATAGACCGGTCATACTAAAAATAACTTAGGTGGTAGGTATAAAACATTATTATTTTTAATTCTAGGGTTAATACAATTAATCTTAAATGGTAGGTATTAATTTTATGGTGTTATGATGGTAAATAGCGGTGAATAGAAAAGGTCTAGTTGGTCGTTTAACAGATTACAGTTTTGGTTTTTTCGATGTTTACAAATTTGTAATGATTCTAAGATATTTAATTTAAAACCTTTCTCTCCATAATGTAAAATTTTCGTGTTATGTAAATCAAGAAAGGGGTGTTGATTTTCTGTACAGTAGTTTGCAAATGAAGAATCCGTTTTTGTAGTCTATATGATATAATATTTTTTGTATATTAGGTTTTAAAGTTGTTCCGTGGATTTTATTTTAGGGTATACGTGGGTAAATCAAATATAAACGATAATTTTTTTTTATACGTTTATTGAATAACCTTATCATTGATTTAACATTTTTCAATATAGTCTCCTGCGTGATCTACACACTTTTGCCACCAATTTGGAAGTTTCCGTATTCCCTGGTCATAAAAGGTTTGAGGGCGGGTTGTAAGCCAATTGTGCATGTGTTCCTCGACTTCTTCATTGCTTCCAAATCGCTGTCCTCCCAGTGATTCTTTCATAGGCGCAAACAAAAAATAGTCACAGGGGGATAAGTCAGGGCTACAAGGAGGGTGCGCGAGGGTTTCCCAGCCCATTTCTTCCAGTGTGTCCCTTGTCAAAGCCGCAGTGTGAGGCCTGGCGTTGTCCTGGTGGAGAATGACATCTCTGATGGGCATGTCCCGTCTTTTCTTTCGATAGGCGGCTTTTGCCAACCGTAACAACTGGCAGTAGTAAGCCGCATTCTTCGTACGTTGATCGTGCAGGAAATCGATCAGTAAAATTCCCCTAGAGTCAAAAAAAATCGTTACAAGGACTTTTCCAGCAGAGAGACGAGTTTTGGCCTTCACTGAGGAACCTTCATTCTTTCTTCGCCACTTTACTTGCCATTTTGGACTCGGGAGTGTAGTGATGTACCCACGTCTCATCACATGTCACTATGCGCTTTAAAAAGGCCTCCCCTTCTTGCTGAAATCGATTCAGAAGCCTTTCAGCGATCTCCGACCTGACCTGTTTTTGGTTTCTAGCCAACAACCTTGGAACCCATCGAGCAGTAATTTTTCTGAAACAGAGTCGATCAGTAATTATGGATTGAACACTTCCATAGCTGATATTCACTTCTGAGGAAATTTCTTCAACGGTTAATCGGCGATCACCTTCGATAAGGTGTCTAATGTCACGGATGTTGTCATCTGTAAGGCTTGACCTAGGGCGTCGATCATGACTTTCGTTTTCAACCCGTTCTCGTCCGCCCTTAAATTCTCTCGCCCACGTATACACACGATTCTGAGACAGTGCACTGTCCCCAAACTGTGCCTTCAAACGGGTTAAAATTTCTGAAGGTTTAACGCCTTCATTGGTTAAAAACTTTATGATAATACGTTGCGCAACAGACGAAGGTACCTCTTGCTCGGCCATGGCTGTACTGACGACAAAGACACACACACAAACCAAACTTCTACTCCACACAACATCATCTAGCTAAGAACTGCATTCTAAGAAGAATAGCAAAATTACCGTTTATATTTGATTTATCCACGTATTAAGCGAAAAGTAAGTTGCTGTTAGTTTTTCAATACACTCTCGAGAGGAGTTATTTTTTGTGGCAACGTTTATAATGGTATTTACTTCGTCTTCTAGGTCAGCTTTGGGTAACGGGAATGAAAATGCTCGAAATATTATTGAGTTGAATGTTGCAATTTTATCTTAGTTTGGGTGAAATGAGTCTTTGGGGATTGTTATATCTCTGAATGTTGAATTTCTGTATACGTTAAATGTGCAACTATTATTTATATGTAAGATGCTTGTGTGCTCAGTGAACTGATTTTTTGGGTGGATGCTATTAATGTAATTTAAGAAATTGTCCACTTGTCTTGATGAGCCTTTAAAACAAGCGAGGATGTCGTCAACATATCTGTACCAAAAATGAATATGGTTTTTGTTATGATTAGAGTTAAGTATTTTTCTTTCTATATGTGTGATGAAAATATCTGCTAAGAGGGGACTAAGTGGGAATCTCATTGGTAAACCTGAGTTTTGAAGATAAAAATTGAATTGGAAATAGCTTTGAAAAAAAATGTTTCAAAAGTAGACAATATTTCGGAAGAGATCACTGGGTTTAAATTAGATTTGTTTAAGATTGTATGGATTATTTGCATGCATTCTTCTGCTGGAATGTTACAAAACATATTCTTTATATCAAAGGAGACCAAAAAGTGTTTGTCGGAGTTCTTTGGTCTTTGGTTTTTCAGTTCAATTAAGTTTGTTACACTAGTTTCTGATGTGAAATTTGTTAAATATTTAAAAATTGAATTCAGTCTTATACTTAGGTGTCTAGTTGGGCTATTGATATATGAGACAACAGGTCTGATGGGGTTTTCTGGTTTGTGATTCTTAATAATTATTAATTTATTTTGAAAAAGCTTAGCGGGGTCACTTTTTATCTCGGCTATGTTGGAAATTAATTTCACAAACTGTAAGGAAGTGATCGCTAAAGCCGCAGTTCTTTATCGTACTCCATGAGGAAATTATTCTTAATTCGTTACTTATTCTTGTAATGTCTAGAACATTTGACGTACCTGTAGGGAATTGTAGTCTTGTCAGGTCACCTTCACTTAAGAGAATCAAATCAGACTCTTCTAGGAACTCCAATAGAGCCTTTTCTGAACAGTTAGACGATCTGTTTCCCCAGATCGTATTCAAAGCATTAATGTTTCCCATGAGTACCGATGAACCTCGTAAATCTTCCTAGCAGGACATTATATCATTCTTATTTAGATTTATATTTGGGTTTGAATAAACGTTGATTATGTTAAGATTTCCTATTTTTATGGTTATATTTTGCAAACTGTGAATATTAGTATTTTTTATTATTGAATATTTTATATTTTTTTTGATAAATGAAGCAATGCCTCCATAACCATCTTCTCTACTTGCCTTACTATTTTGAACGACTTTAAATTGAAAAGGTATTCTTTATTTAACCATATTTTCATTCATTAAAATTATATCTGGATCATTATTAATTAATTCATTATTTGAATTTATACTTCTTAAATTTAACTGCATTATTTTAATATTATCATTTAATACATTTTTTGACGTTCTTTATTTTCAAGATTTATTGATAAAACTGCTTCTTTATTATATTAATTATAAATTTTTACTCTAATTTCTATAGGAACATTTAAAAACCAATTAATTTAGAATTTGTGATTTTCTGGTATACTGTAGTCTTGGACAGCTAATCTATGAGGGGCACTATTAAGCAATGGTGACCCATCTGAAATTAATTTGCATTTGTTATAATTTATTTGTAAATTCGCTTTATTATTTATAATTGACATATTCCAAGTTAAATGTCTTGAATTAGGATAGAAGAGAAGTATCCTTTTGCATAGTTTTTTTCTGGAGGTTCTGCAGCTATCTGTTGATAAGATCTTTTATAATTTTTGGTGAAATCTGCCGTTCTTCTTTGTGAGATATTAATTTCATTACTCAGAGGGGGAAAATCCGCTGGAAATGATGATTATATATCTCCTTGTCATTATTTTTATACATTTTATGTTTGCTTCGATATATGTTAAGTTTTCATAAGCCATAAGTTTTCTGATATTTATTGGCCTTTCATATTCTGAACGTTTTTTGACGGACGATGATTTAGATTACAATGTATACATTTGGTATTGCAAAGAAAGGAATGGACTTCTATAATTTCGTGATCTTCTGATTCTCCACAATTATAGCATTTTTAGTGTCCCATACAGAACACTTATAAGATCACTTGGGTGTCTGTCCGCCTGACTGTCTGTCCATCTGTCCATCTGTTACACCCGATTTTCTCCGAAACTATTTGACATAGAAAGTTGAAATTTGGTACTAATATAGTAATCGATGGCCTCATCAGAGCCGTGTAGTTTTGAAAGTTTGACTTATGGGGTTAGTTCTGAGGGAGTGAAATCGGAAGTGAAAAAAAATTTTTCACTAGGTCATCGAGTGGGGTATCAAATGAAAACTTGTAAAAACACGAGTTCAAGCATATATATAATGTAGTACTTGCGCGCACTTTTCGTTGTATTCTTTTTAAAAAATCGCGAAAAATCGCTGCCCTCCCCTTTATCTCGAAAAGTACTGATTAAAAATTTTGAAAAAAATCTGGAATATGCTCCACGAAGTGTAGATCAAACGAAAATTATCACGAGTGCATTACCTTTAATAATTTATCTGGTATATAAGATAAAAAAAAACGAATTTTCAAGGTCATCAGTTTTCATTAAAGATCAGAAACAAACTTTGTTGAAAGCTCATTTCGGGTGTGTTTTTTAAAGTCACTGATCATTTTATACCTTCGTTACATTTTTTTTTTTATTTTAGAAGCAATCAACGTACGGAACCCTATGGTAATTCCGCAAGTGCAACTTGCACTTGACCGGTTATTTTGCTTTGGTATGAAATTACTTTCATTGCTAGTCCGTATATATGGATTTCACGAGGTAGATTGACTTCTTGGAAAGTAACTAATACTGTACTATGACGGGGGGGGGGGGGGACGTATTCCTCTATTTTGTTTTCGTTATTGATAATTTTCCTATTTAATCTGGTAATTTTTAAAATATTTGTATTGGATTTACAATTTATATTTAACTCTTCGGTGCTCATTGAAGAATGTACGCCTCTGATTATTCCTTTGCAGGAGACAAAATTATATAGAATAAGTATGTTATAACCCTTCTTTTTAAGACTCTTATTGTTTACAAATTCATTAGCTTCATAAAAATGTTTAAATTCAACGGCTGTCCTATTAATTCCTTTCTTATCTATTTTATTTACACCTCTGAAATTTAAATTGAAAATTTCCTTAGCAATGCGCGGATGGTTAAACTTCCCAATATTATTACCAGATTTCTCTGTGGATTCCATATAGGTAATGTAAGAACCACGATCACTTATATTGTAAAATCTATTAATTTTTTTTTCTTTTTTATTAAGATTCATAGTATTTTTTACGGCCCCCACCGGGGTCTTCCGGATAATCCATACCCTTAAATAGCTCTCCAATTTATTTAAATTGCTTTATTTAAAATAAATTGATTCGATTCCACTCACCACAGGAAAGGATTTAACATAAAAAGTTAGTAAAGAAATCACTTATCAATGAAAAAAAAATTATCTCAACACACTGTTTAGAACCATGATCTAACAGGAAGTGTTGCAGCTGGTTGCTGCTCTTAAAATATTATTCCTTTATGTTTGTTTGTGGTTTGTCATGCTTGAATGTTTGAAAATTTACTTGTAAATCAGATTTTTTTCTTCTATGACATATAAAAATAGGAATTATTAATCGTATTACAAATTTGACATTAAATTTCAATATATAACTTGTATGTTATCTTTAACCCAAAACACATTTAAACGATCACTCTCGTTAAATTTTTTGGTAAAACAAATTTAGAAAAAATATACTATATATATATATATATATATATATATATATATATATATATATATATATATATATATATATATATATATATATATGTAAGCTGAAAAGTTTTTTTTTTTTCTGATCTGACACATAGATGTTACCCTTTTCAAAAAATTCATATGATTTTTAGGAAGTACCAACCTTCAAACGTACATTTTATGACATTTCGACGATTAGTTTACAAGTTACAGTAGTTTTAGTGACGCTAGTTTCTATATTTTCAAAACAATGGAAAAACTCGAATTCATGTATTGATGGGCAAAAATACCGTTCAAGCAAAGCAATGACTTAATAAGTGTTACGAGTACTCTGTCCCTGGAAAATTACTCATCATTTACTGGTATCAAAAGAACGTGTTCGTCATATTTTACTTGAAATTTGAGCATGAGAAAGCTCTGTTCGAAATGGGTACCGCGTTTGCTCACAGTGGACCAAAAAAAACAACGTATTTATGATTCTGAGCCCTCTTTGGACCTGTTTAAGCGCAATAAAAAGGATTTTTTCATGCGATATGTGACAATAGTTAAAACATGGATCTACCACTATACACCGGAATTAAATCGGCAGTCAGCTGAGTGGACAGCAGTCGGTGAAAGCCGCCTGAAGCGATCAAAGACAACAGTCGGCTGGGAAGGTTTTGACCTCTGTATTTCGGGATGTGCATGGAATAATTTTTATCGACTATGCTGAGAAGGGAAAATCCATCCATAGCGAAAATTATATAAAGTTATTGGTCCATTTGAAGGCAGAAATGGCAAAGATACGGCCCCAAATGAACAAGAAAAAAGTGCTCTTTCTTCAAGACAATGCACCGTATTACAAGTCAATGGTTACGATGGCAAAATTTCATGAACTGAAGTACGAATTGATTCTTCATCCACCATATTCTCCAGATTTGGCTCCCAGCGACTATTATCTCTTCGCAATGAAACTGAGGCCTATTTTGAAGGCAGATCCTACTACAAGAAATGAACAGAAATGTTAGAAAAGCGTTGGGCCGATTATATTACTCGTGAAGAAGACTATATTGATGAATAAAGTCTAATTTTGGAAAAAAAAAAATGTGTTTCAAATAGCTAGATCAAAAACTTTTCAGCCTACGTATATATATATATATATATATATATATATATATATATATATATATATATATATATATATATATATATATGTATACATATATACATATACATATATATATATATATATATATATATATATATATATATATATATATATATATATATATATATATATATACACACATATATATATATATATATATATATATATATATATATATATATATATACATATATATATATATATATATATATATATATATATATATATATATATATATATATATTTATATATATATATACATATATATATATATATATATATATATATATATATATATATATATATATATATATATATATATTTATTTCCTTGTGGGTCCGGGATTAATCCGTTGATCAATGTTGTTCTGACTTTTAGTAGACGTTTCTTTAAAGTATCATTTAGCCTTATCGATGTTTTTCTGGTCCGTAGTTGACTGTAAAATGAGAGGTCGAGATTATAGTTCCTAGTTTTATTTACACATGAGATATTGCATGAGTTTACAAGTATGTAATTGTAGATAACATTAAATTAACTAATTTAGCCTAAGTAAGGATTTTATATAAAAGTATAGAAAAACTTAAAAGATTTCAACTTAAGATATTAAATTAGATTTAAAATATTTTTTCATGACTGAATGCTAATATAGTTCTCCTTAGGTATCAGGAGAGAATGGGGTCAAGGGTTTGAGGTAGCACATTGTATCGTGGAATGGAGAGCCATAGGCTAGATGGCGATGAGCTTAGTGTAGTTGGATTGCTTTGTACAGAAATCTGCGCTGTTCGGTACTCCTTGAATACGGGATAGTAGGTCACGGTGGATTCAAGTGTTAAGGATGACCCATTAGGCATCTACGATGATGCGGCTGGCTTTGTTTTAGACTATTTGGAGGGTGACCTTCTGGTGTCTACCTTTCTTAAAATACACTCATCTGACGTCTTTGAATAGTTATGTGATGTTTTTCCTAGAATTTAACAGTAGAGTGTGAAGTAAAGAATCCATCTATTAAGTTGGCTTGCTCAAGTGGTGTTATTGCAGTAGTATTACTGGCCGTGTGACTAATGGTATAGCGAATTTGGTGAAATTTTTCACAAACAGCCCTAGCTACTGACCAAAAGAACCTGGAATTGTTTTTAATTCTTCGCTTGTATGCTTCCTAGGTTTCGTCGATAATTTCTTTGCATCTGTTTCGAGTAGGAACAAAAATGTTACGATTTATGACATTAGGATTTTCACACCATTGTCGGTAAGCAAGATGTTTAGAAGCAACAGCTTTTTTGTTCCGAGATCGCCCGAATAATCACGCATTAGCAGTACCTGTTAATTTTGCTACAGAATTAATCTACATGGCAAGCAATTAAAAATAAAAAAAAATCATCAGATTCTTATAACAAAAATTACAATAAAAGTAGAATAAAATATATTTAACTGAATTTTTTTTTATGGGTCTAGCACACGTGTTGCAGGGAAATCCCTAAAGCGCCCCAGTAGCGGCATGTGTGCGAATTCAAATAATAAAATATTTCCAAGTTATTGTCACAGATTTTTCAAAAAATCTCAAAGGCTTCAAGTAAATTTATTTTTCTATACATTATTTTGAAACAGCAACTTTTGATTTAGAGCTTATTAATATTTATATTGAATTTCTGTAATATAGTTAAATTTTCAGTTAGGTTTATCATTAGTAATTATTATCAGAAGATCTGGTATGTATGAAATTCGTTTTTTCTTTTCCAGAAATAACAAGTACACCATCAGTTCATACAACATATTCACAAAAAATAAAAGCAGTATTTTCATTGGCAAAGAAACGATTCTTTGGAGTATGGACCAAAAAAACTCTCTACAAACGTTTTCCCATTTTAAAATGGTTACCAGAATACAACGGCGGCTGCGCAATAGGTATGCAAAACTAGGATTAAAAAATAATTTTTATCATATATACTAACAGTGTTTTAATTTTCAAAACATCTTTAAAAATTTTTGAAAATCAACAAAAGATTTTCTAATACATACAATACACGTTGAACTGCAAAACGGCCAACCCTAAAATAAGAGACACATTGCCAGCAAAATGTAACTACACGCTCTTTTTAAAAGGTACGATTTTATCATAACATCGAATGTCACGAATTTTGTAAGTTCTAGAAACGCACGTTTGTATGGTCTAGAAACTACGGCATTAACACAATAAACACACTATAGAGTAGCGAAACTCAAGGATAATCGCATACGAATATCAGGTTCGTTTTCAGAAGGTCACGTGGCAATCCGCCATGTTAAAAGTGGACCAGCGCGAGATTTGAAATGCAAATAAAGTTGTGAAAAGTTTTATCATTCAAAATTATAGATATAGAAATGTTTGAAAATTTTTTATTTGTTATTTAATACAGCATGAATAATATAAAAAAAAAAACAAAAAGAATGGAGCACTTTGTTAGAAAAGAAATGAATACAGGTGAAAAACTTGATAGAAAGGTATTTGATGGAATTCTTAATATTCAATTTCAGTTTTTAATAACCTTATCCAAAAATTCAAAAGTCTATCAAAGTTAAACGTCACTGTTTGAGGTTAAAGTTTTATTTACATCATTTTTCGAGTAAATTTGTGATTAAAGATGTTTTTTAAGGACTAAATTAATTTAATTTTAACATACGTAATACCTAATGCTATTTTTCTTGTACCGTGAAATAAAAACATATTGTCATTACTAAGATGTCAACATCTAAAATAAGAGCATTTTTTTCTAAGCAGTGTGTTGTTTGGTGTATCACACCATCTCTTGTTAATTAAAAAACACTGTATCTACTTTTTTGGAACTTATTTTTTCTTAAACTATAAAACTATATTGTGTAACTTCGAGAAAGGTTAATATAATATTAATGAATTATGAACGTGTATGTATAGCCCTCTATTTTCTATGTGAATGATTCTTAGAGGTTCTATACCTTTTTGTGTTCTGTTATCTGTATTGCTTTTTGATAACATAATTAACGCTTGCTTTTATGTACAATGAATTAAGACAAGACAACAAAGAGTCAATACAGTAATTTCCTAATTATATTTACATACAATACTTAGTTATGACCAAGCTGACTTGTCAGTTACAACTATGTTGGGAATGTGGAATCTTTGGCACAATGACACTACTCAGTATATATCACCACTACACCAAACACTTTATTTTTGCACTCGACGCGCATTTCACTAACCATATTAGCTTCATTAGGAGAAATGATTGAATCATAACATATATACTGCGTATTGTCAATTACAGTTTAAAAGGAAAATAACTATATTTGATTTATAGTATAGGTATACAACAATAGAAATAAGGAGGAATATTAATAACAGGTAACTAAATCTTCAAAATTTTAATAGTAACCATAATTACCATCAAAATGGCCTTCGATTAAGTGTACTGTCCATTTAACGAACTTATTTTCAGAATATTTTTACCCTCTGATACACATCGTCTGACAAAATCATATTACAAAAATTTCTTTGGAATCACATTAAAATTTTTCTTATTTTAATAGCATATTTGATTCAGTAATCTATTTATACCATTTATTTCAATAATCCCATTCCCCAGTGGGTTTACGATCTCAACACAACACTTAATATTTAGACTTTCAAACCCCAGCTTATAAGAAAATAAAATATACTGTCTAAAATTTGAAAATAATAAATATGTCGTTATAAGTTCTGTATTCCTTACAATATATTCACAGAAACTTTTGAAAGATTGGCATGAAAAAGGAGCAATGTAATTTATAGAGAAAAATAGAAAAAAAAATCAGTTTCAGAGTATTAATTGTACTTGCAATTAAACCGTGTTAAATTTATCAGGTTTATTATTAAAAAAGGTGTGTCAAACAATTAATACAGATGAAGTTATTAAAAACTAGAAGCCTCTTGAGAATACACCTTTAAGAAAAAAAAAAATGTTTTATTTATAATTTACACAAAATATAAATAGTTTTAAATAACTGAATACTAGTTTACACAAAAAATAAATCTTTCTAAAAACCAGAATTTGGAGGATTATTTACTAATCAAAAAAATTACACAGGCACACAAAAAAAGTTTTTCACTATCGAACAGATCGCTATACCTATGTATTTTTGGGCGCTGAAACCGAATCCGAGGTCAGAATTGAGCAATCACGTCAGGATTTTTAAATAACCAGCCGAACTAAGTTTAGAAATAAATTTCAAGCTTTAATGACCACCCTATCAATATGAACGTTTTATTAAATCAATCAAGGTTCCCTGGAAGGCCGTCTCTTGAGCAATACGCCTAAACAAAATGTACATTAGTAATGATAATATTGTTTCATGCATATGTATTTTTTCAAAAATGCATTTAAGATAGTGAAAAGTTGTCTTGTGAAAGCAAGCAATAGAGGTTTATTAAAATAATCAACAACTCCAACAACTTTAATCGCATACCATGATTTCTATGAAATCATTGTTTTCAACTAAAAAACAGAGGAACTGTAAGAAAAAAAATCCTTAATGCAGCAACTTAAACTTTGACGGATAATACTGTTGATGATTACATGTGATGCAAATAAAGCGTAAATAAATTTAGTTATGATTTAGAATAATAGTCTTAGCGCGCCCTGATTGAGTTAGAAATTTCTTATTTGTAAATTTTAGACCATAAAAAAGTGTGACTCGAGCAAATAATTTGCGAAAATAATTATATGGAATATTGCAATTTTCAACGGCACAATAACCTCCTTTCCCCCCATGATTATATAAATTGTTTCTCAACCTTTTCGATTCTCTTCACTTACAAACGTTTTTAATTCTCTTTTTCTACAAACTCTCTCTTCCTTCTGTCTTTATATTCATATCAACTGCAGTCACATCAAGAAACCATGGATAATACATTTCCAAAGACACATTCCGAGATCGGATATAAACACTGAGCGGCCATTTTGAAAAAGGACCCCGTCGACGCACGCGCCGTCAAAATCTCGTCACCAAATTGGAGCTCAGTTTCGCTACTGGAGTATGTTTACTGTGGCATTAACTCGCGAGTCGATTAATAAGCTCCGAATCATTTAAAGAGCAATGGAAAGAGCCATGCTTGGAATAAGCCTTAGAGACCGAAACAGAAACCAAGATATCTGAGAAAGAACAAAAATACCGGATGTATTAGGAAGAAATAGCAAGACTAAAGTGGCAGTGGACATTGCGAGACAAGATCCGAATAGATGGACTAATAAATAGTTAACTTGGAGACCAAGAGAAATGTGGGAAGACCATAAAAGCGATGGCGAGACAACATTCAGAGGATTGCAGGAACGAGCTGGATACAACTTGCAATAGATAGAAGGGCATCCACGTAGGCAAAATATCGCACAACCAAGTGTTTATCCGTAAAATATTCAAAAATAGTAAGTTACTATATACAATGAAACGAGCACAACTTATCGCATGGATTAAGTTGCACGTGTTGAATGCTATATAATAACACACTGTTACTATGAGCAATTTCTTACCTACAAACTCTAATATCATTCCTTGCGGTGATAAAATCGCACCTAGGAAGGTGTTCATTAATTGACTGTTATTTTACCGATATGCAAGGGTAAAAAAGTTCTAGCAACTAGTTGCTGCAACTAATATCATCGAGTTGCATTATAATGTCCAAGGTTCTTTAAAATGATGAAAATTAATCTTTTTTTGACTAGATTTCTCCCTCATCCATCTAATTACTAGATGTACACTATAATTTAAATAATACCAATAACAATAACCGTGGTTGTAATTTCCGTTATCAAAACCCCGTATAGTTCTAAAAATATAGAGAAAATATATTAATATAAGAGTATCTTATCGTTATTTTGAATGGGGTTGTCAGGTATTTTTAAAGGACCTCCTTAGGACTAGCATTTTGATAATGCAGTAAAGTTTATTATTTAACAGACTAGGTAAACACCTAAAAAAATGATGACTACTTGGAAAGCAAAACCGCATATTTAAACACCAAGCAACTCAAAAGTGTAAAAAGAATATTTGCAAATCAAAAAAAAATCCACGAAATACGTTATATTTTTTCCACAAATTAATAATAATATAAAACAGTGAAATTCTTCTATATTTTGATAAAGATAAAACAATGATTTGTACATCCCTCTCATATTGTATTACTTGATCACGCTTTTTTGATAAGATAGTATGTGTTCCACTTATCTTAATGGGACACCTAGTTGTTACAAATGGCTTTTTGTTTATTGGCAATCTTTAAATATCATTTTACACTCCTAACAAAAATATCAGCAACTTAACAAGAAACATATTTTACATTTTATCCGTACGAGTATACCTAATCATTGACAATAAACGTAACCTACGGTCATCATAGGCTATGTTTTAAATAAGTTTCCTTTTGGTAAAAGACATAAATTTTTATTACTACGTTAAACATGTACATTATATATTTTCAGGTGACCTGTTAGCAGGTATTACCGTAGGCTTAACGGTAATCCCCCAAGCTTTAGCCTATGCAAATATAGCAGGTCTTCCAACTGAATATGGGTTATATGGATCATTCCTAGGTTGTTTCGTGTACATATTCCTAGGAAGCTGCAAGGATGTTCCTGTTGGACCTACAGCTGTCGCTTCTTTGTTGACTTACCAAACTTTAGGGGGCAAAGGACCTGAACATGCTATTTTATTGTGTTTCTTGTGTGGTGTTTCTTCAAATTTTAATGGGTTTTTTTCGGACTAGGTAGGTAAAATTAAGATTTTTACTTACTAAAAAACTCGGTTCAAAATATTGTTATTGCTTTTGAGATTTTTTTAAATATCGGATTTTTGAAAAAGACTGATTTTTTGAGTGTTAATTTCATTTAATTTTTTTCGCATATATATATATTTTTTGAGTAAAAAGTTGTAAACAAAATCGAAAAATATACTTATTTTTAGTGCATCAAAGTGTAAAAGTAGGCGCATATATTTAAGTTTGCTAATTAATCGAAAAATTACATTGCACAAAAATATGGCGCTAAGCAGATTACCATTTTAATATGCATTTTAACATACTGAAAACGGTAAATTTGGTATAAATTGTATTTAATATTTGTAAATAATTTTAACATCACATTTTGTATCAAAATTATATACAGAAATTAATGTAAACTTGTTAAAATAAACGAATGAGAGATTACATAGATGCATAGATGACAGATGTTAAAACGGCTCTTTCATACGAATCAATATGCCACAAATATCAAAAAGGAAACAGTTTATATTTTCTTTTTGTATTTATTAATACCTCGACACCGTAAGGTTGAAGAGGAAAGAATTATGTATGTATTAATAATACGAGTCTTGTACAAGCGATTCGATAATCTGTAACGCAATAATATTCGACCTTGCACACACAATATTTAAGATCACCATAAAGAGTAGGGCAAGTAATTTTTACTCTTTAATTTTACCACAATCTATTCCGCATTCACCAGCAACTTGTACATGTCTACAAGTTTAATATGGATGTTGGGGTTGTATCGCTAAATGAGGAAATATTAATAATACTTTCTGCATATTCTTACATTTATTTATTTTTTAGGATTTTTAATTGATTTTGTGTCCGGTCCAGTTTCATCTGGTTTCACATCCGCAGCTGCCCTAATCATAGTCACGTCTCAAGTCAAAGATCTCTTTGGAATAAGCGCATCTGGCAATACATTTGTGGATACATGGAAAAGTGTATTTCATGATATTCACAACATTCAAATTTGGGATACTACTTTAGGCGTTTCCTGTATAGTGATATTATTATTTTTAAGGGTAAGCGATCTCATTTAGCAAAGATATTCAAATCGCACGTCCTATTACAATAACAGCTATTCTACAAGAGTGCTATTCAACACAGTGTTCTCCATCACAAGGAGTATATTTTGTAGTTTTAAATAAATCTTCATTCCAATCATTCCTAGACAATACTTTTCGGTTACAATACGATAGTATTTTGAGAACTTGTTTTAATAATATAGCGTCAACTTTATCTATAATAGGTAATACGCATAATTGCTTTAATAATATTCCCACACGCTCCGTATGCCATGGCTGTGATTTTGATTGTTCTTAAATGAATATTAAAAAATAATTGATTTTTCATCGATATTTTCCTTTTATAGGAAGTAGCTAAGTTTAACATTGGCAAAAAGGAAGAAGAAACAAAAGTACAGAAAATAATAAACAAATCTCTGTGGATTTTTGGAACATCGAGAAATGCCATATTGGTGGTTGTATGTGGAATAATTGGATATATATTTTGTAAAAGAGGTAAGAAAGAACTTTATTGATAGATATATTTTTCGACCAGTCTAGAAAAATATATCTTAATTTCTGTTGTCTGCTATCTCTTGATAATTGACGTGGGACTTGCAGTTCTTAATAAATTCCTTCACAATTAACAGCATGAGTAGCATAACACACAATGTGCCCAATTATTATGTTTTTTTTTGCAATATTCTTGTAAAAGTTATGAAAATTGCTTAAGCGGAAGTATATACAGAAAATATATTTGATAGTTCATTGTTATTATTTTTATTTAACATTTTGTCCAAATTACGGAAACATACCAAACTAGAAATCTAAGGCTGATAATTATGCAAATAAGATGAAAGGATCCCACTGATTAATGATTTCCTAAGATGTTAATACGTCATTATCATTATATTAAATTATGGAAGGTAGTTGCAATGGGTCAACTGGTGACCAACAAGTTTGAGATTTTGTCTGATTTCTTCAGCTTCATATTTTCTCTAGTTATACGTATATTAGTAATTTATTTTAGATCGTATCTTGTTAATCTAGAGCTTCAATCCCCAACGGGGACGGTAGCGCTGGAGCTGGAGCTTCCACGGGGGACGGTAGCGACTCTAGAAATGGGGGGGGGGGCGTTAAGACAGTCAAGGGGGGCGGCTGTGGCATACCTATCTATTTAGGAAATTAATATAATAAAATACTTTGCAAATACTACTGTTTTCATGAATAAATATTTTATCTAGCTATCTAAAATTTTTATCTTTATTGCATCTATAAGCATTAAAAAATTTAAATTAGCAAGGTATACGTATACCTAATTTAGTTTAGTATTATCGGTGACAAGTCTTTGCAAATTGGTAAGCAAAGACGCGATTCACGCAATCAAACATGTTTCGACAGAAATATGAGAGCTTGTAATGACTTGTTTACAGAGCAAGTGCACCGGCATCGCAACCAAGCAAAAGCATAAATCAAGTTGCATGCGTGCACGAAATCAAATCTAAAAATCAGACAGGCGGACAGACAGACACCGAAGTCATCCGTACGGAACACTAAAAAGGCAGGGATAGCTGAAATGTCTTATTATTTTTGTGTGCTTTACCAATAATCCATATTCGTGAGTGAAATTGATAGAAGTCATTATAACCATTATTTTTGTAATCATCTATAAATCTGTTGAAAAGTTAATTTATTAAACCATGGTAAACTTTGTATTTCAAAATATCCGAATCTAAGAAGAAATACTGGCCGTACAGTATTGAGTATTTGAAATATGGATTTACGCAGTCTCCTACAAACAAATCATTACCTATGGGTTTATTTTGCCAAAAAATTTTTTCAAATGTAGCCATGAAACATTCTAGGCTACAAGAGTATTTGAATAAAATGCATGCTGATAAAAAGGACAAAGAGTTATCCTATTTTCAAGGACTGGAGAAGAAATATTTAAAACAGCTAACCATATCACACCTTTTTGCGTCGTTCTCTAAACAAGAAGATGGACTACGAGCCTCATAAAATATTTTATTGTTCATCACAAAAGCGGGAAAACCACACACAACTGGCGAGGAATTAATCTTGCCGGCAAACAAAGAGGTAATAAAAAACTATTCTTTATCAAAAGACACCGTCAGATTTCATCAGAAAAATTCCTCTTTGACTGATAAACTAAAGACTTGCATTATGCGAATTTTCCAATCAACTCGATGAATCAACTCTACCGAAGCACATAACGATTCATTTAAAAAGAAGAAAAATTTGTCAAGATTTATTAATTGCTAAAAATTTAGAAACTGATTCGATATTTAATACCATGAACAAGTTTTTTCAAGAGAAAGAAATTCCTATTCGTAATATATTGTCAACTGCTACTGATGGTGCTCCAGCAATGACTGGGCGTCATAAGGGTTTCATAGCACATATGAAGCAAGCGGTACCAAATGGACCCGCTATATATTGTGTTATTCATCCTCAGCATTTAGTTGGAAAAAATCTGAATGAATGCCTGCATATATGGCTTCGTTACGTTATTAGAGCAGACAATAAGATTAAAAGCAATTCACAGATTAGAATAGATCGATTATTTGGCGAACTTTATAGTGAAAATGATGAAGATTACAATCGCTTGCTTGAACAGAAGTTCGTTGACTCCTCAAAAGGTATTTGCCTGAATCGTTTTTTCAATCTGTTTGACTCAGTGCTGGACTTTCTAGAAAACAGAGATGAAAAACTGCGTGAAAACCTGATTACATCCAAAAATGACATCGCTTATTTGACAGACCTGTTTAAAATATTTAATGAAGTCAATTTACAATTGCAAGATAATCAGTGAATTTAATTAAAACAAAAAACGTCATAGCTGCTTTTGTGGGAAAACTTCTTCAGTTCAAACGAAATCTAGGTAGAGGTGAATACAGCCACTTTCCCACATTATCAGAAGTCTCTGCAAAACAGAAGATTTACTTACTTACTGTCAACACTTGAACGTTCTTCATGCTGATTTTACGGAGCGATTCCAGAATACTTTAAACAAAAATATACCGAGTTGGATTTTAGATTCTTTCGCAAATGCGAATACAGCAGAATCATCAAATTTAGAAGAGAAACTCGTAAAGCTCACAACTGAAAGTAAAATTCAGAAATGGATACCAGGAGTTCTGTCTCCAAAATCAATACCAGCTCTCTATCCTGGATTGTGGGCAAGAGAACAGAAATTTTTAATTGCTTTTCCTTCAACGTATTTGGCTGAGCGTGGGTTCAGTACAGTAGCTAATTTACTGTCTAAGAAAAGAAACAGACTGCACATCACTGAACGTGGCAATTTGCGGCTGATGTTAATGAAATTGGAACCCGACATTAACAAATTGTTAAAATTACATCAGCCTCAACATCTCTTTAATTTTTTTTATTTCTTCCTGATTTTATGTTTATTTTCAAATTTTTAATAAACAATTTTTTTACTACATTTGATGTTGATTTTAATCAATTTCTACTTTGTTCTTAGGGGGCTATGGTCCAGAAAGTAAAGGTTGGAAACCTTTGATCTAGAGGATACATCAAATGTTTAAGCTTCTCTATATTTTTATTTTAATCTCACCTATATACTAAACTATTGTATATATATATATATATATATATATATATATATATATATATATATATATATATATATATATATATATATATATATATATATATATATATATATATATATATATATATATATATATATATATATATATATATATATATATATATATATATATATATATATATATATATATATATATATATATATATATATATATATATATATATATATTATATATGTATATATATATATATATATATATATATATATATATATATATATATATATATATATATGTATATATATATATATATATATATATATATATATATATATATATATATATATATATATATATATATATATATATATATATATATATATATATATATATATATATATATATATATATATATATATATATATATATATATATATATATATATATATATATATATATATATATATATATATATATATATATATATATATATATATATATATATATATATATATATATATATATATATATATATATATATATATGTATATATATATATATATATATATATATATATATATATATATATATATATATATATATATATATATATATATATATATATATATATATATATATATATAATATACATATATATGTATATATATATATATATATATATATATATATATATATATATATATATATATATATATATATATATATATATATATATATATATGTATATATATACATATATATAGATATATATATATATATATATAATATATATATATATATATATATGTATATATATACATATATATGTATATATTATACATATATATATATATATATATATATATATATATATATATATATATATTATATATATATATTTATATATATATATATATATATATATATATATATATATATATATGTATATATATATATATATATACATGTATATATATATATATATATATATATATATATATATATATATATACAGTAATACCCCGCTTTACGCGAGGGATACGTTCCGAAAAAAATCGCGTTAACTGAAATTCGCGTATATCGAGGTTTATGATTAAACATAGTCAAAATTTAATACAAAAAAATACAAATCATTTTAATCAATCACTTTAATTCTAAGAACACTTTATGCAATACATACTCTTATTTTTTACGGAAAAATACATCTATTGTCTTTTGGGTAACGTTTTGTTTACGTTCTTGTAAAATACGTTCATAACACCCAACACTGTTTTTAATTGTTTGACACACGGTCAAGACACGGTCATCATTATTGTCTATACTCTGCAATATGTCCAAACCTGAATAAATTTTTGAAAGTGCATTTTGTATTTCGCGTTATAGTGAAACCGCGCGTAACGGGGTCGCGCTAAGCGGGGTATTACTGTATATATATATATATATATATATATATATATATATATATATATATATATATATATATATATATATATATATGTATATATATATATATATATATATATATATATATATATATATATATGTATATATATATATATATATATATATATATATATATATATATATATATATATATAAATATTTTTATCAGGACTAACAAATTTGACGTTAATACAAATAAATTTTACGACTTTATGTTACTAATTGAAAATCACTTCTCGTTTATTTTTTTATGAAAATATGTCAACAAACTAAAGTGTAAATTTTATTATTATGTGTCCGACTTTTAGCAAATTAACAGATTTAAAATATAAATTTTCTGTTTTGAGTGAGTTGTTAAATCAAATAAGTAAACATATTATTTATATGTAATATTTTGTTGACATGAATACTAATATGATATATTTAGTAATTTAAGATCCTACATTTTAGATAACTTTTAACAAAATTTTAACGTCTCGACAAAATTACTGTTTCACCTCATACGTGATGTATTAGTGCGACGTGTATTCCTAGCATGCAACGCTCTGAGAGGAATTAAGCGGGCTACATCCGTCGAACACGTTCCGTTAAAGTTATTATAGAATAGATTCAAGATCATATAAGAGCATAGCTGAGCCAACAATACGTCATGTCAAATACATTCGAATGCCTTGAATATATCAAGTGCAACCATTTCAAATATCTGTAACATAAGTGAGAAGTAAGGTGTCCTGTTAAGCTTTACTTACGAAAAACCTGGCTAATAATATTGAATCCTTCCAGATATTTTAGAAGGTGTTGTTCGATTGCCTCGTTTATAACTTTCGATATAATTGAAAGTAGTGCGACTGCTGAATAAAGTCTTCATGCCTTTTTTGGGTGCGATCAACCTAAGCACATTTCCAACAATATTCCCTTTCTGTAGGGAATATTGAAAGTCTACAAAAAAAGTGTTAGTTCGCTTGTGCACGTTTTAAGTACTTTGACAAATATTCGATCAGCGCCAGAAACTTTTTTAGCCTCTAACTTCATCAAAATAGGTTTTATAAGGCTCTGTCTCAAGACAATAGCGGGGATCCTTTACCGCGCATTAGAAATAGTGGGTGGTGTTTTTTCTTGAAAATCGACAGTGGAATATGAAACAAAGAGTTCAGCTAACAAGTTGCCCTTCTCAATAGGTGTTGGTAACATTTTGACTAATGACCTTAACGATCGAACAAAAAGACTTGGGATTATTGGAGAAGGCAAGAAGTTTGTTTTTGATTCTTTGATTATATGCCTCCCTGGTTTTGTCGATAATTGTACGCCAATGCTGGTAGGCAAAATGTCTAGAAGCTTCTTTGTATATTCGATGACATTACACGACATATGCACAGTTTAGGTGCCTTTCTGCCACCCTATGTCGAAAGTAATGTATGAATGGAAAAATCTAACGGTGAATTCACAGTGATAGGGTGAACTAGTGGTGAAAAGATGGTCAAGAAGAGTGGTGAACTCTCGGTCCTTGTGATGTGAGAGTTGATACCACACCCTCGAAAAGAGTACTGTTTTCACATCGTTTACAAGGAGGTCTACCTCAAACACAGATAAAACATTAGGTAACAAGACCTTTGGACTATGGTCCAAGAGCCGGGAAACCTTCCATCATGCATATAGCACCGGTCGTTAAAGCCTTCCTTGTTATTACTCGAATATATCAATATATATTTATCCCTAAAATTAAATATCTGTAACGATGTGATGGATACCTCTTAAAACCAAGCCTTATAATTATTATCCAGAAAAAGGAAAATCAATATGATCAGTACAAACAAGGATGAAATAACAATAAAAGGTTGCTTTAAATATTTTATAAGATTTCAGTGTTACAACAGTCGACTGCTATTGATTTTTCTAACCTGAAATTGAATATGAAGTGAAAATTGCTTTAAAATGTATTAGAGTAGTTGAAATTATTAAAAAATGGACATTCCGATATTAGAATACACGAACGTTATAAAAATTTTCTCGTTAGATATTCGGTTTTAACTCGCCAAAATTCCTCAGAGACCCGTATTCTCGTCTTGATATCTACATATATGTCATCAATAATAATTTGAATTTTAAGTTGTTAAAGAAACTTGACCCTTAAAAAATGGACATTAGGATATCGAGATAAGCAAACACTATAGAAAATTTCTCATTGGAGATTCGATTTTTGGCTAGTCAAAATTCTTCAGAAACCCGTCTTGAAGTCTGCATAATGCACATATTTGTAATTAATATTAATTTTAGCTGGTGGTTTTCAAGGGAATTTGACCTTTAAAAAATGAACATCGGGATATCGGGATAAGCAGACGTTATAGAAAATTTCTCATTACTGATTGGGTTTAAGCTCGTCAAAATTTTCAGAAACCCATATTTTCGTCTCGAAATCTATATATTGGACATATGTGTAAATAATAATATTAAATGTAAATTCTCAAAGAAATTTCACCCTTAAAACGTTCGGATATCGGGATAACCAGACGTTACAGAAAATATCTCGCTAGAGATTCAGTTTTAGCTCGTCAAATTTTTTCAGAAACCAGTATTATCGTTTTGACATCTACATATTGCACATATATGTAATTAATTGTAATTTCTATTGTCAGTAGTTGAGGAAATTTGACCCTTAAAAAATGGATATTAGAATATCGGGATAAGCAGACGTTTTAGAGAACTTCTTATTAGAGATGTGGTTTTAGCTAGGCAATATTCTTCAGAAATCCGTACTATCGTCTTGAAGTCCGCAGATTGCACATATTTGTAATTAATATTAATTTCAATTGTAAGTTATCAACGGAATTTGAGCCTTAAAAAATTAAAATTTGTAGAGAAAATTCTGCTTACCTTTGTGGAAGTAACTTACTAAATTAATATTATATTGTATTTTTAAAATAGATTTTTAAAAATTAGCTATTTTACAATTAGTATTTCCGGGATATCAGATAATATAGAATTTCCTATTTTAACTGCAAACGACAAGCTCATTGATATAAATCTATGATAAATAAATAAAAATATATTTCTATATTAATAATTTATTTACATATATATTTTAGGTGAACCTCCATTTCAAGTAATAGGCTCAGTACCACAAGGTTTGCCAGATCTCAAGTTACCACCCTTCGGATTTACTAAAGTTGAGAATGGCACAGTTACTGAAGTGAGTCTAACAGATATGATATCAGATATGGGTAGTGGAATTATTGTTGTACCATTGGTTGGATTGTTAGAAAATATTGCAATTTGTAAAGCATTCTGTAAGTACCCAAAAACCATCTTTATTCGGAAATTTTGATTTAGGTAAAAGTTGCGGTGGTATTTGTCACTGAAAATCCAGTTTATTTGGTCGTATAGTAAAATGTTTCTACTTTTTTTTAGTTAATTTCGTTACTTATTTTTAATGCGTATATATAATTTTTTTATGGATCTAAATAATTTTTAAGGATTTTCCCACTACCAATTTTGTATACATTACGGCAAACTACGATATATAAAATCAAAATGATTATAAAACTATACACGATTCAAGATAAGTTCGATACACCTCAGTTTTAGACTTTCTATTGAAATCTGTTTTGAGCGTAGCAATATTAATAAATCAAGTATTTTAAGGACATATTGCTAACTATATCATTTCAAAATATTTTTAGTAACAAAAAGAAAGGAATGTGCGGTAAACGAAAAGTTTGGGCACTGCAAAAAAGTATGTATATGTTATTTTAAAAAAAAGTATTTTAAAGGTTATTAAGTGAATAATACAAAAGAATGGCGATTATATATTTTTATTGTACTTTAAATTATAAGAAATTCCTTTTTTTAAAATATTTTTAAAAGTTAACATTATTTTTTATCGGGTTAAAAAAAATTGATAGAAACTATGACACCTCTTTGCCTGCAGAATAACTTTTCTCAAAAATAAAAAAATTATGGTGTTTCAAACTTTAGTATGCAATTTACGACCAAAAAAGTTATGTTTAATTATTTATAAAAAATTGTCTATTAGAAAAATCTAAAAAAAACTCTCGACGTAGAAAAAGTAATTATTAAGATTTTAAATAAAAAAAAAAGTTAAAAATATTAAAAATTGACTGAGTAATATTGCAGACAGTGTCTGAAGGCAGGTAGGGGTCCCAATCTGACGCCAGGTCACATTTAATGCTATAACTTTGTAGTGGAAGGAAATCTTTCTAATTTTTTTTGAAAATAATTCTTAGAAGTACAGGAAATTAAAATCCATAAAAAATCGAATTCTTGAATATTCCAGGTGTATGTAACTAAGTAAAGAAACTAAACAGCTGATAAAATTTTATTTTATTTACATCAATATTTAAATAAATTTTACAACTATAGTTACAATTTTAAATTCTAACCTGGTTTTCCTCTAGATTAGTTTCAACTAATCAGTGGAATCGTAAAGCGAAGATGATTTCTCATCCATGCTTAACAAAAACAAACCACCTCGCTTGGGCAAAGTGAGATACGCATTGCGTGAAGTGATAAATTAACGTCATTATTGTATACTGAAGGTTTATCGCCGTTAGAAATTAGGTACAACTTGTGTAACATTTAAATTTCTACTAAATTTATATATATATATATATATATATATATATATATATATATATATATATATATATATATATATATGTATATATATATATATATATATATATATATATATATATATATATATATATTTACATATATATGTATATATATATATATATATATATATATATATATATATATATAGTGGTAGTGGTTTTTTCGGGTATCCCGTGTTAGCTTAAAGTCCCTTGATGGACGGTTTCGCTGACTGACTGATCTTTTTCAAAGCGTTGATCACTGGACGGAGTCTTGGCGTTGAAAATTCAAGCATAATATCATAATGGTACATTTAAAAGAATCACTGTGTTAATGATGGATGGTTCCGAAGACCGTAGAAGAACACAACAGGAGGTGTGTTATCTTTTTAACGCAGGATATCCGAATCGAGAACCTATTACCCAAGCTGACGAGTGGCTGTATGGGGATTTTCTGTAAATTCCAATAAAACATCTAACTTTTTATCATGGCTGGTTTTAACTTTTGGAGGTCCAGATTTAGAACGATCCTTAACGTGACATGATTGTCTAAATCGTTTTAATGTTTTGCCAACTCGGTTCTCGATTCAGATATTCTGCGTTAAAAAGAGCACACACCTCCTGTTCTGTTCTCCTACGGTCTCTGTAACCAACCATCATTAACAAAGTGATTCTTTCAGTTTCTATTAAAGATATCATTATGATATTACACTCAAATTGCAGTTTCACAAAATGCAGCAATAAACGTTTTCGTCGATAAATCATTTTTTGACGCGTTAAGTCGTTACAAGCCAGCTTAATTTTTTTTTAATTTGATCTCCTTGATTTCAAATATCAATAATTCCAAAACAGTTCAATTTATATATTTTATGTTAGACAAATAATATCTAGAATTTTTAGTAGGACTCAAAAATAAAATAATATGGAGGGCTTTCCATTTAAAAAGAAATCAAGATGGCGTAATTTCTTCGAACTGACAGTTCAAAACATTTTATTGTCAATTTCAGCATTTACGCCGTATAACATCCTATAACTGTTATTTAAACATTTTTTGATACACTGATTCATAAATGCTGTGGGATCATTATTCCATACATATGGGGCACCCTGTATATACATAGGATACATTCATATATTTAGAACAAAAATCGAAATATCAAAAAATAATTTAAAGGCTTACTGATAGAAGTATATATATATATATATATATATATATATATATATATATATATATATATATATATATATATATATATATATATTATATATATATATATATATATATATATATATATATATGTATATATATATATATATATATATATATATATATATATATATATGTATATATATATATATATATATATATATATATATATATATATATATATATATAGTATATTTAGGTTTCTTAAATTTAAATGATTTTTGGTATACAGAGTAAGATGCCGATAGCGGTATTATTCTACTTTGTTAAAGTCTTGACAATTAGCTTTGATCATATAAAAATAAATATACATCTAACCAAAGAACTAAGTGTTGCATGGTACGAAGCGGCGTTTAGCGTTTCATATTTAAATATGTGTAAACCAGACTTGTACAAGACGGAATTTATTACATGAAATCATATAAATTGTATTAAAAAATATGGTGTTGTTAAATATTTATCCACCGTAAGAATCTAAGGAATAGAAAAGATGTGATGCTTTGGCGCTCTACCTGGGACTACTATCTGTGAGTCACCAAACTAGGACATGCATGTTTTGCTCCAAATCAAAAGTCGTCAGCCAGCCTAGTTAAAGCAAATTGCAAATACCCAGTATAAGCAAAAAAGATTTAAAAGGTAAACACCAAAAATTGCCATTAGCCAACAAATCTCAACAACATCCGGTGTTAAACCGACAAAACTTTTAAATCAAGAGCAACTGAATACGTAAAAGAAGATTTAGTACTTTTGTAACTATAAGCATATAGAGTACTCGTATCGGAATTATATGAATAGCAGATCCTATAAAAATAGAGTACTAATACCACTATTGTATATTTAGCGTTAATTCTAAAAAATAAAGATCAATATAACACACAACAGACTCCGGTATACCCATCTTATTTTAACTATGCGTTTTTGCTCTTGAATTAAAAGTTTTGGCAGTTTCACACCGGATGGTGCTGCCTTTTAAATATCTCCTGCTGATAGGCTCGCAGACGAACTTTCATATTGAGCAAAAATTTCCTATCTACGTTTGGTACTTCATAGATGGCACACCCGGAAAGTCCATAGCTTATTACGTCGATACTTTTGATGCAAGAGCAAAGAACACGGTTTTCGTCCGCTAAAGGTAATAGTCATCTTTTAATTATTCACGAACAATAAATATTTACTCTGCTTAGGATCGTGGCTACGTGTTACACTGTTAGGATAATGGGCTTGCGTAGTAAGGCGAATACACATAAATTGCTAACTTCACCCTAAAAAGATCGCCATCGATATTCACAGAACACGAAATTGATTTTTAATCAAGTTTCTCATTTATTCTTGATAGTGTCGCAAACTTTTTAATGTCTTGTATAGCGAACGTTACAAGACATTTTTAACTTTAGGGCAAATGGAGAGCAGGTTAAAAATATTCCTGGATTTTTATATTGTATTATATTAGATTAAATTATTCAAAAGCTTGAGTTACGTTTTTGCAAATTGTAATTATAGCTTGCTGAATTGATTAAACGAAAATTGAAATCAGAGTTTTTCTTCAAAAATATCTATGGTTATGAATTCAGAACTTAAATCTATAAAAAACTTTTATTTGTAACAATGAGCTTTAAAATATTATTTTTTTATTTGTCGGTTATTTTTTACGGAAGGAACTAAGAAAGGAGAATGAAGTATTGAAAGAGGAAAATAAGATAATTAGAGAAAACATGAGAAGTATGGATTTGAAGATGAGTAGACTGGAAAAAGACAACGTAAGGAATAATATTGTAATATCGGGAATGCGTTTTGAAGCGAATAGTCAACCAGATCTGAAAATAGGTGTAGAACTTTTTATGGGGAGGAGTATGGACACAAAAGTATAGATTAAAGATGTGATAAAAATGGGAGCGACTATATACAAGACAGAACTTGGAAACACAGGAGATAAGGAAGCTGAATGAAAAATAAAAACAAACTGAAATTGAAGCATATAGCAGAGAACGAGAGAAAGAATGGAAAAAGGGTGAAAATAGGATCTCAAAAAATCGTAATCGAAGGAAGAGAATATAAATGGGACATTGAGAAAGAAAAACTGAAAAAACAAACAAAGAATACTACGACCATCAAGTCAAAAAACTGAGAAAAAGGAGAGAGATAGGTAGATTGACGACGACCCTGGCAAAGATAAAGAATACGGAAAAGAGGACTAGTAAAATGAATACAAATAAGAAGATAATCAAAGAAATAGATAGGAAGAAAGAAATGGGAAATAATTATAGAGTTTTTAGATTAAGAACACGGAATAATAGGGGTATAAACGGAAAAGAGGAAGAACAATAAATGCACTATGTAGGAAGCACTGAAACAGAGAGGAAAGGAAATGGATGCAAGAAATTAGAAGGAAAAGCATACAAAAATCAACATAGAAACATAATACCGGAACAAGATACAGAACTCATACAAACAGAAGAAATTAATACAGAAGAAATAAAATAGGCAATCGGCAGTTTAAACAAGATGGAAGGATATAGAAGGAAATATGGAAAAGACAGATATAGAATAACTCAACTGCACGGGCTTACACTCCTAACAAGGGGTAGACAGGTGTAAGGATTAAGTAAGTAAGTTTTTACGGAATAGTTATGACAGAAAAAAATATTTTTTATTGATAGTGAATCTTTTATTCGAGTTTTTATAATCCTCTGTCTATTAGGGTGACACTCAAAAGGCTAAATAGGTTTTTTCGTATTTGGATGTTGAAGTTCAGTTAGCTAACGTTAAAGACTTAGTGTAGCCGGTAGCTCTAATTGTAAGTTACTCACGCTTCCTTACATTAGCGTACAAGTCTGAAGTTGGACTTTTAAGGTTAAATCCCAACGAAAACTGGCGCAGGCGTATTGTTGAGAGAGGGCCACTTGGACTGGAAGGCTGACGAATAAGCGTGCCCTTGTCGTTCTCGAACGGTATAAACATCTGAAGTAAGTCTGGAAGCATCGAGTGCAGTCACCAACAAAGACTACTACGCCGTAAAGCCACGAAGATATTCATAGTGAGTAGACTGTCCATCATCGAAATTCATGGCAAATGGAAAGTACAGAACAACATCGTAAAAACTGTGAGCTAAGCTATCTCATTTATGAACTATTGAAACAATTGAAAATTTTAAGATTGTAAAAGCAAATTCTCTTCACACTTGAAATTTAACTGGCTATGTTTTTGTTACGATAGTACTAAATTCGAATAATCCAATTCAAAAAATTAGCATTGACGATAATACTTTTTTCTTTTCAGTTTTTTAAGATGTTTTGAATACTGCTGTACCCAAACTCAACACTAGCTCGGATGACGGGCATTTTAATTATTTAATTAATTGAAAATGAACTTTGACAAATTTCTGTTTTGTAATCTGTCGTTGCCTCCTGGGATTTATATTTTCCCCGTTATTTTCTAGTTAATTATTTGAAAACTGCTACCCCATTATCATTAGGATATGGTCCTCCACAGTATGTTTATATTTGTATTAATATATTAAAACTGGCAAATGATTTCATATAATATAAAATAAATAATATAAAATAAATAATATACGATACGCTAATGGCACTGCTATTCTAGCAGACAACTTCAACGATCTACATACTGAATGAGATAAACAGAGTGGACAAACAGTTTGAACTAACAATGAACATCAAAAAATGGTCATGATCATCAGCAGACACAACACAATCAAACCCAAATATTAATTGACAACAGCCCCCTAGAAAGAGTAAGCAGTTTTAAATATCTTGGCTGCAATATAAATGACAGATTGGACTGCGACGAGGAAATAAAAATAAGAACTGGGATGGCAAGGACAGCTCTGGTAAAATTTCAGAAATATCTCTGCCATAGAGAGGTGCTTCTAAGTTTACGATTCTGCGTAGTACAATGCTACATATGGCCTATAATAACGTACGGTGCTGAAACATAATCACTTAAGCTAAAACCAATGATTCGAATAGAGGCATCTGAAATGTGAACCCTTAGCAAACTGTTGCGGATTTCATGGATAGATCATGTAACCAATGAGGAAGTATTCCAAAGAGCTGGAACCGAGCGAATACTGCTGCAACAAATAAAACATCGTAAGGTTTAAAATTGATACATATACTTCGTGGACACAGATATGAGGTACTAAGACTGATCTTGATGGGAAAAATAGAGGGAAGAAGAGGACCAGGTCGAAAACAACATTCTTGGCTACGTGAAATTAGAAATTGGTGTGGAGTCAGCAGTATTGGAGATATCTTTGCTCTAGCAAGAGGACAGCTCACAATCACGCCCTGAGACGGCAGATGAACGCCTACACGCTGTAAGCGTATAGCACTAGAAGAAGAAGAATGATTTCATATTGCCGTTTTTCTTCTTCCATATTATAGAATTATAAGAATACACTTTATCATGGACCCTCAATAATTTAACAGGATTAAACACTCCTTTCAGTCGCCTGAATGATCTTATAAAATATATACTGCCCTTTTACATATATCTGTTAAACTTTAACACCTTCCTGTAATAGTTCATTTATTATTTTTAGCAAATGGTAAACCAATTGATGCAACACAAGAACTTATCGCTATCGGTACCTCAAACATACTTAATTCCTTTGTGCAAAGTTTTCCTGGATCAGGTTCCCTATCCAGAAGTGCTGTAAATAATGCCAGTGGTGTACAGACTCCACTTGGAGGCTTGTACACAGGAGTATTGGTTATTTTAGCTCTTCTATTTTTCACACCTTATTTCTACTACATTCCCAAGAGTGCTTTGGCTGCCATTATTATTGCTGCTGTCGTATTCATGGTTGAAGTTAAAGTTGTGAGGCCTATGTGGAGATCAAAAAGTAAGTAATACAAATATATTTAAAAAAAAATGGTAAAGTTATTTACCCAGTACTTTCTCGCAGCTACAAGTTATAAAGTCAATATATTTTTTTAGGTAATTCGGTCATCACATCACTCTACATAATATTTTTCTCAAGATTGGAAACTATTGAAAATAATATAGTTCTTAGATTTTAAGGACCCTGAGAAGAATATATTACACGATATATTTGAAGAAACTCCTTTATGCTCTTTTCTACCCCTAAACTCCTTACTTGTTTGTCTATAACTAATATTACTTACAGTTTACTCATTATTTTAAACAAAAACTAGAAAGAATTTTCATAATACTATTACAGTAGAAGAATTTATGGACCTCCAACAATTAAAATTGATATCTCATTTCGTTGAAAAGTTATCTTGCACATAGACCGATAGACCAGACATATCCATAAATCGTTGAAAACTGTAACCTATGTTTTTTGTGTTCTAAGGAGTAAAAAAATCCGAAAATTTCGGAACGTGATATTTCATAATCCTTTAGAGTGCAGTAAAAAAAGGTCAAAATAATGGTGGGATAGGCACAGTTTAGATACAGGAATATTATGATTTTATCCTGTCTGAAGTATCACCAAGAGTATTGTCCTCTTTTGTTTATAAACGCGTTTTTGAGCTTAAAATATGAATAATTGAATAATTCCGGTTATATAAGTCGGATCGAGACAAAAAAAACCAAATTCTTCATAATGAAAGTTCGAACAAATCCTTACTGGTTTTAAGTCGCTCAAGTACAAAGCCTAACCTAACCAACAAAATTGAAAAAACAAGCATTTTACTGTACAAGTCGACTAAGTGAACCGATCGGCTTAAAACTTTCAGAATATATGCCTTTTGTTATAGCAAAAATACCCTGAAATTTTGGTACAAAAATATTGAACCTAGTGGGCACAATTGAATTTGTTATTTAAAACTTGAATTGCCCGCCATTTTATGCCATTTGGTCCAAAATAGATCTTTTTTTTTCAAGATTTAGGTTCCGATGCCAACTTTCCGATGCCAACTTTCCGATGCCACTAAAAAAATTTTTTTTTGAGTCATTTTAACTGTTTTTTTTATCAATCAAACAACAAATCGGTCATTTAAAAAAAAATGTTAACGAAAACGATTTTTTTTAATAAAGGTCTCACGATTCGCTACCAAATGTGATAAAAAAATTTCCCTTTTTCTCAAAATGAACAAAAAACGCAGTTGTTATTCGATTAATAAGCAAATGTGAAAAAAAAACGATTAAAATTACTTCAAAAAAACTTTTTTTAATGGCATCGGTAAGGTGGCATTGAGACCTAAATTTTGAAAAAAAAGAGATCTATTTTGGACCAAATGGCCTAAAATAGCGGGCAATTCAAATTTTAAATAACAGATTCAATTGTACCCTCCGAGTTCAATATTTTTGTACCCAAATTTCAGGTTATTTTTGCTATAACAAAGGGTATATTTTCTGAAACTTTTAAGGTTTGCCTGTTTTTACAATTTTGTAGTTTATGTACGCACTTAAGCGACTTAAAACAAATGATGATTTGTTGGAAATTTCATTACGAAGAGTTTGTTTTTTTTTGTCTCTATCCGACTTATATAACTGGAGTTATTCACATTTTAAACTCAAAAAAAACGTTTTGAAAACTTAAATTGTTTATAAACAAAAGAGCGCACGTTTTTCAAGGTCCCAAACTTAGGACAATACTCTTGGTAATACTCCAGAGATGATAAAATCGTAATATTACTACATCTAGACTGTGCAATTTCAAATGTTTTTTTACTGCACTGTTAGTAAGGAATATAAAAAGGAAATGTAGGTTTTTACTGTCCTAGCTAGGGCATTGTATTGTTTGCGTCAAAGAGTCATTTTCGAGATTTTTATATTATTTCACTTTTTAGGATCCTTGATAACTAAAAGTATAATCATCCATTTCGGTCTGTCAATCTGTTTTCCGCACACATGCCGCTCCTGGAGCGCTTTAGGGCCTTCCCTGCAGCACGTGTGCTGGACCCATAAAAAAAAATCTGTCTGTCGACTGACACGATAATTCACGAATGAAATGAGATATCGATTTCAGATTCGGCGGTTTTACAATACTTAACGTAAAAAGTGGGTAAAAGAGCTCAGAAGCATTAAATTTTATATACTTTCAATAGTAATGCGGTAATAGCGTAATGGGTAATGTATCTGCTTTCTACACCGGAGGTCCGAGTTCGAACCTCGGCTCGAAAAATAATAAATAAAAAAACTTTGCAGCGTGATGGACGGCACACTCCGAGGCAATGGTAGACCACCCGCACTATCATACCTAGTAAAACTTTGGCCATTCAGAACCGGCATTAAACTATAATATAGGTCCCCTTTGTGTGTGGAACACTTAAAAAAGGTATCAACCACAGGCAAAGGCGAGAGGGTCGCCTACATCCCTATCGGATATGGCGCTTTAAGAAGAAGAATAGTAATATGAAATTTTATTCTAATTTTTGATTCCGATTATGATAAGATTTCAAGCATAATTGTTTATAGTCAAAAATATAAGAGATTAAAAAGGTAGGGGAGAAGATAATACGTATTTTGTTATATATCCTTTTTAGGGTTCTTAAAGTCCAAGAATCTTACTACCCTTACTAAGAGGGAGTACTGTTTCCATGAGAAAATCATTTAACGAGTTTTTTGCTCCTTCTAACGTTTTAGGGTTCCTAGATCACGAGAAACATAGTTTATTATTGTCATCGGTCTGCCCACCTATCCATGTATTGACACAATAACTTTCGAACGAAATTATAGATTGATATGAAATTAAGTACACATAGAATATTTCAAGTAGGCCTATAAAAGTTTTTCTTGGTTTTTATTCTAATAAATAAATTTTATGTTTAATTATTTCTAGTAAAACATATAAGGAGGATGGATTAGGGTAGATGCTTCGTAAATATCATGTTGTATGCCCTTTCCAGGGTTCTTGGAATCGAGAAATCTGGTAGTTTATTGTTTCCATTCTTAACTTTTGATGTGACGAATATTAAATATGTTTTAAATATCCAGTTGTAACGTAAGTGGAACGAACTAAAATGCATTTTAGAACTACGTGTTTACAATGGCAGTATTGGGTAGATCATTTTGCCGATTTTTTCACTTCTTCAAGTTTAAAGAAATTAGAGGGATTTTAATATTATAAGAAATTAGAGGGAAATACGAGTACTAGATTTTAATTTAAACTAATCCTCTGTTTTTGGAATTAGTATCTCACCATGAAGTACCGGTTATTTAAAGCATTGTATTTTTTGTTATCATTGAGTAATATAGTTAAAGCCTGTATATATTTTAGACTACAGGAGGAAAGTACTGAGCAATTCACTTTACCGAGTTTTTCCCGATATTTTAAAGCTTATCTAAAAGATTTCTTGTAAGAGCCATAAAATGCTTTTAAAAATGCATTATTTTTAAAGTTTTATAAATATAAAACAAAGGACAAATAGAGAAAAGATATCAAATTTTATTTTTTGAAATAAAAAAACATTTTGAATGTATGAACAAAATAGGTAGAAATACGGATCGACTTACGAGAATCTATCAGTAATAAATATTTTCAAGACATTTTTTTTAAATACTTGCAGGTCGCAGAAAAACAATATTTAATAGTTCTCAGTTATATCGTGTAGCTCTGCTTTTTTGTTCACCTTTAATCATTTTAAACTAAATCGAACTGGCCCTACCAGTATTAAAAATCACTAAGCTGTGATCTCGATTGTCTCCTATGCCAATAAATGGACCTGGATTTTCTTATGTCTCTCTCAAAACATTGTAAATTAACATCATGATATAATTGCAGATTAATTTTTTGAAAAACATCTTTTTATTCGGTTTATTTAGAGCATTTCTCAATAAGTGCTCATTAAAAAGGCAGTAAGCTGTTAACACGTTGTAAATTTGACCATCCTCGATAAACAGTCGCTTAATGTTGTAATGATACTTAGAGGATATTTTCTTTTTTTTTTTAGAAAGTGATTTTTTCCTGGCCATCGTCACCTTTCTTGCATGCTTAGTTCTTCCATTAGAACAAGGTATTGTGGTTGGAATTGCTATTAACCTCGTTTACATTTTGTACCATGCAGCTAGACCTAAGATAGGGGTTGAAAAATTAACAGTAAGTAAAAATAAAAATTATAGAAAAATTAATTCATCACGAATATATCTAATTCTTCTGACTTATGTAACACATGTTTGGAACAACTCAATTAAACACTTTGGAGAATATCGAGCGGTTGCTCTTGACATATCCAAGACATTCGACCGTGTTTGGCTAAGCTACGCTCTTATGGTATGTCTGAAAAGTTCTGTTTGTGGCTCTCATGTTTCCTCAGAGAGCGTTTTTTACGAGTGGCAGTCTATGGATTTCTTTCTAACACCTTCACTATCAACGCCAATGTGCCCCAAGGCTCCATACTCTCTCCTACTTTCTTTCTCATTTACATTAACGATCTGCTGGAAAAGACCGGAAACCCAATCTACAGCCTTGCAGATGACAGTACGCTTATCTCTTCATTCACTTTGAACGCTCGGACATCGGCTACTCAGATGAATATCCGCAGACAGCGGGAAGTCGTTCAACTTAACAAAGACTTGGAAAAAATTCTATCTTGGGGTGACAGTAACCAAGTGGAATTTAACGCTACAAAAACCCAGGCGGCAGTTTTTTTCTAAAAAAGTTAACGTTGCTGAACCCGACATAGTTATGGCGGGGCACTCTATTCCTATAACATCGTCACTTAATTTGTTGGGCGTTAATTTGGGAGCTTCTGAAAAGTTGGGAATATTATTTCGAACCAGAAAGCTTTACATTCCACAACAACTGTTAATTCTTTAAAAAGCTCAAATTCGACCAACTATAGAATACTGTTCCCATGTTTGGGGCTCCGCTCAAAAAAATTAAATTGCATTTGTTGGATTCTATTCAGAAAAGAGCTTGATTTGCTGGAACATCGAAGAACGCGACTTGAGCCTATTCTCCAAGTATTTTCATGGAAAGTGTTCGAAGGATGTAGCCCGCTTAATTCCTCCCAGAGTAGTGCACGTTAGAAATACACGTCGCTCTAATACTTCACATCCGTATGAGGTTCAGCTTATTACTCCTTGTACAACGCTTTTCAGGCAGTCTTTTATATGGAGAACATCATCCCTTTGGAATAATTTGCCCAGGACTGTGTTTCCCATCGAGTACAATTTGCAGCGATTCAAGAACAACGTGAATCACTTTTTCCGCACACGTGTCGCTCCTATAGCTCTTTAGGGACTTCCCTGCAGCACGTGTGCTAACCTATAAAAAAAAATTATTCACTGTTAATTACATAGTTCGGTTATCAAAAAAGACTTGATTTTATTACTAATTCTTATTTGTTTTAACTAACTTTTTCATAAAAAATGGAAATTCTTTTGCTCTTTAATTTTTTAGTTCTCATCATATTAGTATTTTAGGTCTTTTTCTTTTTACTGTTTTTAGTGTTCCGTACGGAACACAGGGTGTAGATTTTACGGAAATTATCATATATATATATATATATATATATATATATATATATATATATATAATATATATATATATATATATATATATATATATATCTTTAATAATTTATCTGGTATATAAAAAAAAAACAAAAGTTTTAAGGTCATCAGTTTTCGGTAAAGATCGGAAGAAAACTTTGTTGAAAACTTATTTGGGGTGTGTTTTGTGAATATTATTTTATATCTCCTTAACAAAAATTTTTATTTTAAGGAGTTACATACATCTTGGCGTTGCAAAATGTATGTATATTTTAAAAAAAATTTTAAAGGTTATTAAGTGAATAATACAAAAAAATGGCCATTATATATTTTCATTGTACTTTAAATTATAAGATTTTTTTTAATATGTTTTAAATACCATATGTTAACATTATTTTTTAATGGGTTAAATGGACCACTGGCGAAAACTCCTTATCTGCAGGATAACTTCACAAAAAATAATCCAATCTGCAAGAATAAAAATTAATCTTGTAAAATAGTGTACTAGTTAAAAATTGTTGAATGTTTTTTTTTTTCAAAAACGAAAAATTTACTATGTTTCAAACTTTAGTATGCAATTTTCGACCAAGAAATACCATATATGTTTAATTATTTATAAAAAAATGTCTATTTGAAAAATTAAAAAAACTTCTCGATATTTTGTAGAAAAAGTAACTATTAAGATTTGAAAAAAAAAAGTTAAAAAATATTAAAAATTGACTGAGTAACATTGCAGATAGTGTATTAAGACAGATAGCGGTCCCATTTAATGCTCTTACTTTCTAATGGAATGAAAAATGAAATTTTCTTAATTTTTTTTTTTTGAATAATTCTTAGAAGTACACAAAATATAAATCCGTAAAAAAAATCGAACTTTTGAAAATTCCAGGTGTATGTAACCCCTTAAAAGCAGTCCACGTACGGAACACTAATTGCGCAAGTCCGACTTACACTTGGCCGGTTATTTTATATGCAAGCATAATTTTTTGCTGAAATTTAGTAAATTTTCCTAAAAATAGAAAGGAATTTTTATATTTTAATTTTCTGCATGAATAAAAAATGCAGAATCATCTATTCTTTGTAAAACAGATATAATATTTTTACCCTTGAGACAATTACAACATTTTTAACCGACCTTAATTATAATTTCACCGACCTAACTTTCCCATGCTATAAAAAATACTACCATTATTATCTAATATAGGAAATATCTTGTGAAATATCTTATTATAAATTCAATAATACGCTTTTTTATTATTATTAAGAAAAGTAGCTTCAGTATTTTTTTTAGTAAAGACTGAGTCCGTAGATCACGAAAACATAATTTCCAATTCCCGTTGCTGCGCCTAACTTTAAATATATCATATTATACGTCATATTTAGGATTCCTGGAGTCGAACAATCTAAAAATTGTTTTCTCGATTCTAATTTTCAATTTTAACAGAAATGATATGTAAAGGGAAATGTTAGTTATCGGATGTAAATATCTCTGCATATTTTTTTTGTGTGATTAATATGTCACTTTAAAATAAGAGTTTGAGCATTAGAATACATGCTATAGACGGTATTTTTATTTTATATTAAAACTACGTTTCAAAAAACACTCTATTTTAACACAAATTTACAAAACATTTTTAAACGTTCTAACACACTTTTATTGGTTATCGCCATTAACTAAAGCCTATGCAAATATAATTTGTACATGATCTGGAAAGTAATGCCTTATTCACACACATAAATGTTAACATCTCTAAATACCCAAGTACGATACTATCTAATTATCTTGAATGCGTTGCTACAGATGACCCCAAACAAGCATAACTATCAACAAGCCTTCAATTCAAATGAACATCTAAGCATTTTTTCCGCCAAAGCGGCGACTGTATAGCATGTTTTAAACAGAGTGTTCCCTTTAAAACTAAAAAATATTTTAATATGTTCTGGCTCACGATCTGTCTAATCTTAGTAAGTTTAATATTAGTAAGAATAAATTCATCAATATCATTATTGTCTATATCATTTATCTATTAAATTTACACAAAACCACCAAAGTCCAGTTTCTTTTTTCTGGACCAAAGCACATTGAGGCATCATAGGCAATGTTATGGTTGGACCAATTACAAGAACATAACCAACCACCTTTCACAAATCCAGCTTAATAATTTCCAGTTTTTATCCACTTTTCAAGAAGTGCATATTAATCGAATGGAAGGAAGTGGAAAAAATTTGAGAATATAACCAATACCTACTATTTCAAAGTTCATCAAAACATTCTTACATCACACTGGTACTATCAGAACATGCAACATTGCAACAATCAATCGCCTCAAAGTTAATCATGACTTCTTGTCCAGCCATCTCAATAAAACTGGAGTAAAAAATAATCCACTATGTGACTGCAGCGATTACGGAGACGTCAGCTATCGACAGTAGATTAACTAAACAACATTAAACGATCTTATGGATTTAGAAATGCTTAAATTATCACCGTGAAGATTTTTTCAGATATCTGTTATTTTCTAAAAAAGAATAACACAGGTATACAGAACAAAATTCTCTATCTTTTTAGCGAGACACGTGTTTTCTTAAGTATTTTTTTATGCCGAATCCAAAAAAAAATCATGAAAAAGACATCCACAGTGAGGTTTTTTCAGAAAACACACTTAAAGTTGACAGAAAACTATTAAATTGAAAAAATACATTTTAATAAATAATATAAAACTGTATAATCATTTAAACTATGAAATAAACTGAAACTACATTTATCATAAAAACTTGAAAATATTAGGTTTTAGTGTTCATATTTAACAAAAAAACACGCATACACCACCTTTAAATAAATATGTGCAACCGCTAAATTAAAAAAAAATGTTTTTAATTCTTATTAATATTGAACAAAACTATTATTTCATTGCATTTGTTTACTTAAAAAAGCATTTTACCAACCACATAATACCCTTGTAAGTGTTAAAAGCGTATTTTTTTTGTTGAAACTGAACATACAACTTTATTTTAATTTCAAATCAGGATTAAGAACTTCAAAAAACACTGGAAATAGTAGTTTTGTTCAGTATTAAAAAAAAATTAAAACATTTTTTAATTCAGGGGTTGCATATATTTATTTTAAACAGTATTTTGTTAAGTAGCTTAGTTAGAGGTGGTGTATGCATGTTTTTGTTCAAAATGAACACTAAACCTAATATTTTTAAGTTTTAAGTTAAAGATGTCCAAAATAATAATTTTAATGATTATACAGTTTTATATTATTTATTAAAATGTATATTTTTTAATTTAATAGTCTTCTGGAAACTTAAAGTGTGTTTTCTGAAAAAACCTCAAGGAAGATGTCTTTTTTATGATTTTTTTGGATTCAGCATAAAAAAATACTTCAGAAAACACGTGTCTCACCTAAAAGACAGAGATTTTTTTTACTTATGTATTTAAATATTTAACACTCATATTGTGTTTATAACCGTCCACATCCTTGCCTATCTTTATGCGTAATTCCTTTTTAAGTAGTCTTCGCTGTGATGTCGCCATGATAGACCCCATTAGCGTAAACGAGAATCCCTGTGTCTATATTTTTATCCTTAAACTAATAATAATTTAGAGAGATACTATCAACAGAAATTATAACATTAATATATACTGTTATAACACATCTTTATTAAAGATTTAATTAATACTAATCTTAAAAGGTATAGTCAATAATTTAGGATCGAGTAGATTGGGTCAAAATAAGGTCAGCGATTCATATAAAATTTTGTCCTCTTACCGAGCTACAGCTCCCCAACGACGGCACCTGGAAAATTGTTGGTATTCATTATTTGCAAAACCGTTGTATATCGAAACTTGAAATTTGTCGACATTTTAACAAGAACTTTAAAAGTAGCGGAAAGCGGGGTGAATATAGACCTGACTTTTTTGTACATTGAAATTTCTATTTTTCTATGCCAAACTGTAAAAAGAATTCAACAACAAAACAAGCAAGTCAACATTTTTTTACGAAAAAAAGGTACTTTTTATTGAACACGGCAAAAAAATGCACATTTTTTACATAGAATGTTTTATTAAAGAATTATAATTAGTAAAAAGAAACATAACTAACAATAATCATAAAAATTTTTATTGAACTGGATTCTACCATCCCACCACCTTGGGAATATATTAAAAATCTCATTTTCCTTTGATTGTGCAACATAAAGAATATTGTCTTATTTTTTATTTTATCAGGAAATAAGTACAAAAGTTCAATAATTATAACAAAAAGCTGATCTCAAATTTAAGTAATTTGGTAACAAATAATATAGTATATTTAATTTCATTATAATACTTCTTGACTTGAAGTAAATCTGAAACAACACAGCAAAGGGTGAATTCAATTATTACAATTTTAAGACTAATATAAAATGAATTAGTCTTACTTCTATTGCAGTAATTCCAGTGCCAATATTTCTATTTATTAAATAATAAAAGAATTAAAAAATTATACCGTTAATTATATTGATCATTAAAGATATTTTTGTATCATGTATCTTACTCATTCTTGTACCAAGACCGCAACATCTGTTACTAAGTAACCTGAACTAAAATTCAGATTTATATTCAAATAGGAACGGAACTAAACATTTTAAGTAGATACTGATACTTAAACTACCCTGAGCTGAAGTAGGAATATGGAAAGTACTAATCACTTTATCAAAAGAACAAATAATCTGTTTGCTGTTGCTTAAAATTAAATATAAAGATATTAAACCTTTTAGAATAAATTGCCCTATAAAAACTTATTACCTAATTTTACTTTTATAAACTTAGTATCTAGAATTTTCAGTTGTTAAAATTGGTACGATACGATCGTTTTGTAATTTCCTATTTGATAACGATTTCAGCTTAATCAAAAGGTTATAAAAACAGGCGGTCAAGTGCAAGTTGAACTTGTGCAATTAGAGTTTCGTACGTTGATTGCTTCTAAAATAAAAATTTTTGTTATGGACATATAAAAATGGTCAGTGACTTCACAAAACATATCCCAAATGAGTTTTCAACAAGGTTTGTTTCAGATCTTTACTGAAACCTGATGACCTTGAAATTTTATTTTTTTTTATATACCAGATACATTATTAAAGGTAATGCTAATTTTCGTTCAATCTACACCCTGTGGAGAATATTCCAGAATTTTTTCAAAATTTTTTGATCAGTACTTTTCGAGATAAGGGGGAGATTTTTTAAAAATAATACGAAGAAAAGTGTGCGCAAGTATTACATTATATATATTTTTGAACTCGTGTTTTTAGAAGTTTTCCGTTAACACCCCACTCGATGACCTAGTAAAAAAAATGTTTTTCACTTCCGATTTTTACCCTCCAAAACTAACCCCTTAAGTCAAAATTTAACTTTCAAAACTACACAGCTCTGATAAGGCCATCAATTCCTATATTGGTACCAAATTTCAACTTTCTGTGTAAAATAGTTTCGGAGAAAATCAGGTGTGACAAACAGGCAGACGGACGAACAGACGGACAGACACCGAAGTGATCTTAAAAGTGTTCTGTATGGAACACTAATGAAGTATTGTTTTTTGACAAATTGAAAATTTTACCAATAACAGCAAGCACATCCACTGCGTAACTACACGATTTTTTCAGGAAGTTTAACTTTATCCGTGGATTAGCAATAAAATTTACATCATTATTTTATTATATTATTATAGTAGTTCGGCGATTCTTATATTATCTATTTCTTTTCTAGTCACCTGGAGGCAACGAATACCTCCTTCTCACCCCGGATAGATGCCTTATCTTCCCATCAACCGACTACGTCCGAAATCTTGTTACCAAGCACTCGATCCGTCAAGGAATTCCAGTAGTAATGGACTGTTCACATATCTATGGTGCTGATTACACTGCAGCTACAGTTATAGAAAGTTTAACCAAAGATTTTGCATCAAGGGATCAAGCTTTGCTATTTTACAATTTAAAACCATCTGTAAGTTCAGTATTCGAAGGCCTTAGTCCGAAAGATTTCATAGTATTTTACAACCACGAGGAAGTTGATGAGCTATTGAAGAATCGCTCTTGCATAAAGAAACAAATGCAAATAATGGAAGCATAAAAAATAAATGTTAATTATGGAGCTGTAGTGAAATGCGTGACGAAAAGTGTGACTGAAGAAATTATGCATTGTATAGTTCATGAACGGAGCTATTTTGTATATATAGGTAGAAATGTTCCTTAGATAGTCGATAACATAATAATATAGACACAAGGCATAATAATAATAGAGTGATCTTATATATATATATATATATATATATATATATATATATATATATATATATATATATATATATATATATATATAATAAATGATTGAAGTGGTAAAGTACATCGTCAAGGAATAGAACTTGCTGATAAAATAGTCTGAGGAAACAAGAAAAGGCAGCATTTTTAATATCATGACTAATTTGAAAAAATAATCTTAAATTACTTTTATATCATATGAAGTGTGTAAATTAAACATGGGTAACTTTTGAAAGTGTTATCGCAGTATTAAAAAAATATCCAATAACGAATGGAAAATATGAATCTCATATAAATAAATATGTAGCTAAAGCTGTCACGGTGTTAGATGAGAACTTGTAGTTCGTTTCCCTTATAATTACAAGCAGTATCTTCAGAGATCTTTACTCTTCGAGATTGAAACACCTCAAATTCCTAAAGATGTATCGTACGGTTGTAGTTGAAACGTCGAAATGTTACTTCAAATTGACATAGTCCAATCCTAAGAACCACAGTTTGTTATACATTTTTTGTTTGTTATATATTTTTTTATTATCAGGCTTTACTACATTTTTCTAATTGGAACTATGGTAACATAAATTATACTGGTAAATAAAGATTAAAACTTTATTGAAAATATGAGAGCTCTTGCCGCGAAAGGGGGCAAGTAAACTAGAGGGTTATAAATATACCCAGAATGCTAGCCGTGAGGTATGAATATTTTATTTTAAATATTCTTTGAATTGCTAACAGAAACTTTTCACAATTTTTAAACATAAAATTCGTAATAAAGTTACTTTAGTTCCCTTCTTTGGAACATAGAAAATATACCTAACTGAAATATAATGAATTCTTGCTTATATTATTACTTAGTTACTAGTTAATACAACAAAAAATTATTTTTCCTAGTGATTATAAATTAAAAATTCAGGTAAGGAAAAATACTGGAAAATTTTCGGAAATGAATGGAAATTTTCAATTTTTCATTGTACCATTTCTTCTCTCATTATTGACATTATCTTCTGCAAGCCATAGGACCTTCGAGTCAACCTTTTAATCAATCACGTTATCGTCCTTCACCTAAACAGATTTCCTTTTCATTACTGTATATGAAGAAGTAGGATTTATTAAAAAGATCAAGAAAACGCATATCTTTTTATATTTTTTAGAGGTAAAATAAAACAAATTATTTTATTTATAGTCTTTCTTCACGACTTTTCAAGAACAAAACTTTTGTAGAGCACTCATAATAGTACGCCTATGCTTGGTAAAATAACGGTACTATAAAATTCTAGTTGTATTAAATGCCTTAGTTGAAGCCTTAGACTTTGTTTCCTAAAGAAATTTAAACTCAGTGACATTGGATAATTGTCTGTGATATTCAGGGTCAATGGGCTAACCACGTTTAAGTGCATTTATTATTTTTTTTTTATCGGCTATAATTAATTGATTTCTTTTAACCAAAACCGATATTTTTTGCTCCTTATTGTAAATAAAAGGTTTTACATAGAACGAGATTTTTTTAATAGCTGTTAAATATTATATAATTTATAAAGAAACCTGTTTTTGTATTTATTAGTAATACAATTTGTCCTAATTTGTTACTTTATGTACTCTGATAATGACAAAATTTAGCTAAAAAAGAATAAAATGAAATTTTTTGAAAATATTGGGAAAAAAAAGAAAGTTGTTAATTTCGTATTTATTTTTGGTAAATTTATTTTCAGTAATATTGGAATACTTTATTACTATAGGATTTTTTTTTTTTAGAATATTTAAAACCGAAATAGTATTCTTCGTATTGTAGGCGCGGTCATTAAATCTAAATTTTTAAATACAAACCTGTGCTTATTAGTTTATTTCATCTCCCACTGACAGAAAGTGGAATAATTGCGCTAAAAACTAACTTGATAATGATATCCACAATATGAATTATTGTAATAAAATATACTAATAAAATTTTACCTTAAAAATATTAAAAGTGCCTATGTCATGCACTAATTATTCCCCAGTATTAATTAAAATAAGCTTACAAAAAATTCAAATAAATGGACAAATAACGAAAACGAAAGGAATTTTTTAATTTATTATTAATTCACTGTATTTACGTACCTAGTTCTCTACAACTTTAGTTATTTAAACTTTTTTGTTCATCCGCTGATAGACAAATGTAGTCCTCAAATTTGTTAAAAAATGCAGGTGATATATTATTTTAAAAAACGCAATGACCAGTTATTTTTCGATCTCTATTATGTATTTTTTGATTGATATTTTTCTAGACGGAGTTACTCAAAGAGAAGACATGACTACCATTTTTTTAATGCATTCTTCGGTTCTAAGGATCATGTTGAATACAATTGTTGTGACATACCCAACACTTAAATCAAACACTTAAAGGAGGCAATAGACAGGCGCTTACACTCTACACTTTTACTTACCGCAACGTATTTACAGTAAAGTTATTTCTATATTTTGACATGCCAATATTTAATATCTTGACTAAAAATTTCAACATATAACTTAAGTCGAGTTAAATCAGTTCTCAAAAATTAATCAAGAACATTTTTAGAGTATCACAAATTAAAATAGGAATTTAAAAGTAATGTTGCGCTAAATGTAATAGTACAATGCTATAGGTTGTCCAAGTGTACAAATTGCAGCACTTTTTAAGTGTCAAAATCTCTGTAATTCTTTTATTTGCTACAGGTGTAAAGTAAGTTGTATCAAATGCGTTTGGAATTTGATTTAAAGTTGCAATAAAAAAAAATTATGTTCGTAATAAAAAATTATTGTTCGTCATATCTCCTTGTTGACTTGTGTTGTACATAAATAAAAAATTCAGTTTCCAGTGTTTTTCACAAAATGATTAAATTTTCTATTAGTGTATAGTGTCCAAGATTGCCACACATGTATTATTAAAATGGAATACATTATACATGCAGACCTGTACTTAGAATTGTAGTATAAATGGTAAAACATAATATAATATTATTACTTTTAGGTTTTATGTAAGCTGTAATAATAGTTTTATAATAACTAATATCGATCTTTCTCAAAAGGCAAGAATGAACAATGTTTAATACCAGTACCGTATTTTCTTTGTACATTGCTAACAGCAGCTGTATACGTCTCTATTTTATTATTGAATTGGTCATATTGGTCCTTCAGTCGCTTCTTAGCACCCTCAAAAGATGTCTAACCATTTTCTAAGGGGTAGGGAAAAAGTTACTTGGTGTTATGTTTACACCAGAGATAAAGTAATTTCATTCTTCTGTTTCTGTTATTAGAGTAGATCTAAAACAGTAAAGTCTCTTGACGGAACACCAATAGAGCTAAGGCTTTAGCATCTTCCTCTTCACAGAATAACACCTATGAAAATAACAACATCCACATTTTATGGTACAACACAGTTCAAAGTGATAATAGAATTTTGTTAGGCAAAATTTTAAAGTTATATTCTAATAATATTCACAAGTGTCACTTGCTAGCTCTTTACTGTCTGATTTAACTTTTCAGAGATATAATTTCGTAAATATTGTCGTTAGCGGCTGATATAAAATTAAAATAAATGCCTTACAGTCAAGGAAATCAATATCACTTTGTATTTCGCACTTGTATAACACTTTCTGGAACACATTTGCAATCTAAGTAGTAGTAACTTTTGTTTTGTGTTAATATGGGTTACCTTTTCTATAAATTGCCAAGTTACATTAATGTATGGGGCGTATTTTTTTTTATAGATAAATGCACACCTAAAATTGATTAATACCCTCCCTAAAATGACCAGTTTTTGTCTTGTTCCTGATTATGTTGATTTTAATTTAATATTATTTATATTATGCAGAAGTTAAGACTTATTTTGTTAAGATATATTATCTTGTAAATATTTTTTTCCGTCAGTTATAGATTTTAATCAGTTACCATGATAATAAATATATTTATTAAAACATTGAGTTTGATTTGCTCACCCTTTATTACTTACTTAAATAAATACAGACAAAATAATCAGTTGATGACCTACATCCACTTAACAATATTTAATTTCAGACTTTATAAAACCCGTGGAAAAGTATTTTTATTTATTGTATTTAAAATCAACCATATAAAAATTCAGATAAACTAATGCACAATTGAAAGGAATATAAACAAAATATATTTCAAAATTTAGTATTTTGGGGATTCGTGTGCCAAATTTATAGCGGTTTTGAAAAGTTGACATTTTATTTAATTGACTCTTACACAATCAATGATTGTTAAAGCTTTGTGGTGATTTCATGTACAGTAAATATGCGAGGTGTTTATAAACAGCTTACATTAAAAAAATACTCTCAAATTCTAAGCACTTGATAAAGCCAGAGATGAGAGAGGATAGGGAATAATTCTTATTTTTTATTACCTTCTGCGGTAGTAACCCAAAATTATTTAAAGGATCTCTTTCTCCTCATTTGCGACATAGGCGACCTGTTTTTGGATAGAGTTATTTTAACTAATTATTAAAATCCTTTCTAAACATATATTAGTGGTATGTATCGTATTTTAAAAAGTATGCTCTCTAAACAATATCTTAAATTGATTTGTTTGTCAGAAATATATATTTTTTACTGGTACACTTCAAAATAAAATATATCCGTTAATTTTCAATATCATGTAATATAGACCAACATGTCTTAAAAACTCAAAAACACCGTGTAAATCAAAAAAAATGTGAAAACACATATAAAAAGGAGAAGCGGTTAGAATCAAGAGTTCCGTTCAGATAAACGTATATTTCGATCAATCAATATTTTTTAGTTGCACTGTATAGAAGTAATTTTGAGAAATAAAATTACCTGTTCCTTAAAAAAATATAAAATTGTATCAACAAAAAATTTTATAAGCAAGTTATATCTGAAAATTTGTTTAAAGATTTTTGAACATAAATTTTAACTGTTATACCCGTTAACCCTAGCTATACTGGCTATGACGATGACTAGACATAAGTTTAGGCTAAATATTCATAATTCCACCCTGTTGTATGGTTTCTTACCATATAATTCGAAATATAGCAGGTGACTTAATAAGTTATTTAATAAAGTGGGCCTCACTTTAGTTTATAAGCATCAGACAATCTGAAGAATATTTTAGGTAATCCCATGGACAAAATCCCTAAATGTGAAAAAAATGAAATTTAGGGAATTAATTCCAATGATTGCGACAAAAAGTATCTTGGACAAACTAAAAAGAACAACAAGATTTAAAGAATATTTAGCACACTTCAGTTACGATGGAATAGAAAAGTCTCATATGCTCTTGAAGCTGATCATACTGTAACTTTATCTAATTATCTAAGATTAATTGCTGTTAAACGCATTCGAAAGTGTAGAAATTATAAAATGTAAAAGTAGCTTAAATAAAGACAGAAAGGCTATTCCTTATAGTTTCCTCTACTAGTTACTTGTCCGGAACTAATAGTTAGGGAGTAGGCTAAGCATAAATATGTTAGATTATAAGTCTAGCTTTAGTCAATCATCGCTCCTGATAAAGCTAACATGGTTAGCGAAACGCGCGTCGAGGGGAAAGATTAAGTATTTGGTATAGTGGTGATATTTACATAATAATTTTATTGTTCCAAAGTTTCCAAATTCTCAAAATAGATGTTATTAATTATATATAAATGTTTAAAAATACTATATATTGAATACTTTACAGAAACTAAAATACAACATTCTACAAAGTAATAAAAAGAGGTATAGTGATTTACATAGTACTTCTCTTACACTTAATTCCAAAATAACTAATGCATTGAATAACAACTTAATTCAGGCGTTACAACTAAGTACTTTAAATGATAGGTTATAGTACTAAAAAAAGTTAGACAGGCATATTTAAATTCCTTAACTCCAGGAACCCTGAAAACGACGAATTATTATTACTGGATATATATGAAGGACTCCACACCCCATTAACCCATTACATGTTTGACCCTAAATAATAAAAAATAGTTTAAAAATCAGATTCCTTGTCTCCAAAAACCCTGAAAAGGACATATAACACGATATATTCGAAGCAACAACCCTAACTATCTTCCACAGCCCTTTAACTCCTTCTATATTTACCTAAAAATAATTATGCCTAAAATTTGTTTATTTCACTCATGTTGACTTTCCCGTAAAAGGTATCACTAAAGAGTTGATTTTAACTGCATTTAAGCATTCTATAAAATGCCGGGCTCGTTTAGGAAATGTATAAAAAAAAATTTTTCTCGAACTATTAAATACTTTGCCTAGATAATCTATAGAATGTCAATAAGAAATTAGGTAAAGTATAAATGAAAAACAAATTACCATAATATCAAACGTACAGCCGGCAATGTGTATAATAGATATTGAAAAAAAATAGCATTAACTTTTACTCGCGTTGCGGGTGGCGGGGGAGCGCGACGGGTCGAAGTCAGTAAATAAGTAATATGAACTAACGTAAACTAATCTGAACTGACAGAAGCTTATCTCTTAAAAAAAAAGGTTCTGTGTAGTTTCAAGTGTCACAACAGTTCATCATGCATTGAATAAGTATAAAATGAAAGACAAATTACTGTAATCATATCTTTTGTTTATTCAAAATCAATATTAAGTCTATCAGTAATCTACATATAAAAAGTATGTGTAGGGAAATGAAAATAGAGACTTCGACAATCATTGAAAAATCAAACTTTGGTTTTATTTCTAAAAGAAATACGTATTGTTTTTTTTTTACTTTAAAAAAGATTACTTCACGTTAGTTCAGGTTAGTTAATGTCATAACGCATTGATTCCAACCCCACCGCGCCCTCCCCCGCAACACGAGTAACAGTTAATGCTGATTGTTTTCAATAGCTATTATACCCATTGCCGGCTGTATATACAATGTGATCATTTTTAGACGCCCTCTCCGATTTATGGAAAATTGTCGGAAATTTATTTTTTTAATGTAGAATAGTATGGTGCATGTCAAGGAGTATACTGACGTATTTAATGTTTGGTGGTAAAAACGACGCTGGGCGCCGCGACGCCAAACAACTTTTTCCTTTCATCGACATACTTTTGTAAAACGGCGTTGGAAAGCCCTAATTTTTTTAAAAATTTCTTCCTTAAACTGTTTTTTGCTAATTTATTATGCAAAAAAGTTATGCAGCAAAAACCCGCTAAAATATTATTTTTTGGTCATCGCGGTTGCCATGGATCGTATACCACATTTGGCGGTTTTCAAACAATATATCTAGTAGGCGGCTGTGATACTTTAATCTCACAGTAATTATAATAATATTAGTTACTATGTTGTTGGGGTTTTTCCTTCAATTAAAAATTTTTGAACACTCAAAAACAAGAATACATTACTTTTATCAAACATACACAAAAATTGTGTAACTTTTGACATTACATCACTTATTACATATTCATAAAATTAAAATTTGAAACTTAAAAATGATAAAAAAAAAAATCCAAAGAAATTTTCTATATGTCTTCCTTCTTCTATCATAGAAATCTAAATGAACATAATAAATATCAATATTACCAAATAAAACAAGTACCATAAAATATCATTTTACACCTCATCGAATCTGTGGTTTAAATCTTCTAGAGTAACATTTATTCATTTAAATTATTAAATTTTTCATGCATATTAGGTTAAATTGTGTTGAAAAAAAAACAGGTAAACATTAAGCCAAGGATGCGCGCGATTATCATACACACATTCACATGTTGTCAAGGTTGCCTAACGTCTATATCGTTAAATAAACATTGGGCAATCTATGTGTAAATGAACATCAAAGAATATAGCTGCGGTCAGGGGCGGACTTTCTACGAGAGTGAATGTTTCAATTATAATTTGAGATAAAATGGGGGACGAGAAACTAGGCCAAATAAATAAATAACCGGTCAAGTGCAAGTTGGACTTGCGCAATTAGTGTTCCGTACGTTTATTGCTTTTAAAATAAAAAATTTTGTTACGGAGGTATAAAATGATCAATCACTTCACAAAACACATCCCAAATAAGTTTTCAACAAAGTTTTTTTCCGATCTTTACTGAAAACTGGTGACCTGATGATAATTTTCGTTAGATCTACATCCTGTGGAGAATATACCAGAATTTTTTCAAAATTTTTTGTTCAGTACTTTTCGAGATAAGGGGGGGACAGCGATGTTTCGCTATTTTTAAAAAATAATACAAAGAAAAGTATTACATTATATATATTTTTAAACTCGTATTTTTACAAGCTTTCATTTGAAACCCTACTCGATGACCTGGTAAATTCCTTTTTTCACTTCCGATTTCACCCCCCAAAACTGACTCCTTAAGTCAAAATTTAACTTTCAGAACTACATGGCTCTGACGAGGCCATCAATTCCTATATTAAATTTCAACTTTCCATATCAAATAGTTTCGGAAAAAATCGGGTGTGACAGACAGACAGTCTGACGAATACCAAAGTGTTCCGCACGAATCACTAAAAATACCAGATGCTACACACTCAGTTTTTTTATGAAATGGGAGAACAAGGATATCTCAGTATCATAAAGGTTTTTAAAGAAACAAAAGTTTTTTTCATAGTATTGAATTTATATTACGAGTACTATTGTCAATATTTCCTTTTCATAAAAAACATTTCACGTGAAATATAACGTTTCCATCTGCAGTAAAAGGTTCGTCACTATAACTTTTTGTCTAGGATTGTCTAATGTTGCAAAAACTTGCCTACAGTGAACGTTTTTTTTTTTAATATACTTACTATGGTCATCTCCTTAAGGTATCCAGTTTCAGATAAGTTTTAAAATTCAAAGAGTGTTCTTTATATATATATATATATATATATATATATATATATATATATATATATATATATATATATATATATATATATATATATATATATACATAATCTTATTTGGTATAACATGTTTATGGGCTTAATTAAGTATTTAGAGATGAAATCAAATAATAAAAAACATAACTAGAATTAGCAAAATGGAAAATAGCTAAAGATGGAGGTACCGGGTATTAACTTTTGAAAAAAAATACAAATTTAACTTGTGTTCAATATTAGTATAGATAGAAATTTTAAGTACATCTCTGTTTTAAGGTTTATTAGCCTTGATAACAGGTTGTGGGTCTATTTACAGAGTTCAAATAAAAATAAGTGACTGGTTTGTTGCTAAACAAGTTCCTAAAAAAACATAAATCTTTACTGTTCGCAAATTTGCTGCATAAAACTTTTTGAAATTTGACCATTTAATGTAAAAAAATGTTAGGTTATATATTTCTAATATGCTCAGCTTACGCTTTTTATCAAAAGTTTATTAAGCCGACTTTTTATTGGCAATCTAGAGGCATATTTCACATTAACCTTTATTATAGGTTTTTTAAAGTTTTTTTGTCTAAAACATCGTTGTTGGAAGTTGTAAGAGAAGCGTACGAAGAATTTCCAGAAAGAAGGTATTTATTTAAACTAAGTATTTATTACATGCTTAGAATAACCATAATCTTGTCACTTGATATAATTAACGCACAAGTATATTGGGCTTTCTATACTATACTAATTTGCATGTTAATATACGGCATGACCAATAAAGTTTATATCATGTGAAATGCGGTTAACCAACTTATAACAATATAATTACTTATATTAACGTAAAAATAGGCACATGTACCAAAAAAATTGAGAAAAGAACATCAATTATTGCAAAGTTTAGCTCTTAAGACACCCAAATTAACCATTATAAATGGCTGTTAGAAAAGAAAGTGAAATAATCAATTTCAGATGAATATAAGATTTCAAATGTCAAATAATTTTTAAGTATAAACTCGAATTCAAATTAAAGTGTATTAATATTCCATAGAGCAGCAGCTTTTTTAGGAACAGAAGCACTTCAGTTACTAAAACTGTCGTTAATATATTAAGGATGGTAATTTTCTTAAAATTTTATTTTAAATGATTTGATACCTAAATTAATTAGTTGTTCATGAAATCAACTGAGCATTTTTACTGCATTACATTTTGATTAATCTAGAACGAGCTTCTACACCTGGCGTATCCGAAATTTATTAAAAATATCCAGATAAAATCTAAAAAACATAAAGCCAAAGACTACATTTTTAATAAAACTCATGTTTTACAAGAGGTTTTACATTCATAGTTTAGAGTCTGACGATAGTAAGCTAGTTGGAAACTGCGCATTAAATAAAGTTTTGACAAAGATGTTTGGTTTTATCGTAAATCGGAAGGGACGTACTTACTATGATTATATTAATATTGTGTTTATTTATTTCATCCACAATCTACATTAAAGTAAATTACACAGAGAGAACATGTTTCCTGTACGTGGACGGTGGTTCGATTTTAAAAAATACTTACAAAATAATTACACACTAAATAAAAATTATAAAATATAAAATATTAACCCAATTTTTTGGGATATTATAAAATTATATTATATAACATGTATCAAAAATATTATGCATTTTCTATTGAATGTTCCTATAGTCTTTACAATAATTGTTTTGTTAATATGGGGTATCTTTATACCCTTATTTCTCGTCCTACTGTTTTATGTGGGAAAATTGTTGCGTAAAATGGGAGAATGATATTGTAGTGACTCTTATGTAAATAGTAGTAAGTTCATTCTTTTTTTTTCTAAATAATGAAATTGGTTTTGTTGATTATTTTCAACAACCTATTCTTCAATACTTGTAATAATGTTAAGTTATTGTTATATACTCCGGTCCAAGCTATATTTCCATAGCTGATAATAATATGAAAGAGAGCACAGTATATCAACCTTAATGTGTCTGAATCCATTATTTTTGCTAGTTTGTAGAGAATGAATCCTAAATATTTAGTCTTTCTGATAATATATTCAATATATGTATCCCATTTAAGATTGTGGTCGAATATAATTCTTAAATATTTACAGTTCTCTACTCTTTTTAGTTTTTTATCATGTGTTTATATTTCTATTTGTTTTGGGACGCTATCACAATAATTACCAAAAGCTGTGAACACAGTTTTTCTTACATTTAAAGACAGTTTATTCAGTACCAGCCATGTCGCAATTTTTGCAAAATATTCATTTAATTTAATTTGAGTTTGATTCCAAGTATCATTTGTAAATATGATTGCTGTATCATCGGCATATGACAGAATTGTGTCATTACTCATCGCCTTTAACAGATCGTTAACATAAATAACATTATTGTATTATTGTACCTTGCGGTATACTCATTATTATTTTATTATATGCACCTTCACTATCATTTATTGTTATCTTTGGCTCTCTGTTATGAAGGTAGCTACTTAATAGATCGTGAGCTTTTCCTCTTATTCCGATGCAATATAATTTATCTAACAATATCAAATGCTTTTGCCAAATCTATAAAAGTGACTAGAATCGGTTTACTTTTGTCTAATTTTCTATAAATTATGTTAGTAATGTTACTTAGAGCGTCATTTGTGCCTCCATTTTCGACAAATGCAAATTGTTTTTCGGAGATTACGTTAGTCCCTTTCACAAAATCAAATATTCTATTCTAATTATTTTTTCAAATTCCCGCCTTGTTTGGGATTACTGAAATTAGTCTAATAGTTTTTTACTTTGTGTCTATTACTTTAAACTTTTTGTGATAATCATATATATTCCCCCTTTTTTATTTTCATTGTATCTATCTACGAGGCTAGTTTGAAAAGTCCGTGCAAAGTCCGAGAGATGGCACCACCGGCGCGTATCGAGGTCATGTTTAGTTAGTAGCATCTCTTGAATGAACGCACACCAAGTTTCAGCCATATTGGTCTATTTCTTTGTGTTTGGCATTCGTGTGAATCAAGGAAGTCGAGTGATTTTCAAGAAATGGACGAAAAAGAATTTCGTGTGGTGATTAAACATTACTTTATGAAAGGCAAAACGCCTCGGGAGACTAAAGAGAAGCTTGATAAACATTATGGTGACTCTGCACCTTCGATTAGAACAGTTTATAAGTGGTTTCAAAATTTTCGCACTCGCCATATGGGCACAAGTGACGCTGAACGTTCTGGACGGCCTGTGGAGGTTACGACTCCAGAAATCATTGATCAAATCCATGATATGGTGATGGATGACAGAAGAGTTAAGGTGCGTGAGATTGCTAGTGCTGTGGGCATCTCGACTGAACGGGTACATAATATTTTGCATAAACATTTGGACATGAGAAAGCTATCCGCAAGATGGGTGCTGCGATTGCTCACGCTTGACCAAAAACGGAATCGTGTGAAGTGTTGCAAGGATGGTTTGCAGCTGTTCCAGAAGAATCCGGAGGACTTTAAGCGTCGTTTCGTCACTGTGGATGAAACATGGATACATTACTATACTCCTGAGACCAAACAACAATCTAAACAATGGGTTACCAAGGGGGAATCTGCACCAAAAAAGGCGAAGACCGTTCCTTCGGCCGGAAAGGTTATGGCGACTGTCTTTTGGGATTCCCAAGGGATAATCCTCATCGACTATCTGGAAAAGGGTAAAACTATTACAGGTGAATATTATTCATCGTTATTGGACCGTTTAAAAACCGAGCTGCAAGAAAAAACGCCCGCGATTGGCCCACAAGAAAGTCCTTTTCCATCACGACAACGCACCAGCACACACCTCAGCAGTTGTGGTCGCAAAATTAATGGAAATAGGATTCCAACTCTTTCACATCCCCCCTATTCTCCAGACTTGGCTCCCTCGGACTACTATTTGTTCCCCAATTTGAAGAAATGGCTGGCGGGACAAAGATTTTATTCAAACGAGGAGGTGATTGCAGACACTAATGGATATTTTGCAGACTTGGACAAATCCTATTATTCGGAAGGGATCAACAAACTAGAACATCGTTGGACGAAGTGTATAAGCCTAAAAGGAGACTATGTCGAAAAATAAAAAAGGTTTACCCCAAACATATAAGTAGTTTTTATTTTTGCACGGACTTTTCAAACCAGCCTCGTATCTTACCTATCTCTGTATAATCAGTAGGCTTGAGGAATATTGTATTTTGATTCATCGGTGGCATTTTTATTTGCATATTTTCTGGTATTTTGATTTTTCCACTTAATTTTTGCCAATTTTACAGAAATACTTATTCTGTATACTATATACTATTTGATATTTCAGTACTGTGTAATTTTTTGATCATCGTCATCTGTAATATAACTGATATATCGCCTTTTCTCCCTTTTTAGTGTTCCGTACGGAACACTTATAAGATCACTTCGGTGTCTGTCCGTCTGTCTGTCCGTCTGTCCGTCTGTCACACCCGATTTTCTCCGAAACTACTTGTCATAGAAAGTTGAAATTTGGTAGCAATATAGGAATTGATGGCCTCATCAGAGCCATGTAGTTTTGAAAATTAAATTTTGACTTAAGGGGTTAGTTTTGGGGGTGAAATCGGAAATGAAAAAAAAAAATTTTTTACTAGGTAATCGAGTGTGGTGTCGAATGAAAGCTTGTGAAAACACGAGTAAAAAATATATATATAATGTAACACTTGCGCTCACTTTTCTTTGTATTATTTTTAAAAAATCGCGAAAAATCGCTGTCTACCCGCCTTATCTCGGAAAGTACTTATCAAAAAAATTTGAAAAAATGCTGGAATATTCTCCACGGGGTGTAGATTGAACGAAAATTATCACGAGTGCATTACCTGTAATAATTTATCTGTTATATAAAAAAACAGAAATTTCAAGGTCATCAATTTTCAGTAAAGATTGGAATAAACTTTGCTGAAAACTTATTTGGGGTGTGTTTTGTGAAGTCACTGATCATTTTATATCACCGTAACATAAATTTTGACTTAAGGGATTCGTTTTGAGGGGTGAAATCGGAAGAGAAAAAAAAATTTTTTACTAGGTCATCGAGTGTGGTGTCAAATGAAAGCTTGTGAAAACACGAGTAAAAAATATATATATAATGTGATACTTGCGCACACTTTTCTTCGTATTACTTTTAAAAAATCGTGAAAAATCGCTGTCCCCTACCTTATCTCGAAAAGTACTGATCAAAAAATTTTGAAAAAATCCTGGAATATTCTCCACGGGGTATAGATTGAACGAAAATTATCATTACCTTTAATAATCTATCTGGTATATAAAAAAACAAAATTTCAAGGTCACCAGTTTTCAGTAAAGATTGGAAACAAACTTTGTTGAAAACTCATTTGGGGTGTGTTTTGTGAAGTCACTGATCATTTTATACCACCCTAACAAAACTTTTTATTCCAAAAACAATCAACGTACGGAACACTAATTGTGCAAGTTCAACTTGCACTTGACCGGTTATTTTATTTACTTTTGTCTTAATAATATCCCATAACTTTCTAGAATTATTACTTTGTTTTTCAATTAGACTTTAGTCTTACATTTTCTTTACCTCTACTATGACTTTACCTGAAATCTTATTATAATTTATATATTGGATTTTAAGCAATTCATTTTTTGGTTCTAATGTCCATATATTATGCAACGTTTCCTTCGTTTGACAGACTATTGCTATTGCTCTTGTGATCCGTTCTTTTTTTTTCAACTTGTATTTAGTTTTAGACATTTCTATACAACTTCTAATTTCTCTTATTAATAATTTGATACCAACATTACGATCTTGTTCTGATCCAATTGTATTCCAATTCCCAGTACTGGTTATAGTTATCAATTTTTTTGTAATCTATATAACTGAGTACTTCTTGAATTTTGTGTTGATTAATTTGGTTAAAACATCATTATTAAAGTCAAAATCAAGGTTTGAATTTTACAGTTTTTAAGTGATAAGGAAAATGATTTTATTGAGTCTAATAAGAAATCGGTTAACCCATGAAATTCCAGTTTAGTACACAATCGATCATCATATTTCTCCCTCTATCGTAAGACATGTCGTTTATGACGTTACTTATGACCACCTTCAAACTGCACACTGTGGCAAGCTTTCTCATACCCAAAAAAATCATCTAAAATGAGGTGGACACGGCCTATCGAGATGTTAACAATGTCAGCGAGCTCGCGTATCCTCAGTCAGCGACCATTTAGTACACTACTGTGAATTTTTGTAAGAATCTCGTCGGCCGTAAAAGTTTTAAGGCGTCCTGAACATTTATCATCTTGAATAGATGTACGACCACGACATCATGTAATGTATTAAGATAATATTTCATTTCACTACTAACCATAAATAACCGGTCAAGTGCAAGTTGAACTTGCACAATTAGTGTTCCGTACGTTGATTGTTTTTAAAATAAAAAATTTTGTTAGGGTGGCATAAAATGATCAGTGACTTCACAAACCACACCCCAAATGAGTTTTCAACAAAGTTTGTTTCCAATCTTTACTGAAAACTGGTGACCTTGAAATTTTGGTTTTTTTCTATACCAGATAAATTATTAAAGGTAATGATAATTTTCGTTCAATCTGTACCCCGTGGAGAATATTCCAGGTTTTTTCAAAATTTTTGATAAGTACTTTTCGAGATAAGGTAGGGAACAGCGATTTTTCACGATTTTTTAAAAGTAATACGAAGAAAAGTGTGCGCAAGTATTACATTATATATATATTTTTTACTCGTGTTTTCACAAGCTTTCATTTGACACCACACTCGATGACCTAGTAAAAAAATTTTTTTTTTCACTTCCGATTTCACCCCTCAAAACGAATCCCTTAAGTCAATTTATGTTATGGTGATATAAAATGATCAGTGACTTCACAAAACACACTCCAAATAAGTTTTCAACAAAGTTTATTTCCAATTTACTGAAAATTGATGACCTTGAAATTTCTGTTTTTTTTATATACCAGATAAATTATTACAGGTAATGCACTCGTGATAATTTTCGTTCAATCTACACCCCGTGGAGAATATTCCAGAATTTTTTCAAAATTTTTTGATAAGTACTTTCCGAGATAAGGCGGGTGGACAGCGATTTTTCGCGATTTTTTGAAAATAGTACAAAGAAAAGTGCGCGCAAGTATTACATTATATATATATTTTTTTACTCGTGTTTTCACAAGCTTTCATTTGACACCACACTCGATTACCTAGTAAAAAAATTTTTTTTTCACTTCCGATTTCACCCCCCAAAACTAACCCCTTAAATCAAAATTTAGCTTTCAAAACTACATGGCTCTGATGAGGCCATCAATTCCTATATTACTACCAAATTTCAACTTTCTACGACAAATAGTTTCGGAGAAAATCGGGTGTGACAGACGGACAGACGGACAGACACCGAAGTGATCTTATAAGTGTTCCGTACGGAACACTAAAAAAGAATGAACGTAACCTCTTATATTATAGCCAGTAGTCGTTATTTCTTGACCTTTAATATTTTGCCAATTTTCATCATGTTAGTTGGTAAGCGAAAAATAGTAACCCAAATTTTGTTAACCTAATTTATTTAGAAGGAATTTGATTATCAAAAACAACAAAGTGGTAAATATTTTTTAAATCATTTAAAAAGAATTATAACTGAAATTTGTTAAAAGATCCAGACTTGATAAATTTTGGTTAATCAGTATTCAGAATACAATACACTATTCTGTAGCTACATATTTTGTCACACTCTAAAATACCGCTCATTGGTGTAATACTATTTGAGCGAGAACAGAAGATCACGGAGATTGATCCAATCTGAATTAACATTATTTGCTACTCGATACAATTTTTTACCAAGTAATATTATTATTAAGTGTGCATATTATGTAATTCTGATTAAGAAGATGAATTTTAGATCTTTCTAAGAGTACATAATTACATGCATACATTTATCCACATACGTATGTAAAAATAAACTAAATTATAATATATCGAAATAAATTACGTAGCCAGAAAATAAAGTTATTGTCATTGGAAACAAAAGCATTTACTTTTCTGTCGTGCTTATCATACTACTTAGAAACGACTAATCATACGAAATGACCTATATTTTAAAAAATTGACGGCAATAACTTAAGAGTACTTATACTTTGCAAAGCTATTAGTAGCGGCGCCCCATTGTTGCATTTTTTGAACTACAGTAATGGTTTTAAAAGGAACGAAGACTCCGAGCATTACGTGTATTTAGTATAGAAAACTGGACATAAGTTAAAATGACACATACCTGTCTACGAGTAAATAAAAACTTTCAGCATGAAGTTACATCTACTTATGTGACATCATATGTCACAATTCATTATTACGTGGTTTCTTTATGCTTTCTGGATTATTACTTTGAATCTAGTCGTTATCAACATGCATATCTTAGCTCTCGAAGCGCCTCAGCGAAACATTATTTACCTTAAAAATGTGTGTTATAACAGTGTTTGTAAGTATTCAAATTTAATATGAATTTATTCATAAATGGTATATACTTTATTTTGATCGTATTATTTTATGTTTGAATCAATTTCTTGTACCAGTTTTATTAATTTAAAACTTCCATCTTAATTAACACGTAATATGAGGTATGGAGATAGATTAGATACCCTATTAAGAATGTAAATAGGATTATCCGGATTAGTAGTAGTTATGGTCTTGAAAATCAAAGAAGTTGGCGATATTTTAGTCTATTCAGAGGAACCTGTCCTGTAATTGATGGTCCACGATTTTTTTGGGCCTTTAATTCCAAACTATAGCATTTTAATAATATTATCAGACGGTGTCAAGCAAAAATTATTGCACCTTACTAAAGACAAGGTAATTGACTATCCAGTTCATAAAAAATATTTCCCGCATGTAAACTCTATTTTGTATAACATCCCTTTGTTTTAATGATAACATAATTATTTAAATTTAGTTTTTTTTGTCGATATTGACTAGAGGATAAAGGAAAGGAGTAGAAAAATATTCTTTAATGATTTTGATAAAAATTTTGTTATTAATTGTTCTATTTATGGTATTTATTATTAATAATAATAATTGCTTATTAAATTCAATTTTTAATCGTCTGCTAACCTATTAGTTATTATAAATTAAATTAAGGTACGTCAATAGCAATCGAAGAATAAGTGGGCAGTGACGTGAAACTACGGAAATCGATTTATCAAAAATCAAATAACTGAATATTTCAAATCAGATTTGACGAAAAAATATTTTTTGTCAAGTTTTTGACTTAAAACACCTTAAGACCTCCTCCAGAGCAAAAAGTACTTTAAATTACTTTATGGCAACAGAAAGAAAAAGTATGAAGAACATATTTTTATGTATAAAAAAAGAAACTTGTTTTAAGAGAAAGCATTTGACTTATGGCTATATCGTAGAATTTTGAAAATTTCTTATACTGGCCATATTATCAACGCGGATGTCTTACGTTGCATGAACAAGAAACTGGGAATTATGGAAACTGTTAAAGTAGGAAAATTAAAGTATTTAGGACACATAATGATAAATCCCCACAGATATGGATTACTACAGCAAATACTCCAAGGAATGGTATTGGGGAAAAGGGGATCAGGACGCAGACGTATCTCTTGGCTAAACAATCTGCGAAATTGGTCCTCAACAAATACTACCGGTCTTTTCAGGCGGCAGTGGATAAAGTAATAATAGCCAGAATGATTGCCAGCATTTGAACCGAATAGGCACTTTAAGAAGAAGAAGATATTATTACATTTTAAAATAAAAAAGCTACTTAATTATATTCCATAAAAACCTACTAGATACAAAGGTTTGTAGTTCCTCGAGATAGATCATACCACATACGCGATGCACAAATGATGAAAATTCACTTCTTGCAAAAAATAACTACATGCTGCAAATTTGAATTTAACGTAAAAAAACGTATTTATTAATAAAGATAATGAGCTATCGGACCCATATTATCCCAAAAATGGTTATTGCATTAATGCAATTACTACATCACCGCAAAGTGTATTGTTTGCTTAAGGTAGCCACATAGAGTGGCTACTCTAAATTAAAATACGAATTCACCTATCTTTTATTAGTGCAGAGCTATGATCTTTGATATTTAATGGAATTTTTGAACAAAAATGCCATTTCTACTTTATCAAATTAACATAAAAAACTAGTATAAAATGGTATCACCTGCGGCATATAAATATATTTATATATATATATATATATATATATATATATATATATATATATATATATATATATATATATATCTATACAATATTAAATATCATATAGTATTCCACATGAGAATATATGATATTTATATCATATAACTTTTAACTACAAAATTTTTTATGTTGGTTAATGCTATAATAATAATTTATTTTTATCTCTAACCTGAACTAACGTTAATCAACAATTTTATATACTTTGATATACCTAAATTTGGATATTGTTGCCTTTTAAGATTAGCAAAAATTGCAAAAATATCTGGAACTCGTATTTAATATATTTTGCAAATGCAATCACACCCTATAAGAAAAGTTTGAATAAAAAATGTGAAGATTGCAATAACCTGACAGTACTCTTATGCCAACATTTTTCTGTCTATACATCTCATTGTTATCCAATCAAAAGACATGATAAACGAAATAATTTTTTTAAATTTTTTTAAACATGAGCTAGCTATACCATAGAAGGTTTAATAACAAGGAAGCTAATTGTTACAGAATATAAATTGCTTCTGCAATTCTATTAATATACCTTATATATTTTTTAGATATTTTGGAAGTTTCCAGTTACTACGCCCATCATTGTTCCTTAGAGATTTAGAGTTAATAAAAAAAGTCACTGTAAAAGACTTTGATCATTTTCATGACCATTTCTCAATATCAGATAGTACAGCTGAACCAGTTGTAAGTCAAAATTTATTTGCTTTAAAAGGTTAGTAAGTCAGTAATTGTAAGACGTTCAAGTAATTATATTAATAAACCAGAAATCATAAACTTATTAAGCTAAGTACAAAGTAATGCAAAACAAAGACAGTAAAGTATTTAGCGGATGAAGCTTGACTATATATACCATATGTTCCTAAATTTAAAATAAGGGGGTTACATACACCTCGAATTTTCAAAAATTCGATTTTTTTATGGATTTTTATTTATATCTCTTATTAAATAACAGCAAGTTGCAAGAGAAAGAAGGCATATAGTACAAAGCTAGAATGGGAGACTAGCCATAAGTTCACTTTTTATCTACCCCCAAACTTCAAACGCGTTTTTCTCGAAACTATGTTTTCAGACACTGTCTGCAATATTACAACAACGATTTATTTATTTTGTAGGTCAAAAATGGCGAGACATGAGAACCACAATGAGTCCAGTTTTTACAAGCAGAAAAATGAAACAAATGTTTACGCTTATGGCGGCTAGTGCAGAAAATTTTACCAATTATTTTGTTGATCAGTGTCAAAACTTAAAAATAGAGGTAGAACTGAAGAGTTTCTATTCTAAGTATACCAATGATGTTATTGCAACATGTGCATTTGGAATAGAATGTGATTCTTTGAGAAACGAAAATAATGAATTTCATAAAATGGGAAAATTTTTTCGATCTGCTTTTGACGGACGTGGAGCCTGGAGAGGAATACTAAATGCGGTATTTCCTTTCATTGCTAGAGTAAGTCTTTTGTGATTATTAAAATTATATTAAAAGATCTTTCTTGTCGCCCATTTTGCGTGGTCGAGGGGCCCTATGTATGTTGTTCTAGCCATGCCCGCGGCTCCACTCGTGTGGACTTGATTTACCTTTATCGTCACTGCTTATTCGTAATGTTTATATTATTATAAAGCTCGAGGGGCCATGGCTTGGTTGCATACTTGTCTCCACTTCTTTTTGTCTCCTGTTAGCTTTCTCCAGTGCGGGATTCCCATCAACTCCGGATCTTGCTTTACTGCCTGAATCCATGTAGATCGAGGTCTACCCTTGCCTCTTCTTCCAACCACTCCTCTTATTAGGGCTTGCTTTGCCTGTCTTTCTTCCTTCATCCTGGCCACGTGTCGCAACCATCTTAATCGCCGGCTTCTTATGATTTGGCTTATAAGGGGTTTCCTATATACGCATTTTAATTCGTAGTTTGTTCTTCTCCACAGTCCCTCTTCTTTCCTTCCTCCGTAGTTTCTTTTCAAAGCTTTCCTTTCCCACACCCAACTTCTCCTTTTCTCTTGCATTCAGTTTCCACGTTTCACATCCATATGTCACCGTGGGTCTGACAACTGTCTTATATATTCTTTCTTTTGCATTTCTTGATACATTCTTTGATACCAATATTGGATTCATTGCCCCCAAACATCTCTGTCCTTTCGCTATTCTTTCTTGTATCTCCGTCCTTTCTTGTCCACTCTCTGTTATTGTTACTCCGAGATAATTATTTTTTTTTTATGGGTCTAGTACACGTGCTGCAGGGAGGTCCCTAAAGGGCTACAGGAGCGGCACGTGTGCGGAAAAAGCGATTCACGTTGTTCTTGAATCGCTGTAAAATTGTACTCGGTGAGAAACACAGTCCTGGGCAAATTATTCCAAAGGGATGATGTTCTCCATATAAAAGACTGCTTGAAAAGCGTTATACGAGGAGTAACCGCTGCACCGCTCTGGGAGGAATTAAACGGGCCACATCCTTCAAACACTTTCCATGGAAATACTTGTAGAATAGGCTCAAGTCGCCAACCGTTCTTCGATGTTCCAGCGAATCAAGGCCGCCGGTCAGTTTCGGGTCTCCAATCAGACGAATAGCTCTTCTCTGAATAGAATCCAACAAATGCAGTGTATGTTTGGAAGCGGAGCCCCAAACATGGGAGCAGTATTCCATAGTTGGTTGAATTTGAGCTTTGTAAAAAATTAACAGTTGTTGTGGAGTGTAAAGCTTTCTGGGTCGAAATAATATTCCCAACTTTTGAGAAGCTCTCCTTGCTATGCCTGCAACATGCTCGTGCCAGGACATATTTGCTCCCAAATTAACGCCCAACAAATTGAATGACGATGTTAGAGGAATGGAGTGCCCCGCCATAACTATGTCGGGTTCAGCAACGTTAGAATTTCTTCCAGGTCTTTGTTAAGTTGAACAACTTCCCGCTGTCTGCGGACACTTGCCTGAGCAGCCGATGTCCGAGCGTTCAAAGTGAATGAAGAGATAAGCGTATCTACTTTTGTCTACTTTTTCAAACATATATCTTTTCCCTAAGTTGTTTGTTATATCTAAACTTTTGTTGTTTTTATTATCCTTCTTCTTTGTAATTTCCATGTATTTTGTTTTTTCCTCATTTATCTTTAGTCCTCTCATCGTTCTCCTTTCTTCTATCCTACTTATGGCTTTTTTGAGGTTCTCTTTTGCTCTTGCAATCACAGCTACATCATCCGCATAGGTCAAGCATTGGCAGGTTTGTTGGTATATCGTTCCCTTTATTGTTATTTCTGTCTCCCGGATTATCTTCTCTAGTACCAAATTAAATAGACATGTCGACACTGGATCCCCCTGTCTTAATCCCCTCTTCACACCTTAAACTTGTCTGATACTTTGCTCTCAACCAACACTCTATTTTCTGTGTCATTCAGGGTCATTCTCACCATGCGAATCAATTTACTTGGAATTATTAGTTCTTCCATTATCTTGTAGAGTCCTTCTCAATTTACAGAGTCATATGCTTCTTTGAAATCCACAAAGACCAAGTGTAGTGCCAAATTTTGTTCTAAGCTATTATCTTGGATTTGCTTAATCCAAAATATCTGGTCTGTAACCAATCTATTTTTCCTGAATCCACACTGGTACTCTCCCAGAATAGATTCGGCTTTCTCTTCTAAGGTACCGGTGGCAATTAAGGCCCACCTAAAAAAATATTGCTTTAAATCTGAGTATAATGCGTATAGGATGTCAAAAACATATTGTTTACATAGCTTGTACATGTTGCTGTAATAAATGGTGTAAAACAATTAAGAAAAGCATATTTTTTAATAAGAAAATACACTTTTTAAAAACCCTTCTCAGGGGCCTTATTATACTACGGTAGTATATTAAAGCCCATATAAAAATTTGCTTTATTTTTTTACAGTAAATCGTCCTAAATTTACCTAGAAATAAGTTAAAATAAAAGTAAATTGTTGTTTTTTTACTTATTTAATCATTTTCCTTTATTTATTAAACGTGGGCCTCATTGCCCTCTTAATATTAATCGTAGACAATTTAGTTTCAAGGAACTAGTGGTCTTAATTAAGGTACTTAGTACAATCACAACATGTTCTGTAACTTTGAAAACTTAAATAATCAGTTCTTTTCTTATTAAACAAAACAATGTAATTACTTTTATATTAATTTTTAAGACTTAAAATCAGACTTTAATTAAAGGTACCTAACTCAGTTCTTTAGTATCACAATCATATTCCTAGAATCAAAAAATAGACTCTCAAAACAAAAAAAAAAAATATCTCTTCTGCAAGCAAAATAAAAATAAAAACGATTAACAAAAACAAATTATTTATACTGAGACGGTAAAATATAGTTAAGTATTTTGTTTAATCACAGTCACAGCAATAAAACATATCTTTATCTTCGGTTGAGAGTCCGACACACTCTTCGTGGTACCATTTAAAACATTGGACACATTGCCGCATGTCCGAAACACGTCCTTCTTTGCAAGCATGGCAGAACCATTCAGATTCAATTATTTTTGACTTCTTAACCTTACTGCTATCTTTTCCAGACTTATTCTTACGATCTTTAGTTTTCTGATTGGCTTTTTTGATTTTTTTTTTCACCTTTATCATCTCATTTTCTTTTAGCTCTTCTCGTTTCTTAAAAAGGTCCCTAATAATCCGTTGCCCTCTATAATTGATGGCCTTTCTTCTTGGTTTGTCTTTGATTACAGCATAGTTTGGAGTTGGCATAAGTTCTTAAAACGGGGATTTAGTTTCCTTTGTTTTAAGACTGGCTAGCGGAGTATCATCGTCTGAGTCTTCTTCGGAGGTATATAAATTGATTCTGGTGTGATCATTTCTATTCAACATCTTCTGTACAGCGTCAGGCTCAATATCAGTCTCTGAGTCTGAACTTAGAATAAGAAGACGTTTTGTCACAATACCAGATGTTGATGGTTTTGGCGATGGAGTTGAAGCATTGCAATTTGTATTTTTGCTTTGTGGTACTTTCACAGGAAAGGTTGATGTAGCAATATCAGTTAAAGCCCTTACACCAATTTGCTTTTCTGGGGTAACAATGTCAGCAATAGTACATTCTTCGTTGTTAAGTATTGATGGTGAAAACAGTGTCATAACGTGACGTTACTTCAGGGTACTCTATGTTTGCCTCAATAATAGTTGAAGTTTGTGGAGGAGGATGTTCGGTCAAGATCGCTGGTACAAATGCTTCATCTGGTAATACATCAGGGTTGAATGGAAACAATCCAGTAGTCCTGAATCCATTTATTATATTTTCATGAGTCAATGCCCTCGACCAAGCTTTTGAGAATATTTTGTTGAAGTTCGATTTCGTCAAGCGTCTGTCAGGATTTTGATACATGTATGTCATAGCTTCTTGATCCCAGTGATGCTCAAAAGACTTATTGACGGATTTATCGAGGGGTTGAAGTTCATGGGTTGTGTTACTAGGCAAACAATAAAGCACAATATCATGCTTGTCTGCTTCTTCAACAATTGTATAATCCAGGTGCGAGGACGCTCCATCAAAGATTAACAAGACTTTTCCCTGCGTTTTATACTTTCCCAGATGCTTGATGAATTCTATAAATAACTCCGTGGTCATACTTCCTTTTGGAGCCATCTTTACGAGAGATCCAGCTAGTAAGTTATCACTATATTCTGGTTTTTGTCTTTGGCCTTTAAAGATGATCATTGGTGGGATAGCGGTACCAACAGCATTAACACACATTGCTATGGTAACATTTTCGGCGTGCTCAGGTGCAATCAAATGGACTCGACGAGCTCCTTTTTGCGCCAAAACAGTTTGTTGATGATGAATAGTGAGTCTACACCCCTTTTCATCCATATTATAGAGTCGTTGCGGGTTCTGTAGAATTCCTCATATAGGTCTTTCACTTCTTGGAAATGCTGAGCAACAATAGGACGGTTTAATTTTTGTGCTCTGCCTCGATTCATAAACTGAGCTTTTCTTTTGGAAATTTCTGGGTTCCTTTTCAAAAACATTTTAAGCCAGTCTTTGCCCGCAATGCCAGAGTCTTTATTGAAATTGTGCTTAATATCATAATTCTCGCAAAATAAAAATGCTTGTCTCCGTATGACTTTTGGAGTAACAGGTACACCAATGTTAGCAAATCCTATAATGCGTTGTACAAGATCTTTTTCTTGGTCGATTGTCAATATGGAACTACGACCTAAGCGCTTAATAGTACTTTTTGAATTTATGTGATTTCGGAGAGTTCGTCTTGGAATGTTGTAACGTTCAGCTGCAGCTCGTTGCGTCAGCTGCTCTCGTTCTATTGCCGCCAAAGCGGCCCGTAAATTGTCTTCTGTCCACTGAGCTCTCTTTGGAGGCATTTTAATCAAAATCTGTAACAATGTTACACATATATTGACAGTAAAATTCACATAGTACATTGACCTAGAACACAAAAAAATTCAATCTGATACTCAAATATTAAGAGGCCAATAAGGCCCAAGTACCGTTATAATGGGCCTTATTAACCTCATGCCACCTTTTTACAAAATAACCTAAAAAAATCTTTCTCTGACTAGGAAAAACCATATCCATTGTATTGTACAAGACATACTTAAGATAATAAATACAGCGTTATTAGTCAATTATTGAATTAAACGTAAAAATACTTACAGTTTCTTGGTATGAAAATTATAAAATTGCACAGTAGCCGGTCACTTCATCAACGCATCGCACGTCACTGGCAAGATGGCGGCGCTAGCGACTGCGGACCAATATGGAAACATTCACACCGATATTGTGCACGTGTGCGTAAACAGTGAAGTGTCATAGAAATGTTTTTCCGCGAAATTTGAAATGTGGGCCTTATTACCCCCTGGGCCTTATTTACCTCAGGTACCTTAGTCTGTTTTTGATAGTCACCACTACTATCTTGTACACGACATCCAGTAAAGCTAGTGGTCTAAAATTAGTACATATAGTTTTTTCTCCTTTTTGGTATATTGGACAAATGAGCGACTCTCTCCAGCTCACTGGCATCTTTTCTGTTTCGCATATTTCTTGCACCAACCGGCATATTTCATTTTCCAGATCTACTCCTCCAGCTTTTATCATTTCTGCTGTTATACAATTTCCACCCGGGGTCTTATTTTTTTTTGAGGTTCTGAGTTTTCTCTTATTTCTTCTTTGTCCCCTCCTGCCCTTCAGTTAATTTTGCTTCCCATTTCTCATTCAACTCCTCATTTTCATCTCCATTTAATGTTTCTTTAAAGTATTCCGCCCGTCTATTAAGTCTTTCTTCCAAGCTTACTACTAAACTTCCATGTTGCTTCCTACATATTAGTATTTCGTCTTTGTTTATTCCCTTTGTATTTTATAAAAAAAAAACACGTAAATCGGATAAGTGGTTCTTGAGTGCTAAGCGTACTAATGGACAGACAGACAGGGAGACGTTACTTTTATATATATTACATGACTTATTATTAGTATTATATAACCTGGCCAGAGAACATATGTATGAATTAAAAAAAAAAACACACATAAATCGGATAATGGGTTCTCGAGAGATAAAGCGCGCTAACGGACAGATAGACAGACAGACAAAGAGACGTTGCATTTTATATATTACAGATATTTTTAGCTACATAATATTGTTTCATATTTAATGGTTTAGGTAGTGTATTGCAAGAGAACGCGCTAGCGGCAAACTTTTTTCCGACTTGATGCACTATTATCGTCACTGCTTATTCCTTATGTCATCTAACATAATAAAATATAGCCTATAACGTGGCCAGAGAACATATGTATGTTTCAAAAAAAAGCACGTAAATCGGATAAGTGGTTCTCCACTGATAAGCGCACTAACGGACAGACAGACAGAGAGACGTTGCATTTTATATATATTATAGATATATTGAAGTTTTTTCTAAAACATAAACTACGAATTTCACTTTTTGAAATAGGAAGTATAATAAACTCTGCGATTTTTTAGAAAATTTAAATTTGTCTTAATTTTTATATTTGCATTTGTAAATACACGTATATATGTATATAAAAATACATTTAATTTTATAAATTTACAGACATTAAAAGTAACCATATTCCCTCGTTTTGTAACTGATTTTTTCAAACGAATAGTTGGTGATACTATTTCCTATAGACAAAAGAAAGGTATAGTCAGACCAGATTTGATTCATTTACTTATGCAAGCTAGAAAAGGTCAACTTAAAGATGATGGAAATGAAGTTGAAACTGCTGGTTTTGCCACAGTAGAAGAAGCAAAACCTGAAAAAGCTAGTAATAAGACAGAGCTTACGGATGATCTTATTACTGCACAAGCGTAAGTAACTTAATACTTAATAATAATTAGACGGAAAAAGTTCTACAAAATATATTATTAAAATTTTTTTAAATATTTTAAGCCAAACCTACAAAAATATTGTTTATCCCAAATACTAATATAATAATAAATAATATTATGCATTTGGAAATATTTAAAAATGGTTGATTTAGCGGTAAGATATCAAATATAAAGTGTTAAAAACTAAATATTGTAGACCCTAGAGGAAGATCTAGAGAATTAACTAATAGGTTGTTGCTTACGATAGATGCACAGGTAGCCTAAGCCTGATTAAAATCCAAAAATTGAAATGATATATTTTTTTACTAGTTTCACCTCTATTTTCCGTAGTTTAGTTTTGACAATAAATGCCATAATAATATTTCAGGGTCAAGTAATGCAGAAAGTAAGATTAATTTGGAGTGCATATGCCTTCCGTCTCTATGGGTGTATAAAATAGCGTCCTCTTAGAAATAGGGCTTTTCTTATATTGTACGAAATTTTTAAAGTTTTAATGTATGCAAGGGTCCGTTTTTGTGAGACATTTTCATCCCTGGTCATTTACTTTTATATTAAATTTGGGATTTTAAAGCTCCACTGTATGGAAGTCTTTTTTGTAAAAATCCCATCAATTTTTGTAAATTGAGTAAAAGTTTTTAAGGGGTCACTATCGGCAAAGGTTCTTTTTTTATAGCATAAAGCGCCCCCCCCCCCCCCCCCCCCGTCATCACTTTTGAATGTTCAAAGAAGGATCAGCGCCTTTAGAATTTCAATACAAGAAGACCCCTCCTCCACTTAAAAGCAGATTCTCCTGTAATATTCTTTTATTGTCTTACGACAATGCCCTTTATATCCACATACCCACTCTCCCATGAACGTGGCAATGATCTGCAGCGAACCTAAATAATACTATTAGATGAAAATAATGTAGGACAGGTGTTGAAAATGGAAATTCCGCAAGAGAAAAGCTCGCCAAATCGAGCTGTAGGCGAGGTCAAGGATCTTACGGGTATGAAAAGGTCTTTTCACATGTGCTAAATAATATAGTTTTCTACAACTGCATAAAATATTTATTATAATAGATATAAAAAATTAATAAATGATTAACGTAATAATAATAATAAAATAATATATAATACCCAGCAGACACACACACAGTCACACTCAATTACAACAGGAAAAGATGAAAACGTGGTCAGAAAAAACACTCCACGGACAACACATACCACATGGAACAAGACTACGTAAATAAGAACAATCATACACCTGGTTACAGGATGGGCAACTATTCCTTGAAACAGAAGGATCCTTACTTGCCATCCAGGATAAACTCATATTAGCCAGAAACTACCAAAAGAATATCATCAAGGACCCAACTGTTACAGAAGATAGATGCAGGAAAAACCACCAGTTTAAAGAAACGATCGAACACAGAACAAGCGGATGTAAAATATTAGCCGAAACAGAATACACATCCAGACATGACCCAGCGGCAAAAGTAGTTCACCAAGCACTAGCCACAACATACAAACTCATAGAAAACACAGATCCCTACTACAAATACACACCAACATCCATAGTTGAAAATAAAGATTACAAACCCTACTGGGACATCAGTATCCATACAGATTAAATAGTCCGCGCCAATAGACCCGATATTACTTTTCAATACAAAAAAAATAAAAGTCACCTATCTGATTAACATAGCTGTCCCCAACGACACGAACATCCAAACGAAATACACAGAAAAAATCTCTAAATACACAGACCTTGCAACAAAAATAAAAAGGCTATAGAAACAAGAAAAAGTCGTCATTGTCTCCCTCGTTATATCAGCCATAGGCCTTACATCAACAACATTCACAAAACACTTACAATTAGGACTCAACATAAACATACACAAAAACATTCAGAAGTCAGTGATTTTGAAAACATGTAACATTGACAGGTCATTCCTTAATACACAATGGTAATAGCGTTTGTGCTGACTTGGCTTAGGCCCATCAGCCAAACATGAAACCACATTGACCAAATGTAAGAAAGAACAATAATAATATATAACATTAACACATAATATAATAATAATAAATAATGAAAAGAATTACTAAAGATTAAAAAAATTAAGAATTTTCAGTGGTATTTAGTAGTTTGTTTTTACACACTTTTCGTAGAGAAGGAACGTATTTAAACTCTGCTAAGTCCAATATCCTAATAATCAGTTATCTATTCAAAATTAGAAACGAAAAAGGAACTCATTAATATTGGACTTTTTAAATGAATTTCAAACTGGTAAATAGTCTATACTCGTAGTATACAATCTCAAAAAAGCATAACCTGAATATTTGATTTAAGTTTAATATAAGAAAATTAGTCATAATTACACTTTTTTGTTTTAGATTAGTTTTCTTCTTGGCTGGATTTGAAACCTCATCTACTTTACTAACTTTCCTATCTTATGAACTCGCACTAAATCCAGAGATCCAGAGAAAACTGCAGAAAGAAATAGATGTTGTTTTCGAAAAAACAAATGGGGTATTAGGTTATGATGAAATACTTAAAATGAAGTATTTGGATCAAATAGTCTCAGAAACATTAAGAAAATATCCTCCTGGGTTTGCTCTCAATAGGCAATGTACAAAAGTAATTATTAGTAGTAGTATTAGTAAAATTTAGTTGTAATCTGCGGTATAGCCAATGGAGAGCGCCAGAGAGCAGAAGGGGCAGGGGACAGGGCGCTAGGAGGTCTGAAGAATGTAGGAAATACCATCTTTAAAAACGAGGCCTATGATATTTCTTTATTTATATTTTGTGACAAATTTTCCTGTTAGGTCATCGATTTTTAAATTGAGTGTAATTTTTTAGAGTTCATGTTCTAAAGGCAAAGGCCTTTTTTGTGAAGAATCTACCCTCCCGCTCCTGTCATCGATTTTTAATTTGAGTGTCAGTTGTTAAGGTTTTACTGTATAAAAGGGTTTTTTTTATGAAAAATCTCGACCCTCCGATCATCGAGCTTTAGTTTATTGTATTTGGAAGAGTCTAAGCTTTTAGAGTGTCAGTGCAAGAGGAATTCTTTTTTTCACTCCCCAGTTGTCCTTGGATGATGTTTGTTGGTTTACGCCTCCCGCCGGCGCGGCGCTTGGTCAACACGTACAGTATTTGTTTAATATTAAGAATAATATAACCATACGAAAGGTCTCCTTCTACTATAGTATAACTTTAGTGCTATAGTTTTAATATAAATGGGGCTGGAATGAATTTGTGATCGTTTGCAATCGTCGTGTATCCATGCAAACGAAAAATGGATTGTTGTTTAGTTAGGCTATTTTCAAGATTCATCCGTTTTTATTCTTTGTAGATCCCTTATTATCCACACCGTAACATAATTGTAAAGTATTTGTACTCTTCTTTTTTTAAATATCTAATTTTTAAAATTTTAGGAATACCTTATTCCAGCAACAAAATCTGATGAGAAAGATTTAGTGCTTGAAAAAGGATGCTTAGTTGTAGTTCCAGTCTACGGCATCCATATGGATCCAAAATATTTTCCGGACCCAGAAAAATTTGATCCAGGAAGATTTAGTGACGAGAATAAATGTAGTATCGTACCTGGAACTTATATGCCTTTTGGATGTGGCCCAAGAAATTGCATAGGTAGGTTTAAAGATGTATTTTACTGTAAGACACAAACATGGCCACACGCACTAAAATATATACTACAGTCTATTAAATAATGACACAAAATAATACAGTAACTTCTCACGCCTGAGCATACTATACTACGGTCATGCTGATATTTCTATGCTCCAAGTTTACAAAAGTTTTATAATTATATTACATACCATTTGTGTCTTTACAGGAGGATATAATAAATGATAATTATTCAAAATGAAAAATTCACTATTGATATTTAATTTTCTTTAATAATTAGGATATTTATCATTTACGAGACAAATCAAATCATGTATTTTGAAATACGGAATCAGAATTTGATGTAAGATAAAAACAATGACTGCTGTCATATCAAGATGATATTAATAGTCAGTTCAATTCAATGATTCAAAACCAATCTGCACATTCTTGTGTAGACAGTTTGTTCCAGATCGATGACACTTGGGCTTTCTTTAAGAAATAAGTGCTATTAAAAGTTTTCGTTCTCATTTCCTTATTTATAATAACAAAATTTTACACTAATGAATCGGTCACGAACTTTCAAATTTCTTTGAAAGAAAAAGAAACAAAGTTTTGTTATATTATGAGTTTCTTAAAGACAAACTAGTTTTTCTTTGGCAATGTGTGATGGTGACCAGATTTGCTTTTGTGTCTAGATTTGACCAAAAGTTTTTTCTAGGTAGTTCTACAGCAGAACTTCCGCATATGTCATATAAGATTTGGGTGTCCTTGATATTTATCCTTTCTTCATTTATGCGATAATTTACACAAAATAAAATTATTTTTTTAGGTTCAAGATTTGCCTTACTAGAAACCAAAGCCTTGGTGGTTAGTTTGTGTTCCAGGATAAACTTTGTTCCAATTGAACAAACTGAAATACCAATAAAATTCAATAAAACAGCTTTTTTAGGTCCTAAAAATGGATTATGGCTAGGTTTAGAGCGAAGATTGGCATAAAGGTTATGAGGTTATCATTATACATACATATATATATATATATATATATATATATATATATATATATATATATATATATATATATATATATATATGTATATGTACATGTATATATATCTATCTATATATATATATATATATTATATATATATATATATATATATATATATATATATATATATATATATACAGAGAGAGAGAAACTAAACATTTATCGTCCTTAAAAAAAGAAAGGATAAAAAAATATATATCGGCTTTAGCGGACAAAAATAGGGCTTTTTGCTCTTTCAAAAGTGCGGCCATCCAAAGCTATGGACTACCCGGGTATAATTCACCAACCTAAGGAATCCATATCAAATCTCGTCAGCTAGCCTAGATGAAGAGACAAATCGCAAATAAACAGTATCAGCTGGAGAGATTTTTAAATCTCTTAAATGTTTTTTAAAGCACACGTCCAAAAAAGTAAGTAGGCAACAATCTTTGGCGCCATCCGGTGTGAAACCGCCAAAACTTTTCAAAGGCAAAACGTATAGGTAACATAAGATTTAATAACTTTGTTATATGTATATATATATATATATATATATATATATATATATATATACATATATATATGTATATATATATATATATATATATATATATATATATATATATATATATATATATATATATATATATATATATATATATATATATATATATATATATATATATATATATATATATATTATATATATATATATATATATATATATATATATACATATATATATATATATATATATATATATATATATATATATATATATATATATATATATATATATATATATATATATATATATATATATATATATATATATGTATATATATATATATATATATATATATATATTTATTTATAGTTATATATATATATATATATATATATATATATATATATATATATATATATATATATATATATATATATATGGTCATTCTTCCTCTAAAGTAAAAATATTATTTGCTAATATAACTTAAAGTTTTCTCTGATAATCTTATTCTATCCCAAAAAACCTACAACTTTGGTAGGAAAAATTTTCTTTTATGATCTAAATTTTCAGAGATATTATTACGGCGTATTTGCCATATTTTTTACTCGAAAACTAAAACTTTTAGAGGAATTATGTAAGAAATAAAAAATCTTGTTTTTATTCGTAGAATTACCATGAGTTTTTGAAGCACTTTTTAACAATTCGTTATTTTGACCTATATTTTTTACAATTTTTTTGTTCTAAGACAATTGGCCGATGCAAAAATCTTATTTTTAGGACAAACATTTTTTTTGTGTACGTTTTCGATGTAAAATTTCCCGTAGAATACGATTCCATCATAAGATTTTTCAAATTTTGAAACGGGTATTCATTAAATTTAAAATAAATACATTTTTTATTAAAAACATATACGAAAAAAAAATCGTAAAAAAAATAAAAACAAGTATTTTTTTGTCTCTTACATAATTCCTGTAAAAGTTTAGTTTTCGAGTAAAAAATTATTGAATATCCAAAATATCGTAAATACGCTGTGATAAATATCAGATAGGATTTCACCTTCCTGACAAAGCTCTCGTCCGACAGCTCCCTAACAGCCACCGGTAAGGCATTAAAGAAACTGACCCCATAGTAGTCGGTGCCTCTGCGAGTTCGAGCTAGTCTGTGGAAGCTAGGTATTAGATTTTGGTAACTTCTAGTGGGGTAGTTGTGGACATAACATAACATAACAATAACGGTCCTAAGACCGACCCCTGGGGAACCCCATGTTTGATAATCTGTCTGCTAGAGACCTCCATGTTAAAGCTCACATATTGAGAGCGATTAGAAAGATATGACTTAACAAGGTCTATGCTACAAGAATCAAATATGACGGTTTCAAAAGAAGGATCTCTGAAGAAACACAATCAAAAGCCTTTGATAGGTCAAAGAACGAACCATGGGTATCCCGTCCCATCTCGAGTGCCTCCGTCACATACTCGGTAAGCCGATTTACTGCCAGGGTAGTAGATCTTTTAGTTATAAAACCGAACTGACTCTGCATAAAAAGGTGGTTGCGCTCAAAGTATACAGTCATTTGATTTTTCATCACTGATTCAAATATATATATATATATATATATATATATATATATATATATATATATATATGTGTATGTGTATGTGTATGTGTATGTGTATGTGTATGTGTATGTGTATGTGTATGTGTATGTGTATGTGTATGTGTATGTGTATGTGTATGTGTATGTGTATGTATGTATGTATGTGTGTATATATATATATATATATATATATATATATATATATATATATATATATATATATATATATATATATATATGTATATGTTAGAAAAATCATTAAATGTATTTACACTGCTAAAATTTGTATGAAAAGCAGTTGAGGGCAAATTATAGTAAATGGCGCTCCTCCATAACTAATGAGAATATCGAGCCTGAAAATATTTAATTTGCCATTTATAAATAACAAATTTTAAAAATTTTACCTCTTTCAATTTTAAAAATGCATTTGTTACGATAGAATTAATCTATTTTGAAGTTCAGTGTTTTAGAAGTTATTATTCACTAATGAAAATACAAACAATTTTCCATTCCAAGTTGTAATTTTTTACCACACTAATAATCAATGTATATCCATTAAAAATTGTTATAACTCTACATTTTCATTAACAACAAAACCACACAGTATAGTAGTATTTTTTTATATACTGACTACTAACACCGGATACAAATTTAAAACTACTTATTAAAACACAAACACGTCTAGGTTTAACTCCAAAAAATAGCAGAACACTTTCCTCATGAAGCAGTATCATAAGTTCATTATTTATTCTTAAGCATATAAAATAGTAAAATAGGCTAATTAAGACGGAAAAAGTTTGAATTTGTCACCCATTAGATCTATCAATTCCACCAAATAATAAGTTTCTTTTGTTGTACTACACGGAACATCAGAGTATAATATGTGCCGTATTTAAATGACGATCGATATGGATTACCTTACATAATTGAGTCGACTCTGTAACTTTATAAAAAGAAAGGTAGTGGTTTAAAAGATAAACTAATACTAGAATGTCATAAAGTGATCAAGTGATCAATTCACAAGTATATTTTTTTATTTGTACATATCTCTTATAAACAAGTTTAAATTATAGTATGTAGGAAAGTAATTTAAATGATTTCAGACGAATTACCACATTCGTAGTCCGATTTTATAGTTTGTTTATTGATTACATTTAATTACAAAATTTGTTTCGACACTAACCATTCGACTCTAGAGGTCTCTTCAGCAGTACACAAATGATTCGTCGGGAGAATAATTTGGTTAAGCCTGCTTAAGCTAAGATATACTGACGTCATACCCTTTTCCAACCTATATCTGATTAATCCAGAATATGGCTCGAAAATTGCCTATTAGTTAGGTATGTAACCGGTAGTTATCAGAACTAACATAATTTTTTTTGTTTAGGTGTAACTTAAATTTCGGTGGCTGACTTTTATATTTTAATTTTTAAACAGTATATAATACATGTCTGTAAATTATTTTAATTTACGAGATCTTAATTTTCGAACTTTAAAATTGTTTATTTCAACGGTGTCGCTTATCCTTTACCTCCACAAGATAGATGGTGTTTTTTCAGTTAGGAAGATTGAATGAAATATTGTTATGAAATGAGTGGATAACTTGTGTACAGATGTTAGAAATATACAGGATGTTTCCCTTTATTTCTATAAGATATATATCCAAACTGAATATATTAAACTAAATTTTCGAGAAAAGTTTGATATCATTCCATCCACAGTGATGAATGGTAAAAATGGTAAACATTTTTTTCCAAGTACTACTGACTAGCAGCACTATATTAAAAAAGATATCCAAACTTATCTAAATAAAATGAAAATTGTTGGAACAAACGTTTCAGAAAGAAACCAAGTGACATTTTTATAAAAGTTTTGTTAGACAATTATGTACGTTCCATGGTAATACTGAGTTCATTCCCATAAAAATATTACCTAGTCCCTGTTAGAACAATGTATTCTAAATTTTTAAAAGGTTTTCATTACAATTTCCATGTAGTTTCTAAATAATAATGCTTTTTATATGATAATTTCTATTAGTTTATTATATTCAAACCTTATTTTAGTAAATCTCCACCAGGTTAGTTTACTTTTTTATCCTAAATATCGAAAGATGTATCGTAAATTAAGAGAGAAATTAACAACTGATCACATTGTTGCCAGGTGTCGCAATCGGTCGGTGAATGGGATTTTTACAAAATTTATAAAACATCCGAATTCAGAAAAAAAATACTATATTTTGCTATAACTGACCCAAGTAAACACCCATTTTATTATATTGAACTATGTTTCTAACAGTTTATATATATATATATATATATATATATATATATATATAATATATATATATATATATATATATATATATGTGTGTGTGTGTTTTATTCTTGGGTTTGTAGCCCGTAGATAACAAAAAACATCTATGTGGATATAATTTATTTGTGTTTCGGAAATACCTTGCGTTCGTCAGAATAAAGATATACAAAACAAATTTTTAGGAAGAGACCAATTTAAAACAGGTGACATTTTTTATGATGCACATCTGAAGCGGTTCGGGTACTAAACACAAGTGTTGTGTGTCTCCTTAAAAATGTCTTCTTTCTTTAGCATGACGAAGGCTACGTATTGACGAAATGCAAATAAACTATGTTCATATAAATGTATTTTGTTATCTACGGATTACAAACTCAAGAATAAATCTGCAAAATATATATAAACAAGAAAGTCCAAGAAAAATAATAATAACATATGCATGCATATATAAATGTATTAAAATATTCTTGTAAAACTATTTCACTGATTTTGGGAAAAAAATAATCGATTTGATATATATATCATGTTGTAATTCGATTTAAATATTTTTGTATATTTTTGTATGTAGATATAATATTTTGTAACCATTTTACATTATCTATATTGTTTAAATATTTTCTCACACCTTAAATGCCAAATATTAATTATAACATTATAAAATATAAAGCTATTAACATTTGGTAATTTTTAGTTGATAATCCTAAATATTATATCTTTGTGTAAATATTTGTATGAATAAATTTAAAAAATGTTTTTTTTTTTTTTGTTTTCTTAGTAGTATAACAAGCGGGGTTCTGGCACACCTCGATGGCCACTTTTTCCTTCAGCAGTGGTCCATGACCTCTACTTGACCTTTTACAAGAAGTCCTGAAAAATGTCCTGAAATCTGCAAGAAGTGCTGAAATCTGTGCAAGAAGTAGTGGTCAATGACGTCACTCGTCCAGTGGCTGTTGAACAGTGCCCTTTTGTCATATTTCCTGAACCTCTTGAAGAAGTGTATACCTGTTTACCTGTTTACCTGTATACCTGTACCTACCTGTATACCTGTACCTGTGTTACCTGTATTTACCTGTAATTTACCTGTAATATCTGAAGAAGTGTTCAATGACGTAATTTGTCCAGTGGATGTAGCTCAGTGCCTTTTAGTCATTGAAAGACCTTGAGGACTTAGAATAAATGTGTGTTAAATGTTGTGTATTAAATGAAATAAGTTAAAAAAAGTCATGTCTGTTGTAGGATTTGAACCTACATATGTTGGTTTCAATACTGCAAAAACTGGGGACTTAACCTACTTAGCCAAATAGGATTCGTAATAGAGAATGCAATTGTTGGGATGACATAAAAAAGGATTGGTGAATAATATGTGAAAAGTCTGCAAAGTTGAAATTTGTACAAGAAGTAGTCGTCAATGACGTAAATTGTCCATTGGATGTTGAATCAGTGCCTCTTTGGCAATATAAGTTGTCTAAAAGGTGTAAAATTAGAGGTAAATAGGTGTAAGATAGGTGTAAATAGATGTGAATAGGTGTAAGTGTGTATGAGAAGAAGTGTGCAAGAAGTAGTCTTCAATGACGTAAATTGTCCAGTGGATGTTGAATCAGTGCCTTTTTGGTAAAATAAAATTTGTCTAAGAGGTGTTTTAATGTTAGATGTGAATATGTGTAAGCTTATTAGTTAAGAAAGTGCAAGAAGTAGTCGTCAATGAGTTAAAATTTGTCCAGTGGCTGTTGAACAGTGCCTTTTTGTCAAGTTTAGATGTTTGAAAATGTCTTTCTAGAGGTAGATGGTCTGCAAGAAGTGATCGTCAATGACGTAACAAGTCCAGTAGATGTGGAAACAGGGTATCTTAACTTCATTAAAAACTTTGTAAACTTTCATTTGAGGAGAAGTTGCATTAGTTTAGATGCTTATTGGTGTGTTCTTATCAGAGTAGGCGTAACTAGATAAGAAAGGTTGTATTTGGTTGGTTGAATGTGTAAAATTAGATAAGAATCTGTGTATTTGGATAGGTGAGCTGTGAAAATGGGTGTTGTCTATTGGAAAAGGCATGTATTTGATAGGTTGTTGTGTAAAATTTGCTAATAAGAGTATAAATTTGATTGGTTGAAGGGTAAAAAATGTGTGTTATCTATTCGAAATTGTGTCTGATAGGTTGAATTGTAAAGGCAAAGAAGTAAATGTATTAAAAATAGCAATGATACAATGTAAAATCTTGTAATTTGAGCGAAAACAGTAAATAACTGGCGCCGTAAAGTCGGTAAAAATGTCGAAGATAAGGCAAAATGTAAACAAAAAGTATGACTTATGCTAATTTCCTTGAATTGAAACCAAGTAAACACTTTGCGAATTATTCTAAAAATAGAAATGACGTGATAGCTAGAATGTTCTAAATGGTCTGATAGGTCACAAAATAGATAAGAAAGGTCAAAAATAGTTGATAAGGATATGTTTTGAATGCATACAAGTGTATTAAAATTGATGAAATTTGTTAGCAAGTAAAATAAGTATGAAATGAGCTTAAAAATAGTTTTGATAGGTCAAATAATGGATAAGAAAGTTTAGAAATTGCTGATAATGAGTTGAGTAAAATGCATAAAAGTGTTGTAAAATTGTTGATATTTACTAAAGGTGGTAAAATAAGTATGAAATGAGCTTATTGTGAGCTCGTTGAAATGTTGTGAACTCGTTGGATTTTGCTATATATGTTATATGAGATGAAAGCAAGTTAAATAAGTAATATTTGTCAAGAATCGTAAAATAAGTACGAAATGAGCTTAAATGAATCTCAAATGAGTTTTTGGTTTGTAATATAATAGTAAAATATTAAATGAGCCTAGCTTTTTACCGTATGTGTGGGAACGTTGTAAAAGGTTTTGTTGAGCCTAACAAAAGTATAATTTGGTCTCGTTGTATTGTAAATCTTAGTAAAATATTTGTTAAAAATGAGCTGAGCCTAGCCTCGCCTTTGACTCGTTGTGTGGGAACGAGAGGAGAATAAAACATACAAGTATGAGAACACAGATTTTTATTCAAAACTGTTTGAAATGCATTTGAAGCCTCGTCTGATTACTTACTAAAAATACTTAAAAGTACAAAATATCGATAAAACAATAAAACTAACTAAAATGTTAAGATGTAAAAAAATCTTTACACCTACTATATATAGAACTTAAAAAGGAGAAAATTATTCTACTTACTAAAAAATACTTAAAAGTACAAAATATCTATAAAACAATAAAACTAACTAAAATGTTAAGATGTAAATGTAGAGCCTGGTACGAAATGATACAAAAACCTAAATTAAATGAGAGAGTTCAACAAAAACAGATAAGAAAGATCAAATATTTATCGATAAGAGGATGTAAAATGTATTGGATAAAATATAAATTGCAATGTTATGTTTTACTAATAACTATATATTTGATTAGAAATATTAAATAAATGCGAGAGAGAGTTCAACAAAAACCGATAAGAAAGGTTAAAATTAGTTGATAAGAGGATGTAAAATGTATTGGATAAATTAATAAAACAACATTTTAGATTCTTACTTAAATACTTAAAAGTACAAAAATAAATAATATGTTGCCTGGTACGAAATGATACCAACAAAAACCAGTTGTTATAAAATTAAATGAAAGTTCAACAAATTTGATAAGAAAGATCAAATTTTTGTCGATAAGAGGATGTAAAATGTATTGAATAAAGTACAAATTGCAATGTTATGCTTTACTAATAACTATTTGACTAAAAATTTTGAATTGCTTAATAGTATGTATAAATGAGAGAGTTCAACAAAAACAGATAAGAAATGTTAAAATTAGTTGATAAAAAGTAGATTCGAAAGCATTAAAATAATTGAAAGACCAATAAATTTGTCATAAATTTAAATGTGTAAAATTTTTTGTTTTCCAAGTTACTACTATCACTAATTAGTTTATATTTGTATAAATCAAAATTTGTTTCCAAAAGAACAAAGATTTGACTAATAATATTACTAAATAGGAATCCAAAACTTTGGAACTGCTGTTGTTGCTACTGTTGTTGCTACTGTTGTTGGCAGAAGACATTTAGTTAAATAGAGAGAAATTTCTTTATTTCCAACAATTTCGATAATTATATAGTAGTTTTACATTGGATAATGCACAATGCCATGGATTAATATCCTTATGAAAATAACATTCCGGAATCATTTTAAATTGACTTAATTTAGGTTCTTGTTCAATGGGAATGTTGTGTATATAGTCCTCATTTAAGAATTTCTTTAAAATATTCACTTTTGCATTTCCTTTGACGTAAATTCGATATGGAGTTTGATAAATTTTCAATACATCTTGTAAAATGGGTTCGATATCGTTTATTTCAACAAATCCATTTTCCCAACATAATCCGTGATATTTGTCTGACCAATCAATCAGTTTTTTGATCTTTAGCATTAGATATTATAGTTCTCGAGAATGGTGGTTTAAATAAATAATTTGCACAACGATGTCCATCATAAATTGCCAACTCTTTGATTACATATCCAAAAGAACAATTATATCCTTGAATGTCAATAAACACATCTGATTCAATCATATTGAAATCGAATGACTGACTAACTGAATAATAATATTTTTTTGTTCAAGTTAAACGTTTAAACTGATGACTATATTAATAAATAATTCGTTCTATTTTATATTTTAAACTTATAGATTTGTTTTGCTTAATTAGTTTTTGCTTTATTGCAAAAAACAAGTCAATTAGTCTATAAAAAATATAATGATACGAGATAAATATCGAAAAACATGTTTATAATAACAAATATTTTGCATGATGCAATCTTATATTTTTGTTGTCTTACTTAATTAGTTTTGATTTATGTAAAAACAAAAACAAGTCAATTAGTCTATAAAAATATAATGATACGAGATAAATATCGAAAAACATGTTTTTAATAACAAATGGAAATTTTGCATGATGCAAGTGGAAATTTTCCAAATTAAACTATTTTGTTGAATTTATACTGATAAACGTGTATAATTAGTATATATTTCTAAAAAATGCATATCGGATGATTAATATCCTGTATTTAATATATAAACACCCATCTTATACCGATTCAATTACAATTTTGTTTGTTTGTGTAATACTCACTAGTTTGAAGTAAAAAAATGCTCTTTTTCGCAGTCGAATTAATAGATGATGATATATCATTAGATATGATATATGTGTTATTAAAAGAGTTATTCAAGTGAGTATGAATAGTAAAATTCACCTTTCTAAACTTTTACTTGTTTCTTGTCTAACATATTATTATTATTGATTTTCAGAGATATTTTGTTTGAAATAAGAAGAGGACAGTACATGATTCATGTGTGTTTGAAGGAGGAACCGACACGAGAAAAATGGGAGGAATTTGACAAGTTACCTGTGAAAATTTTTTTTTTATGCTGAAATTCTTAGTTAGTCTTTAAATAAAATACAAATATCTTATAAACATTGCTTTATTTTAAACCAAATTAACAAATTACTAGAGCTTAAACTTATGAATATATACTAATAGATAAATCTTAAAAAACTAATAATAGATAAATATAAGTTTCTAGAAAATATCAAATGCTTATCAGATGATTAATATCCTGTATTTAATATATAAACACACAAGTTTTATACCAAGTCAATTACAAATAGAGAAGAAGAAAGGCAAGTTGATATTGATTCTCAAGAATTGTTCAAGAGAGAAAATTATACCATTTTCAATTTTTATATTAACACATTATAACGCAAAAAGCAGAAGAGGAAAGTCTGATCAAAGTAGCAGTTTTTCGAGAAAAAGAACCTTTTGTTTGTTGTGTGTAAAGATTCTAGTTAGTTTGAAAGCAAAAATATGATTTTAATATTTGAATCTGAAGATTTGAATGCCTTATCGACAAATATATTATTACTCCAAGAGTTATTCAAGTGAGTATGAATAGTAAAATTCATAAATCATCTTACTAGCAATATATTTATTTTCAGAGATATTTTGTTGGAAATAAAAAGGCAAAGGAGACGTATTCATGTGCGTTTGGAGAAGGAACCGACACAAAAAGTATGGGATGAAATTGCGACGCTTCCTGTTAAAAAAGTTTTTTGTATGAAAAAGATGTAGTCTTTAATAAAATCCAAAATACCTTATAAATATTGTTTTATTTTATAACCAAATTATTCCTAGGTTAAACTTTATATACTAATAGATTAAAAAACTAATAATAGATAAATCTAATACAGTTTGTACTATAATAGGTAAAAAAGACTCTTAGAGGTACAACAACAGCAAACGTAAAATTATTCAGAATCGGAAGAATCTGAATAGACTAAATTTTTAAAACATTGATTAAATTCGGCAATGTCAATATCTGTTTGCGGTTGTGCACAATATTGTCGTCCACCCAAAAATTGAGCAGCGGGAATCTTATATTTTCCCGAAGAACCAAAATTGTTGGATTTTCTGATAACACTTCTCTTTAGAGTCGTAATATTTCTTTCGATCGATGCATTTACCAAAGGACATATAAGTAATTGAGCAATTTTTCGATACTTTTCCAATAAGATATTTTCATCCGATATAAAATAAATAATTAGAGGTCCGTTGTAGGTTGCATCTACGATACCTGTTCGTATAGTTCCTATAGAGTTTATAGAGGATCTCGCGACAATTTGTCCATAGAATCCTATAGGAATATTTACTTTTTCAATCAGTTCAATCTTTGTGGCTTTCCCTGCGGGACAAAATGTGTCGTGTTTAATACAAAGATCGAAACCTGCATCTGATTTGTATGCTTTCCAACAAGAATTATTTCCCGGAATAATTATTTTCGAGTTGTCATCATCGTCGTCATTAATTATTTGAATTGCTCTTTCTATACGTACATACAAGTCGGAAAAGTAAGTTTTATCATACATTTGTGGATAATGAGGCAAAAAGACATATTGGTTGAAAAGGTTGTATTTGGATAATAAGGTGAAAAATTTAAATTGAGTCTTTACATATTTTACGGCTGAAATTAAATCTATCTCTTGTATTTGCATACTTTTCCAAATAATGTCCTTAAGATTGTACTTATTAGGGATAACAATTACCGATGGAAATTGTTCAAATATTTCTGTGGGAATTTCCTTTATACAGTCGATGATATTCTTTTCATCAAAATTTTCAATCGAGTCAAATATTAACGAAAAATACAATTGAGATAGTGGTGAACGTTCAAATAGTCTATAATTTTGTTGTTGTTGCATTTTATTCACAATTGTTAATGTGTGCAGGTTTTGTCTAAAAGTCTTTAATGATTCCCTACTATTTTCATGTTTAACATCATTATAGAGGTGTACGTTTTCAAATCTCTTGAGAAATTTGAGTAGTCCCATATGTGTAAGACCATCCAAAAATATATTTTTTTAGCAAGTGGAAATTTTTCCTTAGGAGTAGTAGTAGTAGTAGGAATTGTTGTATCCATATCAATGATTAGATTAGATGAAGATGTTGTAGGCATGGTAGATTCAACGTTTAAAGAGGACATACTGCAAACAACAACAATTCAAATTAGATATGATGTATAAATATAAAACCTGTTAAACTCACCTGTTTAAGTAATTACACACACAAAACAAAATATAAATATGTTGTGAGAGAGGAAAACGCAGACAATTGCTTGTATTTACCAATTCAATCTTTTTATAACATAAAAAGAGAGTTCAAAACAGATAAGAAGGTTAAAATTTACCAGATAAGGAATAAATTCAAATACATTGAATGTACAATATAATTAATATAACTCATGTTTTATGCAATGATAAAAGTATTAGCAGTATGTAGTTAAAAATAAAACAAACAACTTGTACGGAAAAAGGCTTTATTAAGTATAAAAGAGAAAACTATAATGATTTAACAACAACAATTTTCAATTTGATCAATGTAGGGTTTCATTTCTTGTAAAAAGGTGGGACTGATTCCTCGTTGAAATTTTTGAATAAATTTCCAATTAACTCGTTCTCTATGTCGACGGATAAAATCTTCAGTCAAGTTTTGATGGATACTGATGGCATTCCAATCCAACATTCCGGCAAATTCCTCCATAAATCGTTCGTTTAATTGCTGATATTGGGAGATAAGTTGCCAATTGACTTTATTGATACAAGTTCGTATTAGATCTTCGTCTAAATGTTGTTTTCGTGAAATGATATTCCAATTGACAAAATCTTGAAAATAAATGATAAATTTCGCAGGTAAATCGGGAAAATTGGATATTTCATTCCACCAAGCTCTTAGACAAGCCATTATTTTAGAATGTAGGTGTCAATAGCAAGTATACAAATAATATGATTGTATTTGATGTATGTTTTATAAATATAATTAACAGGAAATGGATGCTATCTGTTTCCTTGTCTTGCAGCAGCCTCTCTCTCGATTCCTCGTTCTTCTTTGCCAAAGGAAAGCAAGTAAGCAGGTACGTTCTTTGCTCCATCGTTCTGTTTGATTCGATCTTTGACCACACATGACAAACATTTTTGATTTCGTATTTCACTTTCACCTTTACATTGTGGACATTTTACTCGTACAATAACTGGCATTTTTGAATGAATGATATGATGTGTGTATTAATGAAATGTTTTATACAAGTTATCTCTCCCTACTATTTATAATTGATTGATAGAAGTATGGAAATTAGGCTATTTTTCCTATATACAAAATTAATTAAACAATATGTACAATATTTACGTATTCTAACTCGATCTCGATAGTAACTATTTATATTTTTGTTAACTTTACATCCACATTTTAAACAGTTAAATTTTACATTTTCCATATTTTTTAGAGACTTCAAGAGGTTCTCGGGAGGAGAATACGATCTCTATAAAAACAGATGCTAAATAAGTTTTTGATTCATTTATCATTCGCTCATATTGACCACACTAATGTTCTCTACCTGTCTATTGTTTGTTCTCGTTATTGTTGTTGTTCAAAGTACAAACAACTACGATGACTATGTCAATAATACTTGTAATCAAAATTACGAATATTTATTAGAGGATTATCATTCACTTTATAATACCAGTTTAAATCTGTATCAGGAATGTATTAAGTCACTGACAATTATATGGATTTATACGATAATGAACAAGCTGTTAATGATATTTGTATGGGAAAAATTCTAGAATACGAATACCTGGCTGCGAATTTAACAATGTCGTTAAATTATACGAAACATATTGCACTGCTCAAGGAAAATATCAAATTGGAATCGGATTTGTATTTATTGAGAACCAATCTATCGGAAACATTGCAAATTTGTCAAGAAAAATACAAAGTAGCATATGTCGTAATTGCCGATTTAAAGGAGGAAATTGAAAATTTTAAAAGCAATTTGACCGATCTGACTCGTGAAATCTATCAGTTAGATAACGATTTGTCCAAATGTCAAAAGGATTTAAAACAACAGAGGAAAGAAGAAACGAAAATTTTCGTAAATCTAAAAGACTGCTTAGAACGAGAAGAAGTACTTTTGGACTCGAAAGACAAATATATTATTCGACTGTCGACGTGTAGAAGACAAAATAGAAAATTGCGAGAAGGAGAAAGTTAAAATTTAATAGTTGAGCATTGGTGCATTTGAACTACTCATTGCATAGTAATATAATTTATCATTGTATGTGCTAATCTTGACATTATCTGCATGGAATTTTTTACTTATTTATGTAGTAGTTGTTGGAGAGAAACACACAGAGTTCCATATGCAAATCATCAAAGACCTCGAACTCGAATACAGGTTTATTGTAATCAGTGTGCTCGTATAACTATGTGGTATCTTCTTGAGGAATAACGAATCAGTATCTTGGAAATAGTCTTAGAAATAACAATTGCTGCTACCATGAACTTTACTTATTTATGTAGTGGTTGTTGGAGAGAATCGAAAAGTATACCTTTTCAACCACATATAGCTCAAGTAAATTTAATCATTAGACGTAATAATTCTGTTCGACAACTTCGACCTCGACTCAGATTACGAGATTATTGTTACAAATGCGAACGAACGACTATTTGGTATCTTATCGAAGAATAATCTCAGATTTATAAAATCACATAGTATGTAATTAGTTAATACTTGCAAAATTGTATTCAGTTATAAAATAGACGATATGTTTAAGTAATAACATGTTTTTTATTAAGTTTACTAAATAGTACAAATAAATAAAACACATCTATCTCATTTTATGATGATTCAATTCGGTCTCTTACAGATCTATATTGATTATTTGGCATTAAGTTAGTAAATTGATTCTTGGTTTCATTTTCCAATTTGTTCTTTTTTCTTTCCAAAGTATCTTTTGGTATATATCCTAGACTACGTACAGTTTGCCATGAAGCCTGATTAATATCGAATACAATTGGAACAATAAGTATTCTGATTATAAGATTTATGACCCAAATAGGTTATTTTACTTTGACATGAAGGACAACTTGTTGAGGAATTCATTCTTTATCGATTTCTATCTCGTTTTCTATTAAACTTTATTATTATTAAAATTATTTCATTTAAACCTTTTTGATATAACGAATCAAGACAAATTTTAAAATTATTTTATTTTACTCCTACTACCCAAGTCATTTTCAGTTGAAACCAATATTAAAATGAATAACTAAATACTTTCATGTATCTTATATCTAACTATTATTCGTAAATAAAACAAAGGTAAATGTTTTACAGTTTATTAGTAACTTGAAAACAAAAACTTTTACGTTTACAAACTATAAGGTATATTTATTATTTAATATATAGGATTTTATCCCTGGATACTTTTGGATTGCATCCAAAAATGTCTTTTCATCCTCTGCACTCTCTGCCTCTACATGTAGATACCTTATCGGTAATATCCAGGTAATTTCTTCCAATTTGGTAGTTGGTGCTTCATCCCCGTCCAAGAATACATTAATTTGATTAGTATTATTTACAATTTCAATTTTATGCACACCACGTCTGTGAAAGAAATAAAAGATATAATAATCTATATATTAATTAAGTCAATCATTAAAATCAAAGCTAAATATATAAGTAGTAAATTATATGAAACAATACTCACACGAATAAGTTTTTTATTAATATATATAACGTTTTGATAGGTAACACTTTAATGTCTTCAGATTCAAAAATTATCAACATTTTTAAAAGCAACTATTTGTTTCACTACACAACAAATAAATTTGACTCTGAGTAAGAAATTTTAATGCTTATATAGTAAATACAGGAAAAAAATAAATCACGTCAGTTGATATTTGGAAAATTTATATGACTAGAGCAATAAATTAATGATATCTTGTTTACTTAAAAACCTTATCAGACAACATTTTTACAGACAAAACGACTCCACTAGTTTACATATTTGCTTATTTATATTTTTAATAGACTAATTGATTCTCATGACGACTATGTATGATGTGATTAAATCCCCTATATAATAGGTGTATAGAAAGGTATTAAAATCAATACAAAATTCATTCGTCTAATAGTTACTTGCTCCAATACTTAATAATGTCGCTTTTTAATGAAGAAGAAGCCAACAACGTTATTAAAAGAAATACAGAGTTACTAAGACTACTGGAATTAAGGGAAATGGAAATTGTCGAAGAAGAGGAAGAACATTTACCCTTAAATTTATTAAGAGAAAAATTACTACAACAAAAAGTTCAAGTTGATGAAAATGATGATGATGATGATGATGACAACGATGATGAAATCCCACTTAGTAAATTAAAAGAAAAATGGTTAAAGGAGAAAATGGATGAGGATGAAGAGATGATTGAACAAACAGAGAGTGAAATGGATGTGGATGATGATGATGATAATGAATATTTAAGTTGGGAGGATATAATTAAATTAGGATATCAGATATTATAGTTTAGATGTTAGATATTTTATAAATAGCTTTAAGAAGAAAATAGATATTTCTCTCGTATAAAACTTTTGTTTTAATAATTTAAACTTTTCTAGAGACCTAACTATTTTTTATTCCATTCCCTACAAAAATACAAAAATAAGATTAATATTGAAATCAATTCAGGTAAACAATTTTTGTGGAGAGGTCATATTATATATGTTTGCTTTGTAAAAGTTTTCTTAGTTGTAAAGTAACTGTGACACGATGAAGTTGGCTGTTCTCGATATTCAGGGATTTAACTTTTTATTTGCTGCTGATGATGATAATCATGATGTGTATGTGGAAGAATTTCATGCTAAAGAAATTACGATATCAAATGGTTTACAGACAAGTCATTATGTATTGAAACCCAAAATACCCTTTGCTCAATTATCTCGACTCAATAAAAGAGCTGTTTGTAAGACTGAAAAGGAACTTGGTTTACGATATTCTTCCGGCTATGTAGATTACAAGCAAGTTGGAGAAATTTTAGATAGAGTACTGGACAATATTGATGTATTGTATGTAAAAGGAAAACATGTTTTTCGATTCGTTCAAGACAACATTGCTGCTTCTACTACTAATTTACATACTAATCCCAATTTCAAGATGATTGATATAGATACTTTAAATGTATGGAACATACCAACATTTAAACCTAAAAAACCTTCCTGTTTAGATCATAATCTAATTTACAATGCTAAAGTTCAATGTAGTACTACAAATTGTATGACACTATTGGCATGGCTATCAATATTCATCCCATAATATCAACATCATATGTATTTAATAAATTTTTTAAGGAATTTTTCCAAATGTTAACTGAATAATTTGTAGAAAAATTATTGAAAGAGCGAGTTTAATAAATATTTTCAATTTCAAACATGTGTGTTTTATTATTTCCTATTTAAAATACTAAAAAGTATTAAGAATATAAGGACTTTATAATAGAAAAACAAAACATTAAATATTTAAGGATATAAGGACTTTATTAAGACAAATATACATATATCTATTACTTAAAAAATAAATAAAAGGTAATAAGAATTAACAAGGAGTTTCTAATGGTTGCCTCTTTGTTCTCGTTGTCGTTGTTGGTATTCTCGTTCCCCAATCGGTCTTGGAATTATTGATTGTACATGTTTATCTATAAGATCATGTGTACCAGTCTTCCAGATATCCTGACATTTCGAATGCATTCCTTGTTGTCCCCCTGAAAATAGGTCGTTATCACGAACACCACATGCTATACATCCTCCATTTTGATATAAACCGACTCCACTTAACAATTTACCAGGTGTTAATTCGACAGCATTACGATTAATCCAAAGTCCATTTCTTTTTGTTACTACATATAATTGTTGACGATCTTCACTCATTGTTTATTTGATTTTATGTTTATCAAATACTGACTATTAACCAAACATATCCATTTAAATATACATATCCCTTCTCAATCGTTGTTTTTTTAAAACCTTATCATCAAGAATTATAGGAGAATCTCAGTATAACACATTAAATTATCAAAGATTTCATCTTATTTGCAAAAATGAATTTATTCAGTCAAGATGATTTAGTATATAAAACTTGTAGAAAAATTGATGATTTTGTCAAGAAATTAGCATGTTGTTGTGAAACAAGGATTCGACTAATATCTTAGCGAGAATATTTAACACCTTTTATCGATCGCAAACAAGTTACGAATAATTTAGAAACACATTACGTATCATGTGTATGGTCACATCCTGGAGTTCGAGAAGGACCCGATACATGTGAATGTTTCCATGTTAATATGGTACTAAGACGTGTCAATGAAGAATTGTCAGAGTTGTCGACATCAAACAAATGTATCCAATGTAGTATTTATTGCAATCATAATAAGAATAATAAGTTAATTGAACAATTATCTAAACTAAATCTATTGAGATGTTTTAAAAAATAAATTTTAATACAATGTTAAATAAAATTGCCATCTAAATATATATTTATAAAACTAATATAAAATTTCTCTGATACTTTTACTGTTTTTCCAATCACCAGATTTTGTTATTATTATTTTTATATATTGCAGTTTGTTTTTAAGTAATAGCGCTAATTAAGTCATAGCAAATTTTCCAATCACTTTGTTATTATAAACATGTTTTCGACATTTATCTCTTATCATTTTATAAACTAAATTAATCCATTTGTTTTTGTTATTTTTGTCTATAGCGACTAGTCGACTCCATACATCATTATTTAGATAAGTGGTAATTTTCCAATTTAAATTGCATTTATACTGATAAACGTGTGTAATTAGTATATGTTTCTAAAAAATGCATATCGGATGATTTGTATTTATTATTATATAAACACATACATGTCTTATGTCGAATCAATTACAAGTTATCAACATAGTGACATATAACTGATTTAATCTCTTTGGAAATTTTAAAAAATAATTCCAATTCAGATCTACACCTACATAATTCCTAATTCATCGAGTTAAAACAGAAAATTGTCAAATCATACACGATGACAAGTTCTCAATGTTCATATAAGCTAGTACTAAAATGTTCACGAAGTGGTGCAACGTTAAAATTTTGTTGGAGTGCTGAAATGGTACAACTGAAGAGCTGGTCCCTGATGTTAACTCAATTAAGTAAATCAAAGTGTAAAAATTGTCTACAACCTTTAATTATGCAAACTTGTGCATTGGTCAGACCAGTACATGAAAACCTGTTCATAGGCAAGAAAGAATATGAATGGCTCAGGGACACACTACTTCATATGGGTCGCAAATGTCTTCGATATACGAATAGAATTAATGTAATAGCAGGAATAAGCGGCCCGTATTCAGCTAAACTGAAGATGGCAGCCTCCACTATACGTAAACGTTCCCACCAGGATGATTAATGTATTATAATAATTTTTGTATTAAGATTTTAGTTAATTTTATATAGAGATTTTATATTTTTTAAGTATTTAAGTAAGTCAATAATTTAAACCAATTTGCTTTTTAGTAGACAAATAATATTGATATTATATTTACAACCTATTTCTTAGTTTATTATTAGTCAAATCTTTGTTCTTTTGGAAACAAATTTTGATTTATACAAATATAAACTAATTAGTGATAGAAGTAACTTAGAAAACAAAAAATTTTACACATTTAAATTTATGACAAATTTATTGGTCTTTCAATTATTTTAATGCTTTCGAATCTACTTTTTATCAACTAATTTTAACATTTCTTATCTGTTTTTGTTGAACTCTCTCATTTATACATACTATTAAGCAATTCAAAATTTTTAGTCAAATAGTTATTAGTAAAGCATAACATTGCAATTTGTACTTTATTCAATACATTTTACATCCTCTTATCGACAAAAATTTGATCTTTCTTATCAAATTTGTTGAACTTTCATTTAATTTTATAACAACTGGTTTTTGTTGGTATCATTTCGTACCAGGCAACATATTATTATTTTTTGTACGTTTAAGTATTTAAGTAAGAATCTAAAATGTTGTTTTATTAATTTATCCAATACATTTTACATCCTCTTATCAACTAATTTTAACCTTTCTTATCGGTTTTTGTTGAACTCTCTCTCGCATTTATTTAATATTTCTAATCAAATATATAGTTTTATTAGTAAAACATAACATTGCAATTTATATTTTATCCAATACATTTTACATCCTCTTATCGATAAATATTTGATCTTTCTTATCTGTTTTTGTTGAACTCTCTCATTTAATTTAGGTTTTTGTATCATTTCGTACCAGGCTCTACATTTACATCTTAACATTTTAGTTAGTTTTATTGTTTTATAGATATTTTGTACTTTTAAGTATTTTTTAGTAAGTAGAATAATTTTCTCCTTTTTAAGTTCTATATATAGTAGGTGTAAAGATTTTTTTACATCTTAACATTTTAGTTAGTTTTATTGTTTTATAGATATTTTGTACTTTTAAGTATTTTTAGTAAGTAATCAGACGAGGCTTCAAATGCATTTCAAACAGTTTTGAATAAAAATCTGTGTTCTCATACTTGTATGTTTTATTCTCCTCTCGTTCCCACACAACGAGTCAAAGGCGAGGCTAGGCTCAGCTCATTTTTAACAAATATTTTACTAAGATTTACAATACAACGAGACCAAATTATACTTTTGTTAGGCTCAACAAAACCTTTTACAACGTTCCCACACATACGGTAAAAAGCTAGGCTCATTTAATATTTCACTATTATCATTACAAACCAAAAACTCATTTGAGATTCATTTAAGCTCATTTCGTACTTATTTTACGATTCTTGACAAATATTACTTATTTAACTTGCTTTCATCTCATATAACATATTATAGCAAAATCCAACGAGTTCACAACATTTCAACGAGCTCACAATAAGCTCATTTCATACTTATTTTACCACCTTTAGTAAATATCAACAATTTTACAACACTTTTATGCATTTTACTCAACTCATTATCAGCAATTTCTAAACTTTCTTATCCATTATTTGACCTATCAAAACTATTTTTAAGCTCATTTCATACTTATTTTACTTGCTAACAAATTTCATCAATTTTAATACACTTGTATGCATTCAAAACATATCCTTATCAACTATTTTTGACCTTTCTTATCTATTTTGTGACCTATCAGACCATTTAGAACATTCTAGCTATCACGTCATTTCTATTTTTAGAATAATTCGCAAAGTGTTTACTTGGTTTCAATTCAAGGAAATTAGCATAAGTCATACTTTTTGTTTACATTTTGCCTTATCTTCGACATTTTTACCGACTTTACGGCGCCAGTTATTTACTGTTTTCGCTCAAATTACAAGATTTTACATTGTATCATTGCTATTTTTAATACATTTACTTCTTTGCCTTTACAATTCAACCTATCAGACACAATTTCGAATAGATAACACACATTTTTTACCCTTCAACCAATCAAATTTATACTCTTATTAGCAAATTTTACACAACAACCTATCAAATACATGCCTTTTCCAATAGACAACACCCATTTTCACAGCTCACCTATCCAAATACACAGATTCTTATCTAATTTTACACATTCAACCAACCAAATACAACCTTTCTTATCTAGTTACGCCTACTCTGATAAGAACACACCAATAAGCATCTAAACTAATGCAACTTCTCCTCAAATGAAAGTTTACAAAGTTTTTAATGAAGTTAAGATACCCTGTTTCCACATCTACTGGACTTGTTACGTCATTGACGATCACTTCTTGCAGACCATCTACCTCTAGAAAGACATTTTCAAACATCTAAACTTGACAAAAAGGCACTGTTCAACAGCCACTGGACAAATTTTAACTCATTGACGACTACTTCTTGCACTTTCTTAACTAATAAGCTTACACATATTCACATCTAACATTAAAACACCTCTTAGACAAATTTTATTTTACCAAAAAGGCACTGATTCAACATCCACTGGACAATTTACGTCATTGAAGACTACTTCTTGCACACTTCTTCTCATACACACTTACACCTATTCACATCTATTTACACCTATCTTACACCTATTTACCTCTAATTTTACACCTTTTAGACAACTTATATTGCCAAAGAGGCACTGATTCAACATCCAATGGACAATTTACGTCATTGACGACTACTTCTTGTACAAATTTCAACTTTGCAGACTTTTCACATATTATTCACCAATCCTTTTTTATGTCATCCCAACAATTGCATTCGCTATTACGAATCCTATTTGGCTAAGTAGGTTAAGTCCCCAGTTTTTGCAGTATTGAAACCAACATATGTAGGTTCAAATCCTACAACAGACATGACTTTTTTTAACTTATTTCATTTAATACACAACATTTAACACACATTTATTCTAAGTCCTCAAGGTCTTTCAATGACTAAAAGGCACTGAGCTACATCCACTGGACAAATTACGTCATTGAACACTTCTTCAGATATTACAGGTACAGGTATTACAGGTAAATTACAGGTATACAGGTAACACAGGTACAGGTAAACAGGTATACACTTCTTCAAGAGGTTCAGGAAATATGACAAAAGGGCACTGTTCAACAGCCACTGGACGAGTGACGTCATTGACGACTACTTCTTGCACAGATTTCAGCACTTCTTGCAGATTTCAGGACATTTTTCAGGACTTCTTGTAAAAGGTCAAGTAGAGGTCATGGACCACTGCTGAAGGAAAAAGTGGCCATCGAGGTGTGCCAGAACCCCGCTTGTTATACTACTGGAAAAAACCAAATGGCCAGCTGGATTTATTTTTATTTTTGCCTTTTTTTATTATTTTTTTTATTATCATTTTTGAATTTGCCATCTTACTGAGATGACCTGATTCTACAATTCAATTTGGCTAAATTACCTTAAATACTATCTCTGCTTTTATTTTGATTTTATTTCTATGTTTTTTTTTTTAATTTACTATTATTATTATTTAATTTAAGAAAATGTTATAACACAGGTTTATGTCACCAAAGGACTATTTATTTTTTATTTCAACTCCACTAATATGAATTTTCATCTTTATTTATGCAAAATCATTACAAGACATTATCATTTACAACACTTATATATCAGAGGCATAACCAAGGAGACGTCGATGGATACAAACAACGTATCTTTAATGAAAAAGAGAGCACACTGAAAACGAAGCTGCTTATAGAGGGGTGGCCGCCACACCAACCGGGGTCAAGACCCTTGAAGAAGAGAAAAAAAATCTCTTCCACTAGAACTCTTAAAGCACTTTAAGCACAATAAACTCAAAATCAATGAGCAGGTAGAGAAAAGATTTTTTACAAAAGAAAACCGTTTCTTGAGTCCTGCTTTAAGAACTTAGTCCTAATTTAAAAATCAATAACCGGCGCTGGCGATGAGAAATTTTTTTACAAAAGGAACTAATAGCACTTTAAACACATACCCCAAATTAAAAACTGATCAGGTAGGGGTGGACAATTATCAAAAAAAGACTCCTTTCATATAGTAGAATTTTATAGGCCCCCTTTCTAAGAAGTTTTTTTCCACACCCATAGAGGCCCCTGTCTCTCGTACGCCACGGATATTTACATAATATTTACAAAAGTTGTATAAATACTGATTAGTGTAGGTGAGTTTTCTTTTCTTCATACTCAGAGGGTCAAAGACTCGTCTTCGAACAGGTAGGCAGTTGGTCGCTCGAGGCACACGAGTTTCTTAGGCTTCTGCTTTGGCGACTCTTTCCGGCAACCATACAGAGTCGTTCTTAGGTTATGCCCACTTGCGGTTGCGGGTGGGTGGTTATGTAACATGAGAATTTTGTCTTGAACTTTTATTTTCACGCATAAAAGGTATTTTCAAACATTTAGTTTCTTAATTGTTTCAATTAATTATGATTTGAAGTTTCTTAATTAACAAAATTTATTACGTACTAATTTATTTAAGTGTTATAATTACATGTACCTGTATATATTCAAATTTAAGTTTGCAAAGTAGCTATTTTAGTGATTTATGAAATTTAGTTGTTAATTAGTCCTACAGTCCTTCCCTATTTTGTAATATTTTAAAAAATTTCAGGTCAGTAAGAAATCTTTTAATACAGTAAATTTTTAGCATTTCACTTAATGACTTAATGAGATCAAGTATAAAATATAAGTGATACTGTATTCAATTTCTTCAGAAACTAATATCAAATCTAAGAAATTAACAGTAAAATGTGTGCTATTCTTTGACAATTATATATAATTTTCGCGGAAGCTTTTATTTGTTTTAAATGATAAGTATTTTACGATAAAATAATAATCACTAACGAAAATTAAAATGAGAAATAATGAATAAAAACAATATTTTCTGACTCCCCAAGAAACCTTAAAAGGACATATAACACGATTTATACAATGCGGCCTCTCTGCCTTGTAAAACTATTTTATATTTAATTGTAAGTAATTACTTATGCTCAAAATTTGTTCATAATACTATCGAAACTATATAAAACTTGTTAACCCCCACTCCTTTCATATTGTTTCTTTAAAGCAATATCCATCCAACACGATAGATTCCTTTCTTACTTCAAATATTATATGTGTAACTATTTGAAATTAATATCTTATTCCGATCGAGAGGTATCGTGCCAACTGACTCTAGCGGCGGACAGACAATTCTAACAATTAACAAAAAAAAACGATGGAAATAGGAAATTATGTTTTTCGTCATCCAGAAAAGCAACAAAGGAAGTAAAAAATAAATTCTGTGGTACCAGTAACAGTTATTAGGTTAATTTACTTTTTAATATTGCTTCGACAACAACCTAGCTTAGCCGTTTAAATGCGATTTAGAAAGTGTACTTTTTTAAATACCAAACAAATGGAAATTATTCACCAATAACATAATATTTAAGTAAATAATAGCATGTCTATTTATTTAAATATTGTTTTTTTTACATTTGCATTAATGTTAAAGAAGGCTATGCACGCAGATCTTTAACAACATGAAAAAGGTGTGATTTAAAATGTCCTTACTTGAAACAAATGAGATGTTTCAATAAGTTTATTATAATAATAATGAATATTAATAATGATATTGTTGTGGAAATATTGTTTTTTTTTAATGCAAAAAATATAAGTTTAATTGGCATAACAGATTTTTTTGAAATTTATAATAAATAACAAATATGGTTTGTATAGTAAAGAAATTTTTATTCTAATACGCGATACAATTATAGCTATATTTCCCAACTTCAAGAAACGAGTCAATATATTAAGCAAGAAGAAAACCGACTTAAAAGAAAAAAAGGAAAACGATACCTACAGACAAGGATAAAAGCCTAAATAGCACTGGGGTGTGCAAAGGATGTACTGAGGGAATTCTAACCGGAAAACTAAGAAAATAATATGCAGTATTAGAGATAAGGTTAAATCTAAACCAAGCTGACATTTCTGAGTTACGCTTTGCTCAAATGTCATCATCTGTTTAAATACTTAATAATTCTTCAGTTCTTTCAACGCTTTGTCATTTTTTTTATAAGTATCAGATCTTACTATTGTTTCTACGTCTTATAGGGCTTCTAATTTTTATATAATTATTTACAGTCAAACATGGGTTAGAGGGGTTGTTTTGTATATCATGTTATATGCCCTTTTCACGGTTCTTGGAGTCAGGTAACCTGACAAACTAAGTTATTTTGCATTATTTTCAATTTTAACAGGAGGAGGTCGTCAAATATCTTATAGTTTCAAAAATATAATGAGAATTTTTCCAAATTTTTGGTTAAGGTAATGGGTAAATTTTAAGCATATTATTCATACTAATGAGGTTAAAGAAATAGAGAAGGAAGTTAGGGCGTTACTTTGTATAGATATATCGTTATATGTCCTTTTCAGGATTCTTGGAGTCGAGAAATTTTAAAATAAGTTTATTTTAAAATTTCAGCAGGGAAAGGAGGTGAAAATCATTAAATATTGTATTGTTTCAAGTTTTGTTTTAGATAATGTACAAATTTGAATTATAATTATTTACAGTAAAACCTATAAAGAGATAAAGGGGTAGGGAGAGAGTTAGAAAAGTGACTTCGTATTTGTCGTATGATAAGGCTGTTTTACGGTTCTCATTATTTTTAATAATAACAGAGGAAAAGGGTGATAGTGTTGGGTATCTTTAAATTTGATACAGTTTTATGTGAAATTCTTCTGTTTGAGAACTTTTTCTCGTTTTTAGCTGGGATATTAAAAAAAGTTTAGCATAACTATTTGTAGATATCTTTGGTTAAGGGGATGAGGTGGTAGTGGATTAAATGAGTTGTTGTGCGTAGATATCTGAATACGAGGCTGGTTTGAAAAGTCCGTGCAAAAATAAAAACTACTTATGTGTTTGGGGTAAACCATTTTTATTTTTCGACATAGTCTCCTTTTAGGCTTATACACTTCGTCCAGCGATGTTCTAGTTTGTTGATCCCTTCCGAATAATAGGATTTGTCCAAGTCTGCAAAATATCCATTAGTGTCTGCAGTCACCTCCTCGTTTGAATAAAATCTTTGTCCCGCCAGCCATTTCTTCAAATTGGGGAACAAATAGTAGTCCGAGGGAGCCAAGTCTGGAGAATAGGGGGGATGTGAAACGAGTTGGAATCCTATTTCCATTAATTTTGCGACCACAACTACTGAGGTGTCTGCTGGTGCGTTGTCGTGATGGAAAAGGACTTTCTTGTGGGCCAATCGCGGGCGTTTTTCTTGCAGCTCGGTTTTCAAACGGTCCAATAACAATGAATAATATTCACCTGTAATAGTTTTACCCTTTTCCAGATAGTCGATGAGGATTATCCCTTGCGAATCCCAAAAGACAGTCGCCATAACCTTTCCGGCCGAAGGAACAGTCTTCGCCTTTTTTGGTGCAGATTCCCCCTTGGTAACCCATTGTTTAGATTGTTGTTTGGTCTCAGGAGTATAGTAATGTTGAAACTTGGTGTGCGTTCATTCAAGAGATGCTACTAACTAAACATGACCTCGATACGCGCCGGTGGTGCCATCTCTCGGACTTTTCAAACCAGCCTCGTAAACGTCTATTTCAGGGTTCTTGAAGTCGAAATGTATAACTTTTTTTACTAATATCACACTCTACAGTACTTATCATTTAAAATATCGGCTTGGAGATGAAATTTAGTACTGATAGAATTATTTATTTACAAGTGATGTACTGAGTAAATCAGTTCACCAATTTTTAGAGTTCCGTACGGAACACTTATAAGATGACTTCGGTGTCTGTCTGTCCGTCTGTCTGTCTGTCACACCCGATTTTGTCCGAAACTATTTGTCATAGAAAGTTGAAATTTGGTAATAATATAGGAATTGATGGCCTTATCAAAGCCGTGTAATTTTTAAAGTCAAATATTGACTTAAGGGATTAGTTTCGGAGGGTGAAATCGAAAGTGAAAAAAAAATTTTTTTAGTAGGTCATCGTATGTAGTGTCAAATGAAAGCTTGTGAAAACACGAGTAAAATTATATATATATATATATATATATATATATATATATATATATATATAATGTAATACTTGCGGACACTTTTCTTTGTATTATTTTTTTTTAAAATCGAGAAAAATTCCTGTCTCCCCACCTTATCTCGAAAAGTATTGATCAAAAATTTTGAAAAAATTCTGGAATATTCTCCAGGGGGTGTAGAATGAACGAAACTTATCACGAGTGCATTACCTTTAATAATTTATCTGGTATATAAAAAAAACAAAAATTTCAAGGTCATCAATTTTCAGTAAAGATTGGAAACAAACTTTATTGAAAACTCATTTGTTGTGTTTTGTGAAGTCGCTGAACATTTTATACCACCGTAACAACATTTTTTTATTTTAAAAGCAATCAACGTACCGAACACTAATTGTGTCAACTTGCACTTGACTGGTTATTTATATCTATTTTCGGAGATACAAACTATAAGAAATGAGTTTTCTAACTTAGTAGGCCTTATTTACGAAAAAGGAGAAGTTCACAAAATTTGGGTTTTCTTTAATAATTTTAAAGCGCTTTATTCATAGAAGGACACACTATGTAGTGGGCCAAACCCTGCGATATGACCAGCTTGAGTTCAGAAGAAACACGGGAATCCACCACGTTCTATGAACCGTACGTAATGGAAAAAAACTTCATCTACACTAATCAGTATTTTTATATTGAAAGTAGAATAATTTTGATAATAGCTTATTGGCTGCTAAAACCACATAACTCAAAAAGATATATAATTTAGTTACTGGCAAAAAATTACTGTTCTCACATATTACAAGGTAGAAAAGAAAATGCCAAGATAATTATCAAAATAGGGCTATGTGGACAAGATAATAGTGCAAGTTATTATATTATAAATCCTTTTTTCTGAAAAAGAAATAACTTTTAAACTGGACCATTTGATTACCATAAAAAAATCAATTAAACGGTTTAATTAAAAACAATATGGTTGTATCCCGATGTGAGTTGTCAAAATCGCAGTTCTTATCAGTTCAAAAAGAATGCAGTTAAAACAATGATCCATGTGTAATTTTTGTTGACATGCTATTCTAAATATGACTATGATTCAGTGTGTTTATATTTAATAGCAGTTACAGTTCTTATAATAATATTCTGCAATATAAAAGCAAAATAAAAAGAAAAATGAAACTGCTAAATAAAATTTATAAAAATAATGAACTAATAAAAAAACATACAGTAATTTTATTGTTCTATGGACGAATGTATATAGCCCAGTCATCAGAGGCAAGTTTTGACGAAAAGTTCTCACTAAATGTTAACAGGCTGCATTTTGGCACACAAATAGTTTTTTGGGCGTAGAATACGATAAAAAAAAGTTTGCTGCTCTAAAGTGTACACTAAGCCCACAAAATCGAAAACAAAATGAAAAACTCGGTTTTTCGCAAATATCTCGAAAAATAGAAAAGATATCGAAAAACTAATAGCACCACGTGAAAGAACGGGAAATTTGACAAAAAAATAATATATAGATTATTTTTTCTAGTTTTACCGTAATTTAAAAAAATTGTTTAAAATAAAATGGCTGGTTTAACCCCTTTAGGGGGAATCATGCTTCCAACCTCACTTATGATTAAATTAACGTTTCTTTATACCACTAGATATTTTGAAATGGTCTATTAAGGGGTTTCTCGGGGTGCTGATGAAGAATCCGATGACAGATCCAATATGATGGCCAGAGAATACATAATTCTTTTAATTTCTTCGAGTAATTTAGAATTCTTGTGTTTTCAATAACTGTTTTCTTTGTACCTGGATGTTTAAATGAAATATAAATATTTTTATCTTTCATTTCTCTCCTCTAAATATATTTTTTTATTATTTCGAGTTTAAGTTGTATGATCAATAATAAGCAAAAAATACGTCTATTATGAACATTTTTTTTAAGAGCAAAATTACAAAAAAAGTAAAAGTTTTTAAGTTCTTAACGATTTTCTAATATCAAGTATACTTTTAACTGTAACTAAAAAACATGTCCGACTTTTTTTGACCATGATTTCCCGAATATCACAAAACAGAAAACAAAGAAATCGAAAAACATATCAACATTTTGGTGGTTATTGCAGATTTTTTATGTAATTTGATTATTGCGTGAATTTATAAACCTAAATAGAATATGTTGAGGGTTTTTATATAATCTGAAGGCAGTATCTTTGCTTTATAATGAGAATATTTTTTGAAAACCGCCAAAAAATAAGGGAATTTAAGGATTATATATATATATATATATATATATATATATATATATATATATACATACGTATATATACATACGTATATATACGTACGTATATATACATACGTATATATACATATATATATATATATATATATATATATATATATATATATATATATATATATATATATATATATATATATATATGTATATATATATATATATATATATATATATATATATATGTATATATATATATATATATATATATATATATATATATATATATATATATATATGTATGTATATATATATATATATATATATATATATATATATATATATATATATATATAATTCAACCATATGTTACTTCACCAACGCAAACATTACAAAGAACCACAGGACTGAAGACGCGCAGTCAAAGCCGAGCCTCTATTGGCCAGAACCGTTTGACCAATAGAGCTACGCCCCCAGCACATAAAAGCGGCGCCCTCCGAGCCAGTCTCGACATTCACGCCAAGACACCGTCCAGTGATCAGCGCTTTGAAAAAGATGGATGAGATTCCATCGAAACGTCAGCGAAACCGTCCATCAAGGGACTTTAAGCTAACACGGGATACCCATACCATACATGGATGATAACCTGGATTGAGTTCTTCGTATAAAACTCTCTATTTATCTCTGTTTAAGAGCCACCTGAATCGACCTTTGGAAGGTAATCACATGATCCAAAGGTGTAGTGCGAAAAAATGGAGATACGTTCAGCATCTATGAACTATCCAACGAAATATTTATGATTAGAAAAAGAGTCCTAACTCTATTTTTTTTCTAAAACATCATACAAAGATGTTGATGCTAAAGCAGAGAAAAAGAAAATACCAAACTTTTAACTAAAACAGGCCAGTAGGGTCAAATCAGAAAAATAATTACTTCAAGAAATTAGTTACCAAAAACCTCATTCCTATTTATAATATTTCTTTTTGAGAAGAGTTATAATAGTTATAATTATGAATTCTGAAAACAATCACAATTATGAACACTGACACAAGTTGAAATTATGGAGACTAAACCGACTGCAGTTTTTTTGTTTCTTTTTCATTTACTTTTTAGAAAATAGTTTCAACTCTTAACTATTTTAACTGCCATCAATCGACTATTTCATAAATACTTTCCAATGTTTGTACTTTCATTTTATTTTCTTTGACTCAAAAGAATTCTACAAAACTGACATAATTTGGAATATTTTAGCATTAAGGATAGACCGAAATTACTACGAAAAAGACACAATCAAGAATTTTTTGTATAGGTGATAAAAGGTCCTAACGGTCTGTGGCATATCCAAGTGTAGGCAAAGGATTGGAATATGCCCCACCCCTCAACCACTTTAGGTGTAGAAAATAGCCCTCCCTTAAAAATAGAGCCTATTATACGAAGAAGCTTCATTTCCTCCTCCTATCATTGATTTTTTAATAAAGGGTAAGTGTTTAAGGTTCCATAGTATTAAATTTTTTTAGAAAAAGGTTCCATCCCCTCGTACATCACCTTCTAAATTAAGTGAAAGTTGTTAAAATTCTACTATAGCAAAGGAGTAAAAAATCTTCCTCTCGTACTTTCAGCAATATTAAAAAAAACTAAATTACATTAACTGCAACTCATTATTACTCTAGAAACAAATAATTAGGTAATCTAGTAAAAGGAAAATATTTAAATTTGTACTGATCAAAAAAATTGCGTGCATATACTCACTGTATGACGATGACATTAATATTGCATAAATTCTGTAATTATAATGTAATTACTCAGTTATTATTAATCCAATTAAAGTATTTTTCTAAGATCTTAAAAAACTGTAATTAAATAATTCCTTCCATAATTGGATGTTGGATGTAGGGCATTAAAACTCAGTAAGAATTGGACACTACACTTCACAGTATTCCAAATACCATAATGCTATACTTATAAAATATCTTATCACTAAAATTGTAATAATTTGCCCTTTTCCTTGTTACCCTATAATTTATTTAATAAGAATTAGTAAAATGTGTGGCAGCTTCACACTTCTAGTATATGACAATAATTCAATACTGGCACTGATAATGTGAAAAAAACCGTTGGAAAGATAAGATACATTTGTAATGTGTTGATCTTTTGCTGAATGCATTTTTTTCTTCATAAATTGGCATACTACTACTGTTGCCATAGGCTAAATATTTTTTTTTTATGGGTCTAGCACACGTGCTACAGGAAAGTCCCTAAAGCGCTACAGGAGCGACACGTGTGCGAAGAAAACGATTCACGTTGCTCTTGAATCGCTGTAAATTGTACTCGGTGGGAAATTATTCCAAAGGGATGATGTTCTCCATATAAAAGACTGCTTGAAAAGCGTTGTACGAGGAGTAACAAGCTGAACCTCATACGGATGTGAAGTATTAGCGCGACGTGTACTTCTAACATACACCGCTCTGGGAGGAATTAAGCGGGCTACATCCTTCGAACACTTTCCATGAAAATACTTGTAGAATAGGCTCAAGTCGCCAACCGTTCTTCGATGTTCCAGCGAATCAAGGCTGTCGGTCAGTTCCGGGTCTCCAATCAGACGAACAGCTCTTCGCTGAACAGAATCCAATAAATGCATGGGAACAGTATTCCATAGTTGGTCGAATTTGAACTTTGTAAAGAATTAACAGTTGTTGTGGAGTGTAAAGCTTTCTGGTTCGAAATAATATTCCCAACTTTTGAGAAGCTCTCCTTGCTATGCCTACAACATGTTCATGCCAGGACATATTTGCTCCCAAGTTAACGCCCAACAAACTGAGTGACGATGTTAGAGGAATGGAGTGCCCCGACATAACAATGTCAGGTTCAACAACGTTAACTTTTTTTTAAAAAAACTGCCGCGTTAAATTCCACTTGGTTACTGTCACCCCAAGATAAAATTTCTTCCAGGTCCTTGTTAAATTGAATGACTTCCTGCTGTCTGCGGACATTCGTCTGAGTAGCCAATGTCTGAGCGTTCAAAGTGAATGAAGAGATAAGTGTACTGTCATCTGCAAAGGTGTAGATTGTATTCTCGGTCTTTTTCAGCAGATCGTTAATATAAATGAGAAAGAGAGTAGGAGACAGTATGGAGCCTTGTGTTACACCGGCGTTGATAGTGAAGGCGTTAGAAAGAAATCCGTCGACTGCCACTCGTAAAGAACGCTCTCTGAGGAAACATGAGAGCCACAAACAGAACTTTTCAGACATACCATAAGAACGTAGCTTAGTCAACAGTCCATCGTGCCAAACACGGTCGAATGCCTTGGATATGTCAAGAGCAACCGCTCGAGATTCTCCAAAGTGTTTAATTGCGTTGTTCCAAACATGTGTTACATAAGTCAGAAGATCACCTGTTGATATATTTTTACAAAAGCCATATTGGTGATCGCTAATAATGTTGAATCTTTCAAGATATTTTAGAAGATGCTGATGGATAGCCTTTTCCATGAATTTCGATATTACTGAAAGCAGTGCGATTGGTCGGTAGTTATTTGGCAAAGTCTTCTTGCCTTTTTTAGGTATCGGCTGAACTGTGGCCCATTTCCAGCAGGAAGGAAATATTCCCTTTCTGTAGGATAGGTTGAAAAGTCTACAGAAAACTGATGTTAGTTCCCTCGCACAGTTTTTGAGAATTATGGCAGGTATTCCGTCTGCTTCATCAAAATACGTTTTATGATACGCTGCCTGAAGACAATATCGGGCATCCTTGACTGCACTATGGGAATAGTAGATGGTGTTTTTCCTTGGAAATCGACAGTAGAATGTGAAGCAAAGAGTTCAGCCAACAAGTTCGCTTTCTTAACAGGTGTCATTACAATAGAATTATCTGGCCGTCTGAGTGGTGGTATGGTGGATTTGGTGAAATTTTGACTAACTGCCTTAGCGACTGACCAAAAGGACCTGGAATTATTGGGACAAGCGAGAAGTTTGTTTCTAATCCATTGATGGTATGCCTCCTTGGTTTCGTCAATAATTTCTTTGCATCTGTTCCTGGCACGAACAAAGGTGTTACGATTTATGGTGTTAGGATTTTCACGCCATTGTCGGTAGGCAAGATGTTTAGAAGCAACAGCTTCTTTACATTTTCGGTCAAACCAAGGCTTGCCGTTGGAAGGGCATTTCTTCGAAAAAGGGATGTAAGCCTCCATACCGGCCAAAATAACATCGGAAACCTCCCTGGCGCAGTCAGGTCGTCGGATCGAAAACAAACATCTAACCAGGGGAAAGTTTGAAAATATTCCATGATATCTTCTCATTTAGCAGATCTGTAGTGCCAAAATCTTGCGCGGTTTAGGCGGCTCTCTGTCACTGATTGGTAGGATACTCGATGTCGAAAGTAGTTTATGGTCGGAAGAACCTAACGGCGGATTTACGCTGACCGTGTAAATCTCTGGATTGGTGGTTAAAAACAGATCAAGAAGACTGGCGAACTCCCCTTCTCGATCAGGGATCCGTGTTGGTTCGTCAATAAGCTGAGTTAAGCCACAACTGATTGAAAATGATTCGGCTTCACGACCTTGTTCGTCGCTAGTATTTGAATATTTAAGCCAGTTGATGTTGTGGACATTAAAGTCGCCCAGGATGGCAATTTCGGCATTTGGATAGTTAATTTGTCAAATGATCGATGGTGTCTGCAAGAAAAGCTAAAAGTGTTCTAAAGTTAGTATCGCTTGGTGGTCGATAGAGGAACCTTGTGGTTGGTTGAGTCATTATTTTTAATCACATTACATCGAACTTTGGGGGCTCCAAAGCCTCTTCTCGTTGGCAAGAGAGGTCGCTTCTGACAAAAAGACAGATTCCAAAGTTATTACTCTATTTCCCATTAGCGTGAGCATCAAAAGCTTTCCTAGGTGGACAGCAATAATAAAGACGCTGCCACGATATATATATATATATATATATATATATATATATATATATATATATATATATATATATATATATATATATATATATATATATAGTATGTAGAATTTACTAGAAAAGGAACTAATAAAAAATAGGTGTCTATGCAGTCCCTACGCCTTCTATTGATTTTCGGTTCCGGTTTAGTAACAGTCATTTAAGTGAATAGTGTATATCAGTTTACAAGTCCATGCTGCTACACGGACTGCTGTAAACATGTAAAACTAGGAGGGTGTGAGCATTGATCTTTTTTATAGGTACAGCACATAAGTCAGAGGGAAGTTCCTAAAGCGCCACAGGAACACTACATGAAATGGAATCACTTCAGGCTGTACACCATGGTCAGACGGTTCTAAGAAGTTCATTCAAAACGGTGACGTCCTCCATATAAAGTATTTCTTCAACAGAGTGGTACGAGGAATGACAATTTGAAGCTTATATGTATTTGATGTATTATTGCGATATGTATTTCTAGCATGCGCTATTGGATTTCACTGAGCTTGAAGCATTTATAGAGACTAAAATCACATATGATGATTCAATTTAAAAAATGGTGACCGAGGGTGAACATTTTTTACAACACTGAATCCCAATAAAAAAAAAGTTCCGTTTCTAAGGTACGTATTACCTACATCTACAGGGGCGTGGGGAATATGTCCCCCTAGCCAACCTTTGGCTACGCCATAAAATACAGAATCTCTTCAAAAGCAGAGCTGCCAATATGGAAATAATTTGCCATTAGCTTAGATATGTTTGCTTCCCAGATAATATCTGCCAAGTAGAATGAAGATGCAGATAAGAAGAGAGCCCGTGTCTCAATATAATTGTGTTGAGATTTGTGAATGTAGCGAATTTTCGAGCCTTACCAGCTAATTATTAATGTAAAGAAAAAAGAAAGTAAGAGAATTACGAATGCTTGGGGTACTCGGCGTTAATAATGGCGGTATGGGAAGAAATCTATCAATTGTTTTTTTGCAAAAATGATCTCTGCGAATATTCATCAACTGTAAACAAAATCTCTCAAGCTTATGCTATATAAATGAAACTAAGCTAACAATCCCTCTTACCAAACACTGTCGATTATCAATGTACAAAGCTCAACTACATAATGAGTTATTGCAGATATGTGTAACAGAAGTTAGGACATCTCCTGATAATATTTGCTTAACAAAGCTGGATTTGCTGTCACTACTAATATTAAATCCTTCCAGATACTCTAAAAATATTAACTAATAGCATTTGCCATAAATTTCTGGTATGTAATCGTTTGCTAGAAGGCTACAGTTTGCAAGAATTACATATGTAATAAGTTTATGTTTTCAGTAAAAGCATATATATATATATATATATATATATATATATATATATATATATATATATATATATATATATATATATATATATATATATATACATATATATGATTCTGTGCTTTTTTTTATTTCTTAGGATTTTGGTTCTATTTATTAAAACAACTTATTTTATTTTATTTAGTCTTTACTAACATTTCGCCCATTTTTTTGTGGGCATTCTCAAAATATCTAAAAAATTTTAAAAAAGTTTTAGGACACATTTTACAGTTTAAAATTTGGTACAATTCACGTCACGCTATAAAAAAACAGTTTACACAGTTTATATATATATATATATATATATATATATATATATATATATATATATATATATATATATATATATATATATATATACATACATATATATATATATATATATATATATATATATATATATATATATATATATATATATATATAAATAACTAATTTAAAAATATGTACGCTAATTATACTGTTTTTAAAATTAATACAAAAAATATTTACTGAAATATTTGATTTGGTATATGGTACGTACCTAATAAACTCAGTATTTTTCACACAGGTCGTTATTGATCAAAATATTGGATGTTTACTAGTTTGTAAAGGTAAGATTAAAATAATCGTGCCATTGGTTTAAAAAAAAATAGATGGTTTTTATGTTGTTATTTGTTTTTTATTTCATGTGGATTATATTTTGATAAATATGGCTGAGGCAGTTCTATCATTTACAACATCGGGATCCCGTCTTATTTCGATCATTTTCTTGATTTTTAGTTTTTGGTAATTAGAGTCTCTATTTAAAATCTTTGTCGCTTTATAATTGAATCCATGTTTAGTGTCTTTGGTGTGTTTGTTTAGTGCTGTGGAGGCGTCTTGCGTATATTTGTGTCCTGTTAGTCGGTTTTGTAGTAATTGGCTCGTCATCCCTATATGTTTTTTCGGGCATTCTACACATGGAATGGAATAAATGAAATATGATTGTTTCATTTTTGGTGTTTTGGTTTTTAGTTGTGTAAATAATGTACTTAATTTATTATGACTTTTGTGACATGTTATGATATTATGTTCCTTTAAGGCGAATTGTATTCTTTCTGATAGTTCATTTATGTAGGGCTGTATTAAACGTTTTGTGATATCGTTTTTGGTCGTGTTTATTAATGGTTTTTTTTTAAGTTGGTTGTACAATCTATAAGTTCTTTTTAGTGTTCCGTACGGAACACTTATAAGATGACTTCGGTGTCTGTCTGTCTATCCGTCTGTCTGTCTGTCACACTCGATTTTCTCCGAAACTATGTGTCATAGAAAGTTGAAATTTGGTAATAATATAGGAATTAATGGCCTCATCAAAGCCGTGTAGTTTTCAAAGTCAAATTTTGACTTAAGGGGTTAGTTTTGGGGGGTGAAATCGGAAGTGAAAAACAATTTTTTTCCTGTCCCCCCACCGTATCTCGAAAAGTACTGATCAAAAATTTTGAAAAAATTCTGGAATATTCTCCAGGGGGTGTAGATTGAACGAAAATTATCACGAGTGCATTACCTTTAATAATTTATCTGGTATGTAAAAAAAAACAAAAATTTCAAGGTCATCAATTTTCAGTAAAGATTTGAAACAAACTTTGTTGAAAACTCATTTGGGGTGTGTTTTGTGAAGTTACTGATCATTTTATACCACCGTAACAACACTTTTTATTTTAAAAGCAATCAACTTACGGAACACTAATTGTTCAAGTTCAACTTGCACTTGACCGGTTATTTTAAATATATGTTCTATGTCTTTTTCCTTGTAGCCATTGGTTATTAAGACTTCTTTTACTTTTTTTAGGCATTCAAGTTGGGGATGTTAGTATTATGGCTCTATCCGTCAAACCTATTATGGCACTAGTTTTTTGTTTTTTTGAATGATTTGAATCGTTATTTAGGTATCTACCAGACCATGTTGGTTTGGTGTACCATTTAGTTTCTACTTTGTTATTGTCTCTGTTCCTATACAGTGTCATGCCAAGAAAGTTTAATTTGCCGTTTTCCTCAATTTCAGTTGTGAATTGTAATTTTATAGAATATATAAATATATATATATATATATATATATTTATATATATATATATATATATGTATATATATATATATATATATATATATATATATATATATATATATATATATATATATATTTTTATATGTGTATATATATACATATATATATTATATATATATATATATATATATATATATATATATATATATATATATATATATATATATTTCTCGCTCGCTTCTCGTCTACCAAGGTTTTTGGTATCAACAGTCTCACCTAATATGAATGAATCTGAAATTATATTATTATAAGAAGAAACACAAGTACAAATAATTTATTAGATGACCTGAAGAGTGAGATTTACTATACCTTCAACATCTGAAGTAATTGCTTTCGGATTGGAATTAGACCGTGTCAAACTTGAATAACTCCGATGTCTCGTTTACGATTACATTAGGCATCTTCAGAGATCTTTACTCTCCGATACTAGGGCACTAAATGATCTGAACTGAAACCCATTTAGTGGAATAAAGTTCCCTAAATATATAATATGAAATTGTAAGAAATTGGAAAGTTACTTCAAACTGATCCGATCTAATCACAAGAACCACGCTTTTTCATCTAACCAGGACTGTAAAAGCTTCCGTTTCCTACTTTTACATCTGGTTTGAATAATATAATAATCACATTTTTGTGTGAGTATTTATGGGTGTATTTGACTAGGTTTTTATCAGTTTTTGTAATTGATTTTTTATGAAAGTCTACAAATATCTCAAAACCATTTTAAACCCTACTGTTTTTATATTTTAAATTAAAACTTGAAAACCTCGTTTGAGATACAAAAAAAACTTCTATGTCGTGAACTCATTGATGTCCATTTATCCCTCAAAATTATTATTACATGTTTTGACTATTAATAGAATCAGCATGGCATATATCGGCTTCCCTTTCAAAATTTTCTCTAATAGTATTGTTGTTGCTCTTTGCTTCGTATTATTTATGTTTTTTTTTTTTATTTGTATATAACGAACATTCAAGAAAATCGCTTATTAAATAACAGTGGGTGAAGTAAGCTTAAACCATCGATATATCTGTATTTATAAAAATTACTTTAATAGTCATATGTTCAGATTTCACTTCTTACGATCAGAAGTTATAAATGGTCCATGTATATTTAACTATTAGAATGTTAAATACAATAAATCAGCATTGGGAATAAAATTGTGTTTAGTTATAATCACACGGTAACTGTCAAAATCTCGACTAGCATAGAAATTCCCAGTATGATTTCATGGAAACTTTCATGAAAATTGTTCGATAGATGTAGTCTGCATACTTCCTCCAAGAGCAGTTCATTCATAGCAATACACGTTGCGCTAATACACCTCATTAATATGAGGAAAAGATTGTCACTCCTCCTACACTTTTGAACCAGTCTTTTATATGGAGAACTGCATCGCTTTGGAATAATTTCTCCAGGAGTAAAATTTACAACGATTCAAGACTACTAGGAATCGCTTTTTTCGCAAGCGCGTCGCTCCTGTACCCCTTTAAGAATTTCCTAGCTCCACATGTGCTATGCCAAAAAACGATGCCTACCCTGTCCAATAACTCCTTTCAGCAACAGTAATATGACATTATTAAGGTTATATTAAGTCATTTTAGTACTATTCTCAGAAAAAGTAAAATTACTTCGCTTTTTGTAAAACGTCCCATTATTGGGTTTTGACCTGACCTTTAAAAATTTGCAGGCTTCAATCATAAAGAATTTCCTAGGATTTCTCCTATTTTAAAACATGATCCTTAACAATTTTTTTTCCAATAGTTGTTATTTTTGTTTAACAATATCGCAAGGATCAGGTTAAAATAAGTATGAAAAAATCGAAGAGCTCGTAGTCCAATATGTTTACTTTTCGATAATGCTTTAGATTAACAATGAAATGCACGGATTTTGAATTTTCACTTTTTGCGAGACTAATTCGTGTGGCACGCACCGGATGAACTCTTAATAAAAAAATGTGGACGAATAATGTTCCCATACCAATCACAAGTGTAGTCACTATTTTTATCTTCTCAAAAATTGCAGGTTGTGTTTGTGTAGGGCATATTTCTGAAAACAGAAACAGTAGGTTGTTTTTCACAAATTATCACGCACAAACAAAAGTCAGCCAGTAACAAATCAATAAAGGTTAAGCTGATGTCATAAACTTTTGTTACACAAAATGTTAGGTAAAAAGGGTTTTAAGTAGTAGAAAACTTCAAACTTTACAATTGTCACAATCTCCTGAAGTTATTTTATTTTTAATTCTTTCCTTCAATTAACGCGTCTAAAAAAATTTCTGAATTTTTTAGTACCAAAATAGTTTAAAATATAAATTGGTAATCACCTAACATTATTTGGACACTCTATATAAATACAAATGTAAGAAAACAGAAGTGTATGGAATTCCTCTATTTAAGTTTTTCTTCCCTCTAATTCCTAAAAGAATGTCTAATCATATTTTGCACAGACAATACATTCTGTGGACCTCACACTTATGAGTTATGACTTGCTGATGGCTATACAATTCAGTATCTGATATCAGAAAAAGAAGTTTAAGTTTCATTTGAATCTATAAATTATTTTTTCATTTCATTTTATCATCAAATGGCATTAGTCATAAAACTCATATTTTACACTCGTATTAGACTGACACTTCATAAATTTTTCTTTTTCGTTGGAATAGGGTCCGATAAGCAGTTGCGGCAGGAAATTAGTCATATTTTTTCGGCGATACTAGCCTTTGCGTTGGCTCAACCGGCAAATGAATACTTGAAGTAAAACTCTGGACTCAAAGTGAAAATAATTAAAATAGCTGCCTCGGAAAATGTGGTAGTGCTACACCGTAAAAATATTGAATTTGAAATTTTAATCTTCAGAGTAGTGTAAAGAAGTGCTTTATTTCTTAAATTTACTTAGTGAATTCTTCCGGTTATAATTTTAGTCTTGACACGATCGATGATAAAAATACTCTAAGTGTAAAATCTATTTGAGTGTGAAAGTGGTATTGCCATTGTGAAGATTCCTGGTTGAAGTACCAAAGTAATGTTTCCCAAATTTTTAGAAAAATGGATACATAAAAAAATTAAAAGGTCAAAGGAAATTTTGGCCTTTTTGATTATCACTGGGTATGGAGGCCAGTAAAAACACTACTAAATTTAGATCTTTTAATTTATTAAAATCGCATATTTTTTTTTTGTTACTATACTGGAAATGTTCTTTTATTTAGAGAATGTTGTATGGCAAACCTTATGTTTTAAATCTCCAATATAGCATCCATTCTCTTATATATACTCCTAAAACATATGTCCCAGAATCAATCAAATAATACTATGGTAAACGTACGAGAGATAGAGATCGGCGACCTATCAAGAAGCTAGTTTACTAGGTGCTTATTAATATTAAACAGAAAACTCCTGAAAATGTTGACAGAAATCTCCAAAGACCGCTTAAATAGTATCTCGCTCACTCAAAGGTGCTCCAGAATGCAGATGAAACTAGAAAAAGAATAAGCTTCTCTTTTTATTATGTCTGCTCCAGCATTTACCAGAGCCAAATTCACTGAAGAATCCTAATTGTTTACTTAGATTATATTAAGAAAATCAACCCAGTAGGATGCTGGAGTTTTTAAAGATATCCACATACCACATTCCTAAACAAGGGTGGTAAGTATCTTAAGAGGCCTCAACCTAACTTTAAGCTTCATATCTATTAATTACGTTATTTTTAATTTGAACAATTAAAAAATGAATTCACACTTTTGAAATAAAATACAGTATAACTGTTTTACTGAATTTATTCAGATCACTCTGACACGTGTTTCGATCTCACGACCATTTTCGAAGAGGTTTATAATTAGTTTTCTAACTAATCACGGTCAATTTACCCATGAACTGTAAGTTTATCTCATTTGATGTAAAAAGCCTTTTCACATCAATTTCCATAACTGAGGTAAACCTGATACTAAAATCCCTTATAAATAATAGTGATCTATCTAATCCTAACAAAGTTAATTTATTCAAAATTCTAGAAATCTGTCTAGAACAATTTACTTTAAATTTAACAGGAAAACATATAAACAGCGGAAGCATTCATGGCTAACTTTGAGAAAACCCTTTCTTAAATGAAAACTATAGAAATGTACACTTTTGAGCAAGAATTGTTGATGATATTCTCTGCATTTGAAAAGGAACCGATAAACAATTATTACAGTTCTTATTAACTTTAGATAAAATCAATCATAACATCCAATTCACGATAGAAATTGAAGTAGACAAATCACTTAATTTTTTAGAATTAAAAATTTCAAATGTAGAGAACAAAATAGAGTTTGATATTTTCCGTAATCCAACTACAACATAGACCTCATCTAAGTCAAATCAATCTTGGCAGATCAAAATGTCAACCTTCCACAGTCTCATACACAAATTAACTAACATTGTACTAACTACGGAAAATTATCTAAAATAACTGAACATAATCAAAAGAATTGCCAAAAACAATGGATATTATCCAATTATTATAGATAAACTGGAAAAAAACAAAAAAACATGAAAATATACTTAAGCAATTTTACGCGCCAGACGTAAAACACGAAATCAGAAAATGGTTTGATATCAACTGTGTCGGTGGCATTAGTAACAAAATCAACAATTGCCTTAATAAGTTAGAACTAAACTTATAAGTGTTAATAAAAACAATATAGCCCGATATCTAGTTAATAACAAAGAAAGATTTAACGAATCTGGAAAATTTGGTATATATGAACTTAATTGTAATAACTGTGACGCTGTCTATGTGAGACAAACGGGACGGAGCCTACAACAAAGATTAAAAGAACACAGGCACTCTATTTTAAATAAACAAAAATTAACAGGCTTTGCCGAACACTGCTTAGACAATAATCGTCTTTTTAATAACAAGAGAGTGAAGATGCTATACAGTGCTCAAAAAGGAAAACATATGGATTATGTAAAAATTCTTAGCATAAAAAAAGCCATTAAAAATAATATAAAAGTAACAAACATCCAAATAGAATTTGGAAATAGTCCCATATTAGACGCCCTGTTAAGATAAACTACCTGTAATTAACCCAATTTTATTACGTCTTAATTTAAATTTAGTACTAGTTAACCATCAAAATGTAATATCCTTTAGAACTTAAGTTTAATCTTATTGTAAACCTCTTAGAAAATGGTCGCGAGACCGAAACACGTGTCAGAGTGATCTGAATAAATTCAGTGACACAGTTATACTGTATTTTATTCCAAAAGTGTAAATATTAAGATGTTTCACCTAGAACGGACGGAACTCCATAAATTTTATTTATAAAAAGTGAATTATTACACTGACGGAAAAAACTGCACTCTTGGATAATTTTTTGTATGACGAAAATAGGATCTTTTAACTTATTATGTTAATCATATTATATTTTTTTATGTATAAAATTACTGCAGCATTAAACAATAAGAATTAATGAAAACCTTGATGATGATTCACTGCTTAATTAGATATATTTAAACAATTTTAATTTAGTTGTTTCCCATTTGGTAATTTTATATTGTGACGAAATATAGTGTAAAAACCCTAAACGAAACAAGAACAATATAAAATAAGTGAAAGGGATATTACAGTTATCTAGAAACCTTTTTTACGTCATTTAGTTTTTACGAGAATCAATTATAAAATATTAAGATTATTACGCCATCAAATTTTCATTTTAGATTCTTAAATTTATAGATCGACATTTGCTAGAAAAATTTAAAAAATCCGATGTTCTTAAAGTATGGCTTGTTTATTTCCATGAGTAATGGAAAATGATTTTTATATTTTCAAAATTTTTGGCTTCCTAGATTATGAAAAACATATTTTCTCGTATCTGTATTATTATCATATGTTTTTCATCTATAACAGCCCATATTTAGTAATTTTTTAGAACACTAACTGTTAAAGATTGAATAATATAAATTTATATCCATTTAGATAATAGCATTTATTCAGCAGAATATATATTATGTGATATTAGTTGAAATTGACTTTTGAAGAGTAGAAAAAGCAATAGAAGAGGTTTATACAATCAGGCGAAGAAAAGTAGAAATTACGAGAATTTTTCAATAAAGGTTACCATATTAATGTTAACTTTTTACTAATAGCTTTTTTAAAGGCTGATATAGTCGATATGTCTTGAGTATTGATTAAACAATGGTCGGTTGCTCTAGATAGAATCTTTCCGAAGTAGTGATCCTGAGTAATTCCATAGAATCTTTTGTGTCTGTATTAATGAGGTAAGTACGAATGAACTTCAAATATTATCAGAGTCATTCAGGAGACCGATTTTGTAATAATAATATTAAATCTAGATTTCGTAATTCCCAATTTATACTGGATGAGGATTGGGTCAGTATTAACTACAATTTTGAAGGTAAACCTAAATTGTGAAAATTATAATTGTTTACAAATTTTTAAGAAATATTTAAATTAAAATTAAAAAAAATAATTTTCTAAAAAGTTTTAATCACACTTTTTAGAGACGGTATTACCCCTTCCGGTCCTAAACTATACTCTATTTATTTGAAACTGATAGTAATAAAAATGCCAGTGGACTGTCCGACGGTCCTTTAACGTACTATCTATTTGCAAGTATTTTTCAGATAACAATGCAGCATGCCCAAGTGTCAAGCCAGTTAACGACACGCCAATTAATGTGTTTATAAAATATCTTCAGTGAAACGCCAAAAGTTTGGAAGCTAACCCATAATGAAAAGCATATAGTTAAAAATGTATTTGACTACGTTAAAACGATCAAAATTGTGATTTAAGTGAGGACGATTATGTGACAAAATGTTCCTTAATGACCGGAGTTGTTTACAAAATTTTAAAAGAAGAAAAGGAGGGGGTACAGGCTCTCAAAAAAAGAACTTCAGCTGACAGTCAACACAAAACAAGCAGTAAGGCGTATTGTTCATGACTTTTTAATGGAAAAAAGAATTACTTTTGATATGATCCTGCAGGTTACGACAAGCCACCCAGAAATACCGAAAATGAGTATAGTAAAACTATGATAGACTTAATACCAGACGGTTCTGTTATTGTAATGGATAACACGAGCTATCTTTCTAAAAAATTAGAACGAGTTCCATCTTTAGGTTAGCTGAAAAAGGACATCCAATCTTGGATGACCCAAGAAAATATTTCATTTCGAAAAGATAGCGTTAAAAAGAATTATTCGAACTTGAAGTTCTCAAAAATTAAGTTTCATCACGAACACAAGTTTCATCACGAAAAAATGTAATATTACTCTTCATCGCCTGCCACCATATCATTGCGAGCTCAATCCGATAGAACTTATATGAGCACAGGTTAAAGGTGAAGTCGCCAGGAATAATATGACCTATAAATTAGCAGACGTACAAATTCTTTTTCAGAATGCCCTACCTAATGTTTCCACAGAAAATTGGTGAAAATGCGACGAGCATGTATTGAGGGGAAGATAAAATGTGGACTATGAACATGGCAGTGGATGTCATTGTCGAACCTTCAATTATACATGTAAATTCAAATGAGTCGGACAATGATAGTTTTTCGAACATGTCGGAGATAGAAGATTGGTAATACTTTTTTCATTGTTGTTGGACTTCTTTATTTGTATATTTTTTAATTAATATTTCATTATATACTTTTTTTTTTCTAATAAATGTTTAAACATTATAAAACTATTTCAATCACAGTATTCGCAAATAATACGTATACGCCAAGGCGCACCACCACTGGCCAGCACTTTTTCAGACTATTTAATCCAAAACAACAAAAAAGGGTCGTTTTTCTATTGTATTCAAACATAAGAGATTACGAACCGATGCCAGATGGTATACCAATAAAGTTGTTGAACTGCTGCATTACAGGTAAAACGTATATAAAACTCTGGGGCCCTTACTACTACTTGATGCTAATTTGCACAATTCTAGATGATTTATTGCTATCACTTTCAAATAAATAGAATATAACTACAACTTTGCAACACTTACTTTGTTTGCTCGTAGTATACAATTCTTTTAATAAAAACTTAAAAATCTCGAACTCTCTATCCTCTCAATCATTATTATACCAACAAAATAACACCCTAAAAAGCTTGGAATTTTCTGCCTTTTATATTGCCTTTAGATTGAAATTAGCTAGTAGCCCTTACTTAATAAAGATACAATATTTAATAAAACAAATATAGAAAATTATAGCATAACTACTAGTGTGTCCTATAATGATTTAAACAGTATTTCACCATAAATAAAATTTTCTCGTAATATATTGGTGTTGTTCACTTATAATGTTTCAAACAGTGGTAATCTGAGATCCATGAAAGATTAAGGACATTTTTTAATCATACAACAAGCCGAAAATCAATAGCACTAGTAAATATAAATTTCTATGAAAGAGATAGTAGACAGTAAGCTAAATTAGGGAGGGCATTAGCTAATCAATTTATTTAAAAGTTCTAACCGAGAAACTGATCTAATTTGAAAATTGGACATTTAGAGTTTTGGGCAGTGCAGTTTTCTATGTCAAATAACACGGGCATCCAAGAAAAATTCTCTTTGTTTTAAGTGAGACATGTGTTTTCTTAAGTATTTTTTTATGCTGAATCCAAAAAATCATAAAAAAGACATCCACCGTGAGGTTTCTTTAGAAAGCACTTAAAGTTATCAGAAAACTATTAAATTGAAAAAAAAAACATTTTAATAAATAATGTAAATCTTTCAAATTATGGAATAAAACTATTATTTCGGACATCTTTGAATGATCTGATGAATCTACATTTATCATAAAAACTTAAAAATATTAGGTTTTAGTGTTCATATTTAACAAAAACACACATACCCATCTCTAACTAAGCTAAATAACAAAATACTGTTTAAAATATATGTGCGACCGCTAAATTAAAAATTTAAGTTTTCTTGATATTAAACAAAACTATTATTTCATTGCGTTTATTTACTTAAAAAAACATTTTATCAACTAAATAGCACCCTTGTAAGTATTAAAAGCGAGTTTTTTGTTGAAACTGAACATAAAACTTTACTTTCTGATGTCGAGTCAGGATTAAGAACTTCTTAAAACACTGGAAATAATAGTTTTGTTCAATATTAATAAAAATTAAAAACATTTTTTAATTAAGCGGTTGCACATATTTATTTTAAACACCATTTTGCTATGTAGCATAGTTAAATGAGGTGTATGCGTGTTTCTTGCTAAACATGAACACTAAAACCATTTTTAAGTTTTTATGATAAACGTAGATTCAGAACATTTAAAGATGTCCGAAATAATAGTTTTATTCCATAATTTTAATGACACAGTACAGTTTTACATTATTTATTAAAATTGTTTTTTTTTCAATTTGATAGTTTTCTGGCAATTGTCTGAAAAAATCTCACGATGGATGTCTTTTTTATGATTTTTTTTTGATTCAGCATAAAAAAATACTTAAGAAAACACGTGTCTCACTTAAAAGACCGAGAGAGATTTTTTTTGTATACCTGTATAATCCTTTAAGAGGTTGATACGATAAATAACATTCTAAATGTTATACGGATGTGCTGTCCTAGTGCAATCCTAGCATGCACCGCTTTGGGAAAAATTAAGCGGGTTACGTCTGTCCAACACACTATAGGAGTAATTCAAGTCACTAACCGTCTTCGGTGATCGAGAAAGTCATTTTGGAGTATACATTTTCTAGTACAAAATAATATTCAAGTTTCAAGAAACTTTCTTTACACGCAATTTGACTATATCAAGAGATACTGATCTGGCATATGCTTTTACAGACATAATGCTAATGAAATAGAGTCCTCAAAATAATTATGGCGGTCTCTAGAACGTTAACACTTTTTTTAGAGACTGACTCTTGAATTTCTATAGCATTAAATTCTGCTTTTCTTCCAGAGCATTATTAACTTCTAAAACCTCCTTCATAGGTTTGTTTATCATCTAGGGTTATCCATGAATTTCCTCAATATCTGATATTTAGTCAGTGACGAATATCAGACAGACATTGAAGAACGTGCGGCTGGCTTTTAACCTTACCAACTACATATATTCCATCACGACCATTTATCAGCAAGTAATACGTAATTATTAATTATGGTGTATCTAAATCGCCGTGCCCCATCCACTCTCTAAGCTAAAATTCACTATGATAGTGCTCTATGAAAAATATTGTTAATGACCCTCCGATCACCCAGAGAATTTCCTTCTACTTCCGTCCATTTATATTGTACCTACGCAATTCAGTAGTTGTTTTAAAAATATCATCTTTCCGTATTCTTATTTTTTTATTATAAATATGTCGATATCCTAGCTTAGGTATCATTAATTCTAAGCACCTCAATAAACTACATTGAACTAATCTGTTCAGTAAAACAATACGCCGGACGTCAATATAGATAATTGAATTGTAAATCAACTATTATAAGGTAAATATCAATTAAAGATTAAAAGACCTTTGACATCCTCCCCAGTGGCCACTGGGGTTTGGAAGTAATACTTTGTTATAAATTAATATTTCTATTTGCGTCAGCAGACATCTTTGAATGACCTGATGAATCTACATTTATCATAAAAACTTAAAAATCTTAGGTTTTAGTGTTCATATTTAACAAAAACACACATACCCATCTCTAACTAAGCTAAATAACAAAATACTCTTTAAAATATATGTGCAACCGCTAAATTAAAAATTTAATTTTTCTTAATATTGAACAAAACTATTATTTCATTGCGTTTATTTTCTTAAAAAAAAACATTCTACCAACCAAATAGCACCCTTGTAAGTATTAAAAGCGAGTTTTTTGTTGAAACTGAACATAAAACTTTACTTTCTGATGTCGTCAGGATTAAGAACTTCTTAAAACACTGGAAATAATAGTTTTGTTCAATATTAATAAAAATTAAAAACATTTTTTAATTTAGTGGTTGCACATATTTATTTTAAACACCATTTTGCTATGTAGCGTAGTTAAATGTGGTGTATGCGTGTTTCTTGTTAAACATGAACACTAAAACCTATCATTTTTAAGTTTTTATGATAAACGTAGATTCAGAACATTTAAAGATGTCCGAAATAATAGTTTTATTCCATAATTTTAATGATTATACAGTTTCACATTATTTATTAAAATTGTATTTTTTTTCAATTTAATAGTTTTCTGGCAATTTTCTGAAAAAATCTCACGATGGATGTCTTTTTTATGATTTTTTTTTTGATTCAGCATAAAAAAATACTTACGAAAACACGTGTCCCACTTAAAAGACCGAGAAAGATTTTTTTTGTATACCTGTGTAATCCCTTAAGAGGTTGATACGATAAATAACATTCTAAACCTTATACGGATGTGCTGTCCTAGTGCAATCCTAGCATGCACTGCTTTGGGAAAAATTAAGCGGGTTACGTCTTTCCAACACACTATAGGAGTAATTCAAGTCACTAACCGTTCTTCGGTGGTCGAGAAAGTCATTGTGGAGTATACATTTTCTAGTACAAAATAATATTCAAGTTTCAAAAATTTCTTTACACGCGATCAGACTATATCAAGAGATACTGATCTGGCATATGCTTTTACAGACATAATGTTAATGAAACAGAGTCCTCAAAATAATTATGGCGGTCTCTACAACGTTGACCCTTTTTTAGAGACTGATTCTTGAATTTCTATAGCATTAAATTCTGCTTTTCTTCCAGAGCATTATTAACTTCTAAAACCTCCTTCATAGGTTCGTTTATCATCTAGGGTTATCCACGAATTTCCTCAATATCTGATATTTAGTCAGTGACGAATATCAGACAGACATTGAAGAACGTGCGGCTGGCTTTTAACCTTACCAACTACATATATTCCATCACGACCATTTATCAGCAAGTAATACGTAATTATTAATTATGGTGTATCTAAATCGCCGTGCCCCA
>CM032455.1:76743589-76769040 GCA_019049505.1 Pachyrhynchus sulphureomaculatus
AACCTAACTCAGCAAAGTTTAAGGGAACTCTGCACTTTCACTATTGACCATAAAATATTGGACAGCTGAATTCAAACGCGGCTGTACAAGTATTTTTAATGAAGAACGTCCAGGTAGTCCAAATGAGGTCACCACGTCAGAAATGATTGAAAGAATCGACGATATAGTGATAAATGATCGGAGAGTGAAACTGCGTGAGATTGCTGAAACTGTGGACATCTCAGGTGAATGGATGCAGAATTTTAACAACTCATTTGGATATGAGAAAGCTGTCCGCAAGATGGGTGCCTAGATTGCTCACAATTGACAATAAACGAATACGTGAACTTCAAAGAATGTTTGGCAATGGGAATGATTTTTGGCGTCGATTCATAACTGTTGACGAAACATAGATTCAGCACAGCACACCAGAGGCCAAAGAACAGTCGAAACAATGGCTTTTCCATCATGAACCGGCGCCAAAGAAGGCCAAGGGGATTTTATCGGCCAACAAAGTCATGGCCTCAGTGTTTTGAGATGCACGCGGCCTAATCCACGTCGATTACCTTGAAAAGGGCAAAACGATTAATGGAAAGTATTATGTCAACTTGTTGGATCGTTTCAAGCATGCTGTGAAAAAAAAAAAAAAAACGGCCTCATTTGGCGAAAAAAATAATTCTCTTTGATCAAGACAATGCATGCGTGCACATTTGTGTCATCGCCATGGCAAAATTCCATGAGCTAGAATATGAATTGCATTCGCCACCATATTCGCCAGATTTAGCCCCCAGTAATTATTTCCTTTTTTTTTTTATGGGTCTAGCTCACGTGCTGCAGGGAAGTCCCTAAAGCGCTCCAGGAGCGGCACGAGTGCGGAAAAAGCGATTCACGTTGTTCTTGAATCTCTGTAAATTGTACTCGGTGGGAAACACAGCGCTGGGCAAACCATTCCAAAGGGATGACGTTCTCCATATAAAAGATTGCTTGAAAAGCGTTGTACGCGGAGTAACAAGCTGAACCTCATACGGATGCAAAGCACCAGCGCGACGTGTATTTCTAACATGCACCGCTTTGGGAGGAATTAAGCGGGCTACATCCTTCGAACACTTTCCATGAAAATACTTGTAGAACAGACTCAAGTCGCCAACCGTTCTTCGATGTTCCAGCGAATCAAGGCCGCCGGTCAATTCCGGGTCCCCAATCAGACGGACCGCTCTTCTCTGAACAGAATCCAACAAATGCAGTGTATGTTTGGGAGCGGAGCCCCAAACGTGGGAGCAGTATTCCATAGTTGGTCGAATTTGGGCTTTGTAAAGAATTAACAGTTGCTGTGGGGTGTAAAGCTTTCTGGTTCTAAATAATATTCCCAACTTTTGAGAAGCTCTCCTTGCTATGCCTGCAACATGTTCATGCCAAGACATATTTGCTCCCAAACTAACGCCCAACAAATTGAGCGACGATGCTAGGGGAATGGAGTGCCCCGACACAACTATGTCGGGTTCAGCAACGTTAACTTTTTTAGAAAAAACTGCCGCTTGGGTTTTTGTAGCGTTAAATTCCACTTGGTTACTGTCACCCCAAGATAGAATTTCTTCCAGGTCTTTGTTAAGTTGAACGACCTCCTGCTGTCTGCGGATATTCGCCTGAGCAGCCGATGTCCGAGCGTTCAAGGTGAATGAAGAGACAAGCGTACTGTCATCTGCAAAGCTATAGATTGGATTCCCGGTTTTTTTTTTCCAGCACATCGTTAATGTAAATGAGAAAGAGAGTAGGGAGACAGTATGGAGCCCTGGGGCACACCGGCGTTGATAGTGAGGGTGTTAGAAAGAAATGCGTCTACCGCCACTCGTAAAGAACGCTCTCTGAGGAAACATGAGAGCCACAAACAGAACCTTTCAGACATACCATAAGAGCGTAACTTAGCCAACAGTCCATCGTGCCAAACACGGTCGAATGCCTTGGATATGTCAAGAGCAACCGCTCGAGACTTTCCAAAGTGCTCAATTGCGTTGTTCCAAACATGTGTTACATAAGTCAGAAGATCTCCTGTTGATCTATGTTTACGAAAACCATTTCCTATTTCGGAATATCAAAAAATGGCTCAACGGAAAAAAAATTGGCTCAAACGATGAGGTGATTGCTGCAACAAACGTCTATTTTGAACGGTTGGAGAAATCGTATTTTTTAGATGGAATACAAAAGATAGAAAAACGTTGGACTAAGTGCTAAAAGGAGACTATATTGAAAAGCAAAATAAATTTTACACATAAAACTGTTTTTTTTTTTTTTTTTCCTGTCAAAGCCAGGTACTTATCATACAATCCTCATAAAACATGATTTTTTCTCGATTTTTTTTGTTTTTTCGTTCATATTACCTTATTAATCAATTTAAAGTTCAATCTAAGTTTTCAACTTTAACTAGCAAGATATTCATGTTAATAATTAGTTACACTGACTTTCACAAACTCGAAAAGAGTATATGTGTATGATAATTAGTTAATTTCAAACCTATGTGGTAGAAAGTTTGTGAGTTCGAAGAGGCTACGCGACGTTCAGAAATGTTGGGTGTTGATCTGTACGAGCCTGTATGATAAAAAAAAATGAAAGGAAAATATAATAAAGCAAACACCTAATTTCATCAACCATGCAAAATATATTTTTTTAAATTATTCTTTATACAAAAAATGATAATAAACTAATACATAAAAACAGCTTTTAAACATTTATGGTAGAGTTGTAAGGTACTACATATTCAAATTAAATATTATTGAATTGTACTATTGAAAAAAATAACCACTTCACTTCATTTAAATAGCATTATAGTTTTCTATTCAGAACTAACTTAATTTTGAGTGTGACTTATCACAGAATATTCAACAGAAATGTAAATATCATAAAATTAAAAAATATATTAAATTTACTGAAATAAATGTAGTTGAAAAAAAAAATTTAATAAGCATTCAAGGAAAATATCATTATCTACATATTTTCCTTGAAAAAAAACCTTTCGTACCTATTTATCTATTATTAAAAATGCAAATAAATAATATTTTAAACATATTTTCAATTGTTTTCCAATAGAATTATTCATATAAATAACTTTAGATATGTCCCTATAAAATTTCGTATTACATGATTTTCCTCAGATTTAAAATACAGATTACGAAGAAACAATGCAAAGGATATATATATGGTATAATGTGTATAAAAATCCCATCCCCAAAAATATAATCTGTTTATTACACACACCTAAATTTAGTTGAGCATGTGACTAACTATTTATAACTTAAAGACCAAAAAAACAAACTACTTATTAATTTAAAACCATTTTTTTCTTTATTTCAACTGGAACTTAATTCAGTACCAAACATCTTGATCTTATTGACCATTGTATTTCCCAAATGACATGCCGAAAAAAACCACAACGTGATTTATTATATTATATGTTCGTTGTTTATTTTTATGATAAGTACCTATAAAGCTATAAAAATGCTACTATTAAATTGAAACCTCCAACTCTTTAAACCAGACGAAAAGTGCCATTTGTTTAGCAGTTTATATTCGTTAGGATTTAAGATTGATATCTTCAAGACATCGTTACATAACATCTCTTTATCCAGTTAAACATGTGAGTAAATTCAAAAAACTACAAGTGTTGATTTAAAAGCGATTAATTAGACGAAATAAGAAGAGGAAAAATCTAAAACCAGGAATTATTTTCAAATTATTTTTTTCTTGTTATTCGTCATACTACAAATAATAAAAATCCGCAAAACCTTGAATAATGACCCCAGAAATGGACACACCCATAAAATTAACTATTAATTGAGTGCTTTTCCGATAGACCCAGTGAGTTAAGGCTAGTCTGTATATGCTTTTATTAGACTCCCTTATACTTCGTTTCAAACGATCAACGATTTTAGCATTACCAAACCTATATTTCAGTAAAACTTTTATAATTTAAAATTATAATGATAATATATTATTTAAATTTATGAGAAAATAATAAAACAAACGGTTGTTTTGTAAAATTGAAGCGATTCTATTTTTCCAATGTGAAATTAACTTGCAGCCGATACTCCTTATAGTCAGAATTACAACAAAGAAAATAGCGACTGTTGGTTAACATATACCATGGTTATTATAAGAATTTTTAAGTAGAATTAAAAAAAAGTAAGAAATATTCTAATAAATTTTACGAAAAGTACATTACTTTCTCTAAAAAGAGAAAAGTACTAGTTATTACTACCTCTTCAAATTACGTGTTTCATTCTAAAATCAATAAATTTGGAATGACTAAAATATTGGCAAGAGGAAACTGATTTTCCAGTTATATTTTTTTAAGAGGACTCCTACTCAATTAATTAACAGAAGTCAAACATAAATGGAGTGTGATTCATAAATATTTGCTTTAAAAAGTATTAACTTAATGCATTTTTTCTTAATAATATAAAAGATATACTAGCAGTTATTATTAAATTTTTGTAAAAAAAAAACTAGCAAAGAGCTCACCAGGTTATGATATATTTCAAAAAACTACAAGTGTGATTTAAAAGTGATTAATTAGACGAAATAAGAAGATGAAAAATCTAAAACCATTAATTATTTTCAAGTTATTTTTTTCTTGTCATTCGTCATACTATATATAACCTTGAATAATGGTCCCAGAAATGGGCACACCCATAAAATTAACTGATAATTGAGTGTTTTTCCGATAGACCCAGTAAGTTAAGGTTAGTCTGTATATGCTTTTATTAGCCTCCCTTATACTTGATTCTAAACGGTAAACGATTTTAGCATTACAAAACTTGTATTTCAGTGAAACTATTATAATTTAAAATAATAATAATACTATATTAGTTGAATTCATATTTTTTTTTATGAAAATAATAAAAATCTATGTTAATTTGCTTTAAATTGGACACAAAAATCGATATCATTTATGGGTAATACACCCTGAAAATATTTTTTTTTTTGTAAAATTGAAGCGATTCTGTTTTTAAAATGTGAAATGAACTTACAGCCGAAACTTCTTATAGTTAAAATTAAAAACAAAAAAATAGCGACGTTGATTACACAGGATCACGAAAAAATATTTTTTATGTGCCGAAGACAAGACCAGGTCTCTTATATATTTTTGGGGTCGCTGAAAACGAATTCAATTTTAGTTTTACTCTATAACCTCTCATTTTTTCGCTAACCTCAAAAAACGGAATTTTAGAGGTTGTGAAGACATGTACCAGATAACCACAAAAGTCGGCAGAAATTTGGATTTTATGTATCAGATGATATGCCTATGGATTAGTAGGATTCCATAAACTCAAAACCATCCAACCCCATAACCTCACAAGCCCAAAACACCATGAGCCAAGGTATGAAGGCACGTATAACCACAGAACTCGGGGGAAATGTAGATCTGATGAATCAGATAACAAAACAAATTAACTGAACCATTACACTCCCTATACCCTTGAATTCAATCGCCCAATACCTCTATAACCACATAACCGTAGGCCTGCAGATTTTTATAACCACATAATTAGGGGCGTGCACATTTCTGTAACTATATAACCAGGAGCGCGCTAAGACTGTGAGTTAGGAGGTACCCATGAATCCCTAACCCTTCCCGTCCCACCAATCAAATACTCGATATCATTAGAATATTCTAATTCATTTTCTGCAGAGACGGAATGGCTTATCTAGATCCCGATAGACAGTGATTTTCGTGTTTGGAGCTAAGTAACATTTTTCTTCCAACCGAGAAGCTAAAAGTTCAGCACTTTTTTATAAGAGTCCAAATCTCTTATAAGATCTCTCAGTTCTCCTTGACTGAAAAATCCTGTATACGTTTCATTGGGATCTGATTCTCCTTCGTTGATCCCATCATTCATGTTCAGTTCCATACCATCTTCATTCTGAGGATCATTCATATCATTGTCAATTTCGTCGGTATCATCCTGATCTTCTTCAAACGCTGACTCTCTTGCCAAAATAGGCAAAGGAAATCTCATTGAATTTACTTTGGGATACGGCCATGATTTGCTATTTCTACTATTGATCCCAGCTGTATCACATCTGCAGAAATACTCGTAGTAGTCTATATCATGATTTTCAGGTTGGCCAGAGCACCTGAACATATTACTACCTCTCTTACAATCAGTTTTTAGTAGAACTCTGTATATTTTTTTATCAATTTTAATTTGCTTTGACAGGTGACCGGCAAAAACTGATTTAAACTCTCAGACTTAGCGGATGGCGGATATACTAGCAATTGTTTTTGTTCGTTTTATCTCACTTTAGAAAGAATTTAAGTCGATCCATTTATCGTGCCATTTTCACGTGTCTAAGTGGCTTCTACAAAATTTTTTGCTTTACATTCAGTTACAGAATGTTCTCTTTAAATAATGATTAATATCATCGAAATTAAGATAGGAACACATATTTTTTATTTAACCTAGTTTCACATTACAGGTTTTTTTGCCAATATACATCTAAGAGAACTATCTAACGCCAATTGGATTTAATATTATTTTCAGAAAATAAACCGTTTTATTATGCAGTAATGTGATATCAACAAGTTGCATTACGGACTTAGAAGGCTGTGATAAAACAAACGAACCGAAAGTCATGGTTGCTGCGTGTTACCAAAATGGTCATTATTATTGTTTACTTTACGTAATAAATAATTTTTCTTTACCAAAAATGTATTCACCGATGTAAATCGTGAAACCGCTCGCCGCATTTTAGGAAAAAATAAATAAATTCAGGTCCTACAAATATCAAATAAATCTACATTTATTTCAAACAAATTATTGTAACTGGTTTTTGCAAAGATACCACCTTGATAACCAATATTCTATTTTCGGATGAATCTAGATTTACCAGTTTGGGTCTATTTAATTGTAACAATACTCGATATTGGACCCAAGACAATCCTAGAATTGTGCGAGAAAGTGCCTATCAAGAAAGATTCTGATTTAACGTGTGGTTGGGTATCCTTGGCACAAGAATTATTGGTCCTATTATATTTGATGGTGCGTTAAATGGAGAAAGATATTTGGAGTTCATTGAAAATGATGTTGAAGATTTTTTAGAAACTTTACCTTTAAATCGTGGAGACATTATTTTCCAGCAGGATGGCGCTCCAGTCCACAATCGTATAAATGTAGTAAATTACTTGAATTAAAGATTTGGTGCAAATTGGTTAGGTACCAATGGACCTAATAAGTGGCCTGCAAGATCGCCAGATCTTACGCCTCTTGATTTTTTTTATATGGAACCATCTAAAAGTGTACAAAAATCCACCAACAGACAGAAACTATTTAGAAATGCGCTTAAGAAGAGCAGTAAATCAAATTACTGAAATTCAGTTGGAGAACGTTATGAAAGTCACGGTGAGAAAAACCAGATTGTGTAGGATTAACAACGGACAGCATTTTGAACATTTGGAATAAATACCTAACAAATTTATATCTAGTATAAAATAGTTTCACCTATTTATTTTTATTGTGTTACTTAGTTAAAATATTACTTCTTTCTAATATTAGTTAATTAAAATTATCGGTTTTGTTGTGTTATTCTTATTATTAAATGTTTTAGTTTTATTATTTGCATTTAAATATTTATTTAATAAATAGGTTTCTTATTTTCTGAAAATAATAATAAATTCAATTGGCATTAGATAGTTCTGTTAGATGAATGTTGGCAAAAAACCTGTAATGTGTAACTAGGTTAAATAAAAAATATGTGTTCCTATCTTAATTTCGGTGATATTGATCATTATTTAAAGAGAAAATTCTGTAACTGATATATATATATATATATATATATATATATATATATATATATATATATATATATATATATATATATATATATATATATGTATATATATATATGTATATATATATATATATATATATATATATATATATATATATATATATATATATATATATATATATGTATATATATGTATATATATATATATATATATATATATATATATATATATATATATATATATATATATATATATATATGTATATGTCTATCCATCTGCTATCTTGACTCTCTTGTCCTCTGTATTACGTAGTTAGTGGAGATCTGCTTACTTGGTTATATGGAAGTTTGGACGCCCAGAGTTATATAGCTATGTGACTACTGGGCTATTCAGTTCAAGGGTATAGGGATATGATATTATCAAGTTATATAGTTATATGGTCTGCAAGTCCCGGAATTTGTGGTTATATAAAAGTCTGGGGTTATAGAGGTCTGCACGCTGAGGGTTTTGTGGTTATAGGATTATTGGGTTCAAGGGTATGGGGTTAGGGGACTATGGCGTTATGGGGTTATATGAGTCTGCTGATTTGGTTCACTTATTTTGTCCTCTGATTCATAAGATCCATATTTCCCTCGTCTTTCATGGTTATACATGCCTTCATACCTGGGGTCAGGGTGTTTTCGATTTATGAGGTTATGAGTTTGGATAGTTTTGAGTTTATGGACACTTACTAACCCACAAGCATAATAGTCTTGGTCATCTGAAACATAAAATCCACGTTTCCCCCGAGTACTGTGGTTATATATGTCTTCAAAACCTCTAAAATAGCGGTTTTTGAGGTTAGGGAGAAAATCAGAGGTTCGCAAAACTAAAACTGAATTCGTTTTCAGCGACCTCGAAAACATATAAGAGACTTGGTCTAGTCTTCGGCATATTAAAAAAACATTTTTGTGGTCCTGCGTTATATACCACGGTTATTATAAAGAGTTTGAAGAAGAATTAAGAAAAAAGTTCTTTTACTAACAAAAAATATTCTAATAAATTTTACGAAAAGTACATTACTTTCTCTGAAAAGAGAAAAATACGAGTTATTACTGCCTCTTCAAATTTTGTGTTTCATTCTAAAATCAATAAATTTGAAATGACTAAAATATTGGCAAGAAGAAACAGATTTTCCAGTTATTTTTTTTAAGGAGACTCAATTGATTAACAGAAATCAGACCTAATATTTAATGGATTGTGAATCATAAATATTTGCTTTAAAAATAAGTTGTTGTAAAGGCAATATTTTATTAACTTAATAGATTTTTTCTTAATAATATAACCGTTATGCTAACAATTATTATTAAATTTTGTAAAAAAAAATTCACAGAGCCCACCAGGTTACAATATATTTAGGAAATTTTGACATATTGAAGGGTAGTCAACCTTTAGTATGCAAACTGAATCTTTGTTCAGCTTAGTACTTTATGATTCTTTGTTCTCGTATGGCATTTTTATAATTTATAGAGTTCCATCGAACTTACTATCAAAGTTTCACACTTTCTTGTTGGACTTTTATGTACCCCCTATAATCACAATAATAAATAAACGTCGTCAGAGGCAAATTTTGACGAAAAGCTCTTATTAAATGTTAACAGGTTGCATTTTGGCATACAGATAGTTTTTTGGACATAGAATACGATAAAAAAGTTTGCGCTCTAAAGTGTAGGCTAAACCTACAAATTCCGGTTTTTCGCAAATATTTCGAAAAATAAAAAAGATATCGAAAAAGTAATAGCACCACGTGGAAGAACGGGAAATTTTACACAAAACTAATACATAGATTTTTTTAAATTTTACCGTAATTTAAAACAAATATTTGAAATAAAATAGCTGGTTGAACCCCTTCAGTTATAGTGGGAATCCTACTTTCAACCTCATTTATGATTAAATTAACGTTTCTGTATACCGCTAAATATTTTGAAATTGGCTTGAAAAAGCTCGAGGTGCTGATTAAGAATTGATGACAGATTTTAAAAATTCAAAATGGCGGATCCAATATGACTGCCAGAGTACGTAATTCATTTCATTTCTTCGAGTAATTTAGAATTTTTGTGTTTTCAGTAATTGTTTTGTATGTACCTGTATGTTTAAATGAAATATAAATACTTTATACTTAAAGCTTAGAGTTTTATCTTTCATTTCCTATCTTCAATTTTTGATTTTAAGTTTAAGTTGTATGATTAATAACAAGGAAAAAATACATTTATCATGAACACTCTTTTAAGAACAAAATTACAAAAAAAGAGAAAGTTTTTAATGATTTTCTAATATCAAGTTTACTTTTAACTGTAACTAAAAAAAAATTGTCCGATTTTTTTTTAACAATTTCGTACTGCCTTGAACGTAAAATTGCCAGCGGCTCACTACAGCAGGCAAATGTTCGTATTTTAAAACTCAATTTTTAAATAATACAGACAATGTGGGTATCTTTAATTATTCCTATATTGAAACTTAAGGTATAATAATAATATATGCACAAGGATTTTTCTTTCAGTACTATATTTGATTAAATATTTGTAATTTACTGTCTGCCCGTTAAAATCATGCAAACAAAAATTTCGTTTTAAGTTTTATAAATTATAAAGCAATAAAAATAAAAACTATCAGTATCGTCGGAAAGCTGAAAGTCTCCTCTTCAAAAACCTATCTTTTAATTTTTTTTAAACTCCGAAAACAAGTAATATTGTTTAACCTTCAAGCGGTGCACGTAGACTTTCAAATTAATCTGTTTGGCGCGCTACACCTTTTTAAATCACCTAAACGAATTTTTAATAAATTCTCACGCTAATAAAAAAAAAAACTGGTAAAAAAGAGATATTACAGAAAAACCGAATTTTTGTTTTTATTTTGAATTTTGTCGTACATCAACCTTTAGCAAACTTTTTTATCGTATTCTTCATCCAAAAAACTTCCTGTGTGCTAAAATGCAGCCTGTTCATATTTAACGAGAGCTCAAAACCGCTGGCGACTGGGCTATACAGTGTGTCGCAAAAAGTTTGATACAAATGGAGAAAAAGTTTATCTTACATATTACAAAAAAAATTTGTTCTTGCTAAAAAGTTCTGCATCACATGGAAATCCGTAATCGAGCCTCAAACGTTTAAAATATCGGATGGTATACAGGAAAAATAAAAAATAATGTCTTGTAATGAAGAGTAAAATGTGTTTAAATTTAAATACAAAGCAAAATATTAATTGAAAATGTTAATAGGAACTTATCCTCACGTTTAGATTTGTGGCTTTCCTAGTTAAAAATTCAAAAAAACTCCGGTAAACACATCAGTAACTGTTGGATTATTTATTCAATAAAAGAGAACGAAATCACTACACATTTTAGGCTAAAAATAAATTAACATATTTTTTAGCTCCTATTAACATTTTCAATCAATATTTTGCTCTGTATTTGAATTTAAACACACTTTACTCTTTATTATAAATTATTATTTTTTATTTTCCTGTATACCATCAAATATTTTAAACTTTGTTGCTTGATTATGGATTTCCATGTGATGCAGAATTTTTTATCAAGAATATTTTTTTTTGTAATATGTAAGATAAACTTTTTCTCCATTTGTATAAAACTTTTTGGGATACACTGTATAACATAGCCAAATTTACAATAAAATTATATTTTAAACTCTAAATTGTCAGTAAGAATATCTGGGATGGGAGCATGGGACTAACTAGGAAATTATAATTTCAAAATGCAAAAAATATTTTTTCTTTGCTTTAATGGTAATTGTAACTGTATGTATATTTTATGTCTAGACCCCCAAATGTTGCCTCAAAACGCTGAATTTGATATTGAAGGTCTCGTTTCCACTTGGCATATTATAACGGGGAGTTTCATTACTGAATTGCTTTTTTAATAGCAGATTTAAAACTGCTTTAGGGTAGCTATTATGTTGTACCTCCTTAGTTACCACGTTTTTTATTATATCCCTATATCAAATTACTTTTAGGTATGGATCTAAAATGCGCTTTTCAGGAAAAAAAGAACATTAATAGAACATATACAAAAGCGAGGTAGAGATTTTTAGAGATACTTATAGGGGCGATGGTGGATATGTTCCCTTTGCCTCATGCTGCACTACTGTAAAAATGGTAAATAAAATCAGCAAACACTTTTACATCATATGTGTAATTGATTTAATATTATGAACTAAAATCTGCTCGCAGCTTCGCCGGCGTGTATTACACGATTTGCTATTCTAATTTTCTCTACCAGAAATAAACCTTCTGGCGCCTCACCATATACATATCTACAATAAGAATGTGTATATAAGCACATTCCTACGGCCTCTCTACTATATATATATATATATATATATATATATATATATATATATATATATATATATATATATATAATATAAATAATTGATTGATTTTCGCAAACTGTATTGCAATGAATTTGCAATCACCGAGATAAATACAGTGAAGCCGGTTTATAACGAACTCAAAAAAAATCACTAAAAATGGTTCGCTATATCAGAAGTTCGTTACAAACATTAAACAAAATCTAAATAAAAAAGTAGTAAAAAATGATATTTGAATTTTATTTGCGCTAATGTTTAGAAAAATGAATAATAATAATTGTTAAATTAAAAGAAAACGTTCAAAGGAAAATAAAACAAGTCACACTAAAATTATTATTATGTATTGTATGAGTATAAACGAAAACATTAAAATACGTAGTTTTATACAATAAAATCAATAACTTTCGTTTGTACAATTTTACTTGAAAAAGAAATGGGGTTTATATAATTGTCAAGGTCACAAAAACTACTCCATATATGTTCAGGAAATTCACGAGATACCAAAAAATTGCGAGTTTCAGTCATTTTCTTAGTCATTTCTGAAATGGATGAAACATAAATATTATCTCCTTCTCCAAGCTCGTCTTCGTCGTTATTATCGCTTAAAATCTTTCCAGAAGTCGCTGATGTCACAATTTGTCCATCAGTTAATATTTCTCTCTTCATTAATTCATTATCAGCACATACACATTCTTCAAAATTAAAGTGATTGAACATCTTTTTAATCTCGATTTCCACTGTACTTTGTTGAATGTCAGCATCGTAAACAAATTCTAGACGATCAGTAGGATCTCTCGATGTTTTTCAATCCACTGAGTCAACGGCAGCTCATCATCTGAGTCATATCTACATTCCTTCCTTAAAAATCCACCATGCTTAAAACAGTTTGCAATGGTTTCTCTACTGACTCTTTGCCAAGCCATATGGATAAAGTTTATAGCGTCCAAGAGAGCTACAGAAAAAATACTACCTTTATCGATCGTCTCTAACATTTTCATAAGCAAAGTCTTTCTATAATGACATTTTAAAGAATGTATCACACCTTGATTCATATGCTGGAGCTTTGCACTTGTGTTTGGAGGGATAAAAACCAATTTTATTTGCTGTAGATCAACTTCAGGGTGCGCTGGAGAGTTGTCAATCAAAAGTAATATTTTTTCTATTTGTGAATTTTAATTCTTTGTCCTATTCGATTAGTTCGTTTTTAGAAATTTCCGAAGACATCCAGACTTTACTGTTTGATTTGTACTTTACTGGTAAATGTGTTTTTAAAACACCTGAGATTGGCGGACTTTCCTATCACCAACAATTCTCTTTTTTTCTGTTCTAGATATATTTGCAGTTACCAACACATTAATCCTTACTTCTGATAATTTTCCACCAGCACAATTCTCTCCGACAAACTTTAATGTCTTATCAGGCGTCATCTTGTAAAACAAACTCATTTCATCCGCATCAAAAATGCCCACATATTCATAACTTTCTCGAATTTCCGGCCATACATTGGCCAACCACTGATCAACAACAGTCATATCCACTCCTGTAGTTTCTCCTACTATCTTACCCCCACTAATATTATATCGCTTTTTACATCATTCAATCCAACTTCTAGAACAGTTAAACTCGGTGTTCTCTATTTTCCTTCCCAATTCACTAACTTTCTCTTGCAAAGTATAGCTGGTAATAGGAACATGTTCATGTCGTTTTTGACTAAGCCATTTAGGGAGTCCTTTATCGACTTGGTCATGTGTAGATTTTTTTACTTTTTTACAACTAAAGTTTCTTTTATCATAGTTTTCTTGCCTCTTCTTCCATATGGTAGAAACCGTAGATTTAGTTAATCAACTGTTTGCAAACATCACTTTGTTTAACTCCATTTTCTATTTGCCTTATAATATCGTGTTTGTCTTTTCAAGTAAACGCTTTACATTTTTGTGTACTCATTTTAAAACGAAAACTTAAACATTCACTTTGCTACTTTGATCAAATATGCGTTAGAACCGCATAACACAAGTGAATTGAAAATAATACTGCTTGAAGTGGCGACTCGACGGAAACAAGTAGAATAGGGGTTCCCAGCGAGTTTCGGTGAATTCCCTAGACCCAGTCGCGCGACATCGAGCACAGGGAGTGGCAAGTTCGTTATAAGCGGACACAAAACATCCAAGTTCGTTAAAACCGGGTTCGTTATAACCGATAAAAATTTGCATTGGTCTTATGGAAGTTTTTTCGTGCATTATAAAATTGTTCATTTTAATCGGAAATTCGCTATAAACGGGTTCGTTATAAGCAGACTTCACTGTATTTAAAAATTATAAACAGTATGAATCAGTTTAATATTCATGATTATAAAATAGAGTAACTGGGGCATGTTAATTTTTTATAACACAATTGGGCAGCGGGCTTATGCTTACTTCCCCCCAGAGTTGTTCAATTCAGTTGTTGTGCTTAACTGCTTAACTGAAAATTAATATATCTAAGACGATATAATCAAATCTGGACTCGAACCGAGTCTACTTTTGGGATTTCTTATTGAACATGTTTTATGTAGATTTTAATGGTATGACTGTGCAAACTTTTCGTTTTACTGTATTTTATAAACTATATTATGATCACTATTATTAAATTGAACAAAATAACAAATATTGGCTACATAGATTAGTAATTCGCACTTGCTTAAGGTTCAATATAGTCCATCTGAGGTTAACAGAAACGACGTAGCAAAAAATGTTTACCTGTCACGCTTCGAAAACTGAACCACAGTTTTCGTTCATGTATTCTTAGTAACTAGAATTTTAAACAGATCACTATTTGAATAGCAGAAATTAGTTATGGTTTAATCGATCTCTTAAGGACAAAAATTATACAACAGTACTGAATCCGGTTCATCATGTGATTTAATGCGCACCTATAAAAAGAAACAGGTGTTGATTTGAAAGCGATCAAATAGATAGAACAAAAAGAGGTCAAAAAATAAACCAATTATTATTTTTAAATACATTTTTTCTGCATTCCACTCTAAAAGTAATTTGATCCAGCAACCCAATTTCAAATTATTTCATCATTTCTTTGTATTGTTACTTGTCATGCTACAAATTGAACAGAATTTTCAAAACTGTCATGGCTTTTACATAATTTAATCGATGGGTATAGTTTCGACGAACGATATCCGTTTTTAGAGGTGAAAAAAATGAGGGCTCTCCGAGAACTACACGCATAAATAAAGACCAGCAAATATTATCAAAACCTTAACCCTCCATAATTAAGAGTAGTTGGCCCCTATGATCATTTTCCCTTTTTTAAAGTAATCTATTAAAATCTTACATTCCAAAAAAACTATTGCTATGACCTTTCGTGGTAACGGGACAGCTTTTGCCTTGTTGGGGTCAGATTCTCCACTAGCCACCCACATTCTCTGTGTTGTTTCCCAAGATAAGGTATCGTTTGACCTGTACCGAGGACAAGATGGCATCGACGTATGGTGCCGTAAACAGGGTTTTTAAGATGCCACTCGTCGGACTAATATTGTTAATGAAAAAGAAGATAATGAACAACAAGGGCTCGTTAAGTGATTCTATATAAAACTGTCATGAAATAATCCAATTGAGACCCCCACCAACAGAGCATGCTCTATTATCCCAATAAACTCATCTTCCGGGTGCTTGCTATTACTAAAAATTCCGTAGATCCATGGATTTCGGTGGATGCCCTGATTACATCGTTGGGCAAAGTTAAGGTAAAGTGGCTTAACATTAGCGAGGTCGAGAGGAAGAGGATTCCCTGTTTTAAAACACGACAGCCCCTGTAGGAGGAAGTGGTTTTACTGCTGGTACCACCCCTCATAGATCCGACCTAAAGTCACTCCCCCCGGTAACAAAAAAATTTCCCTACTCCAAGTACACTGTAAACCACTTAAAGTCTAGGGTATAAGTTGTAAATCTCCTTTAACCTGCGAGCTTCCAATGTGTCACCAACAGAGGAAGAGAGAAGGCGAATGAAGGTTCATGGTGATCAGCGGTTCCACAAAAGTCAAACTGCAAAAGTTTGACCAACCTCTGGAGGGCCGGTTACTTTCAGGTACCCGTAGGTGGGACTTTACAGTTGATCGTTTGTCGTGAGGACAATCTGTAGTGTGGCATAATAGGCGACGAGGTGTGAGTTTATGTATGCGATGGCTGAGGACATATTCTGTACATCTGGTGGCAGCGCGATTACTTTACTACAGTTTACTGAAACCCGCTTATAGAGAGACCTACTGAACCTCACACACTGGCCAAAGGCAAGGCTCGCAACCATTGGCCCTAACGACATTATCTCACAATTATCTGGATTAGTGGTAAGAAACACAAACCGAACGAGGACATTCTAAATGTCCCAGAGACACAATTTAAACCGGAAGGCAAAAGGGAAACAGAAAGGCCCAGGAAAAGGTGGCCCGACGACGTGGAGGCCGTCCTTAACCATTTGAGGATTCGAGGATGGAGACAAAAGGAGTTTAACAGAGCTGGATTAAGGCTACTTATTCGGAAGGCCAAAGTAATACAAGAGCTGTAGCGCCGCCTGATAGGAAAATAGAGACCTAAAACCCAGAGCCCGTTACATCCCAGACAGACAGAGACTGGGAAAGAAAGAAAAGGCTCCACGGTGTACGAATGATCGTAGGGATAGACAAGAGGTCCTTAGTCACAATCAAAAAGTTGGAGTTCCAGTTCCGCCCGTAGGATAGCCCGATTCGGGCTGAGGTTATAAAATCTGCACCTATGTCAAAGATAGTAGTTACAATAAAGTAAGAAAGATAGAAAGAAGAAGTGCCAACAGAATCTTTGTATACCCTCCTGAGGGATCACAGATGGAGGGGCCGTGACGGTACCTAAAAAGATGCGATGAAACTGCAACTATACAACGAAGGTGGAAATAATGAAGTTGTAGTATGCTTAGCATACTTTCCTTACGAAGAAGAAAATCTACAGATCCTAGTTAAAAAACTGATAATATGCTGATAGGAGCAGTGACTGCAATTAATCATGGAATGTAACTCCAACTCTCACTATACATTGTGAGGAGTTAAGGATATCAATTCCAGAAACAGGGCTATGCTGGAAACTAGTTTAACCAATCCGGGGTTCAGTGCCGATTCTTTAATATCCAAAGCGAATCAAGGGTGGACCTGACACTATGCTTGAGCTCACTCTAGGATAGTATAAAGCAATGAAGAGCATGCACATAGATCTCGTTATTAAATCACAAACATATACTCTTCGGGGCAATTCAGAATAACGGGTAAAGTACAGGAGCCAAAGGGCAACAAACTGGGATACTTTATAAAGAGGACCTAAGTAGCACATAGATGTCGGAATCAAATTTTGTTAAACACTTGTTAAAGATAAAGGTGTGAGATATTCCTCCCAGGGTGTAGTTTCACTTCCGCACTGGAGGATATATTGAGATTATTAGTCTCGACCCACCTTTTTTGTCACAACTTTAGCGTAAATATGTCCGGGTAGTGCTTTGGTTTCACTGACAAAGAGAAAAGATTTCAAGACTATCAATGGGATGGTCAAATATAAGGCAGTAGAGCGATCAGTAGGAACATTTGTTCCTTATAAATCACCGGATGAGGACGAAATATTTTCCGCCCTGCTATAGCAGGGACTGGGACTGCTCAACCTGCTCTTAGAGAGAATATTCAGTATATGTTTCGCTATTAATTATATCTCAGAAGCATAAAGACCAGTTGAAATAGTGTTTATTCCTAAAGCAGTAACGGATGACTATACTCAGCCGTTTATCGGCCCGTCAGCGTTACCAGCTTTCTTCTTAAGGCATTGGAAAAGCTAGTGCACACACACATAATGATAAGGATTTTGGTAACATATCTGCTGCATCCAAAAGAACACACCCACCAGTAGGGTTAGCCCACGAGGACAGAGCTATATAGAGTCACAAATAAAATTGAAGACTCTTTTTAGTGTGGACATTATGCTCAGGAAACTTTCACAAGTATCAGAGGCGTGTTTGATAATACATCTGTAAAATCGATTGGCTAGGCTATCAAGAAGACAGGGGTCCAGGACAGCGTAATACTCTAGATTAGAACCATGCTCTCGAAGAGACTTTACTGAAGAAGGGGATTAAACATTTGAAGCCAAAGTAACTGAAGGATGCACCGTTGTTGATAAATGTCTAATCACCCTGAAGGATACTACCTGGATAAATAAGCATAAGTCGATGATATTCTGTGGTGGAATGGCAACACCGAACTTTTAACAGACCCATTGCGAAGGGCTCTAAATATTATGAGTAGACGGTGTGAATAAAACAACGGGCCTGAATCTCAGCAAAATTATTCTAGCTTCATCTGCGACTGGGAGATGGTAAAAAGGAACATAACGGAGAAGATCCCATGCCATTATTCGGACAGTAAATTGGCAGTGTTGTCTTAGAAAAGCCAAGGTGAATTCTCAACTGATATGCGAGTGTAAAGATTTGCTGGCGAATCTAGCGGTCAGAAACAATCTGTTTCTCGTTTAAGTACCTGGTCATACCGGCGTCAATGAAAATGAGATGGCTGACACATTAGGTGAAAAGAAACTTGAACCTTCTTGGAAATTCCGTGCGATATTGGTAAATGTAATACTTGAGTCAAGAAAAATAATTAAGGTATAAAAATTTCTTAGTAGCAAAAATTACAGACTTGCGTAACCCCGATCTAAAATTTTATTATTTGATGGCTTATTAAAATTATTCAACAACTTATGAAAACTCACATGTAGCAAACTACCTGTTCCTGTAATAAAATTATTAATAACAAGAAGTCCATTAAAAATAAACAGTTAGCCCTGTACTTTCCAGTTGGTTGGGAATTACACACGTTATTATCTTCATTAGAGAATAGAATAATTTTAAAGATACTATTCAAATAATATTCCTGCCGTGTCTTGTTTCCTTTATTATACAAAGGCCTTCGACACAGTACAATGGGATCACTTATGGAGAATTCTTGAAGAAATGGGGACACCCAACCACCTAGTCTTCGTAATCCACAAATTCTACAGCAACAACATCGCTAATGTTGAAAAAAATCTGTCCAAGCCACACCAAGAAAGGTGGCGAGGCAGGGTTATATCCTGTCTCCACTACTCTTCAACATGGATTATTCGCAAAACAACGGAAGAGTAGAATGGGGGAGTATCAGTAAGGGGGAAAAAGTTCAATGTACAATAATGGCTTACTTCTAAATATTTTGCCTACCGGCAATGGGGTGAAAATCCTAACGCCATAAATCGTAACACCTTTATTCGTGCCTGGAACAGATGTAAAGAAATTATCGACGAAATAGGAGGCACACAATCAACGAATTAGAAACAAACATCTCGCTTGTCCCAATAATTCCAGGTCCTTTTGCTCAGTCGCTAAGGTAGTTAGTCAAAATTTCACCAAATCCACCATACCACCACTCACACGGCCAGATAATTCTATTGCAACAACACCTGTTGAGAAAGCGAACTTGTTAGCTGCACTTTTTGCTTCATATTTACATTTCAAAGGAAAAACGCCACCTACTATTCCCATAGTACACTCAAGGATGCCCGATTCTGTCTTCAAACAGCGTATCAAAAAACGTATTTTAATGAAGCTAGACACCAAAAAAGCTTCTGGCGCTGACGGAATACCTGCGGTAGTTCTCAAGGACTGAGCTAGGAAACTAACACCAGTTTTCTGTAGACTCGTGCCACAGTTCAGCCGATACCTAAAAACAGCACTGCTTTCAATAATGTCGAAAAGGCTATCAATCAGCATCTTCTAAAATATCTTGAAGAATTCAACATTATTAGCGACCACCAATAAGACTTCCGTAAACATAGATCAACAGTAGATTTTCTGACTTATGTAACACATGTTTGGAACAACGCAATTGAACACTCGAGCGATTGCCCTTGAATATCCAAGGCATTCCACCGTGTTTGGCACGATGGATTGTTGGCTAAACTACGCTCTTCTGGTATGTCTGAAAAGTTCTGTTTATGACTCTCATGTTTCCTCAGAGAGGATTTCTTTCTAACACCTTCACTATCAACGCCGGTGTGCTCCAGAGCTCCATACTGTTTCCTACTCTCTTTCTCATTTACATTAACGATTTGCTGGAAAAGACCGGGAATCCAACCTACAGCTTTGCAGATGTCAGTACGCTTATCTCCCCATTCAGTTTGAACGCTCGGACATCCGCTACTCAGACGCATATCCGCAGACAGCAGAAAGTTATTCAACTTAATAAAGACCTGGAAGAAATTCTATTTTGGGGTGAGAGTAAAAGTGGAATTTAACGCTACAAAAACCGAGGCGGTAGAAGTTAACCCGAACCCGACATAGTTTTTTCACGGCACTCCATTCCTCTAGCATCGTCACTCAATTTATTGGGCGTTAATTTGGAAGCAAATATGTCCTGGCATGAAAATGTTGCAAGTATAGCAAAGAAAGCTTCTCGAAAGCTGGGAATATTATTTCGAACCAGAAAGCTTTACACTCCACAACAACTGTTAATTCTGTACAAAGCTCAAATTCAACCAACTATGGAATACTGATCCCAAACATACACTGCATTTGTTGGATTCTATTCAGAGAAGAGCTGTTGAAGAACGGTTGGCGACTTGAGTCTATTCTGCAAGTATTTTCATGGAAAATGTTCGATGGATGTAGCCCGCTTAATTCCTCACAGAGCGCAGTATGCTAGAAATACACGTCGCGCTAATACTTCACATCCGTATGAGGTTCAGCTTGTTACTCCTCGTACAACCCTTTTCAAGCAGTCTTTTATATGGAGACCTCATCCCTTTGGAATAATTTGCCCAGGACTATGTTTTCTACCGAGTACAAATTACAGCGGTTCAAGACCAACGTGAATAGCTTTTTCCGCACAAGTGTCGCTCCTGTAGCGGTTTAGCGATTTCCCTGCAACACGTGTGCTAGACACATAGAAAAAAAATTATCCATGAATGACACTGCGGTAAGCGCTTATCACTTTGTTAGTGTTTTGTATCATAAAATGTCAAGATTTGTCAAAATGTTGTAGTCAATGACAAATATAATGTTTTCTCCTAAGGCCACTCGAAAAATATTACACCTAATTGAGTCTCTTAAACCACGAATAGGTTAATTTCAGTTAACATTAAACAAGTTCATTTTCTTACTTTGGATGACAAATTTATTTTTAATTATACGTTAAAGCACCCCTCATTTTCTTTATGAAAAGTGACTTTCACTCAAATGGATTCAAACTTTCAGAACATATTCTTGGAGTCATTCTGAGTAAATGTCTTGCTGGGCACAACGCAATCCTAAGAGTAGATTTTGCACTGCTAGCATTTTAAAGGGTTACATACACCTGAGCGCGGCATAAATTATGTATATTAAAAAAATATATGTATTTTAAAAGTGAATAATACAAAAGAATTATAAGAATTTTTTTTTAAATATATTTTAAGGAGATATATATACCTGCGCTGCGGCGCTGCAAAAAGTATGTATATTTAAAAAAAATGTTTTAAATGTTATTAAGTGAATAATATAAAAGAATTACGATTATATATTTTTATTGTACTTTAAATTTTAAGAATTTTTTTTTAAATTTGTTTTAAGGGGGCGCCGGGCGCTGCAAAAAGTATGTATATTTAAAAAAAAATATTTTGAAGGTTATTAAATTTTTAAATATGTTTTAAAACATATTTTTTGAAATATATTTTTTAAAAAAATATTTCTTTTAATTAAAAGTACAATAAAAACATATAATCGCCATTCTTTTGTATAATACCTTTTTAACCTTTAAAATATATATTTTTTAATATACATAATTTTTACAGCGCCCAGATGTATGTAACCCTTTAAAATGCTTGCAGTGCAAAATCTACTCATAGGATTACGTTGTGCCCAGCAAGATATTTGTTCAGAATGACTCCAAGAATATGTTCTGAGTTAAAGCCACTTTTCATAAAGAAACCGCGGGGTCCTTTGTAAACTTGCTCACTAATTATATTTTTTAGAAAATTATATTAATGATATCTTACTTTTTTATTAACTTATAAATACAAAAATTATGTACACTTAATGTCAAAAAGTTTTATACAGAACTTACAATAGGACCACTTTTTTCGAAAACGTTTATCGTCTTCAAATATGTAAGCTATCATCACTTTAAATTGATCATTGTCAAATGGCCAAGATCATTTAAAATGAAGTTTAAATTAGACTAGCTTTAGAATTCTAAATAGGATATTCTCCATGCTTTCAACTACTTTGGCTAAAAATAATATAACATATTATGTGCAATGACATCCCTTATATCGATGTTGGGCAGTTTTTTTTTAATTTTGTTATTTCGCCTAACATACAGTGACTACATTCCAACGATTAATTTATAATTAAATAGTAAACATAGATTTGTTTCTTTTCAATACTTCCTGTTTTACAAGCATTTAAATATAAAAAAAATAAAGCTTTGACATTTATTTCATATTTTTTTCATACTGAAAATTTTGCACACAACCAAAAATCCAATAGTTCTCTTGGAGCGACTTCTTATTGTAACTACCTTTAAGTATGTAATTTTTTCTAATTTAACTTGGTCACCAGTCAGACCACTTTATCCATTCATAACAAAAATATATTTGTGACAGAACGTTCATATAATAAAATGTGAAAAGACGCCATTTAAAAAATATCTTTACCGTAATAAAAAAATATCAGACAAAAAAAATATCAAAACGTCCATATATTAAAATATAAAGAGATATTATCTCAAATCTTCTTGCTAACATACCAGGTGTACAAGAATGAAATACGGATTTCAGACAACAGATGGAGCACCAATGCAGTTTGTGCCATAAAGATTTGACATTGCGCCATTTTGTTGTGTCATCAACAAGTGTCAGACGCGCACGAGGGATAAATTGGAAAAGCGTGTGCATAGTGTTGTGTTGTTGTGTTCAATATTTCGAAATTTATACTGAACAAAGAGCATTCGCGGACAGCATTAATTTTTTGTTTTCATTTGAAGAAAACTGCTGTTGAATCATATTGATTACTTCGAGAAGCTTATGGTGAACATGCTCCATCGCAAGATACGTGTGAACGATGGTTTCGGCGTTTCAATGTTGCAGACAAGGAACGTGGAAAACCGCCAAAAAAATACGAAGATGTGGAATTGCAAGCATCGTTAGACGAAGATGATTCGCAAACACAAAAACAACTCGCCGAGCAATTGGGCGTTAGTCAACAAGCTGTTTCCAATCGGCTACGAGAGATGGGAAAGATTCAGAAGACCGGTAGATGGGTACCACATGAGTTGAACGACAGGCAAATGGAAAAGCGCAAAAACACGTGTGACATTTTGCTCGCCCTGTACAAAAGGAAGTCGTTTTTGCATCGTATAGTTACAGGGGATGAACAGTGGATTTATTTTGAGAATCCCAGGCGCACCATCCACATCGACCGCAAGACCGAATCGCTTTGGCAGAAAGACGATGCTCTGTGTTTGGTGGGACCAGAGGGGCGTGGTCTATTATGAGCTATTAAGACCTGGGGAAACGGCTAATACTAAACGTTACCAACAATAATTGACCGATCTAAACGGTTCGCTGCTTAAAAAAAGGCCAGAATACCGAAAGAGGAAACACAAAGTCATGTTTCTTCATGACAATGCTCCATCACATACGGCAAAACCACTTCGCGACACGTTGGAAGCACTCAGCTGGGAAGTTCTACCCCATGCGGCTTACTCACCAGACTTGGCTCCTTCCGATTACCACTTGTTTGCATCAATGGGTCATGCACTTGCTGAGCGGCGCTTTGGTTCGTACGAAGATGTGAAAAAATGGCTCGATAAATGGTTCGCAGCAAAAGGGGAAGATTTTTACTGGCGTGGTTTTTACAAATTGCCCGAAAGATGGGAAAAATGTATAACAAGCGATGGAGCATACTTGAATAAAGCACTTTTTATCATTCTTCCGAATTTAACATGTTTTTTTAGAAAAAAAATCCGCATTTCATACTTGTACACCTGGTAAATACCTTGCACAATAAAGTAAAATGATCTATAAAGTACAGCCATATTAGAAAAAGAGAAGTTCTACATATAAGCGATAGTTTTAAATAAAATACGTGATACAACGTTATCTATAATATATATAAAATACAATATCTCTCTGGCTGTCTGTCCGTTAGTGCGCTTATCACTCGAGAACCACTTATCCGATTTAAGTGTTTTTTATTTTAATTCATACATGTGTTCTCCGGCCAGGTTATAAGTTATATTTTAGGTATCATAAGGAATAAGCAGTGACGGTAATAGTGAATCAAGTCGGAAAAAAATTTTCCGCTGGCGCACTCTCTTGCAATACGCTGCCTAAACTGTTAAATATGGAACAATATCATGCAGCAAAGAAAATCATCATCATAATTATTAGCTTATTCCATCCATAGTAGGATGTAAGCATCCCCAAGTTGTCTCCAATGAGTTTTGTGCTTGCTTGCATCCAATCGTGTCCTGCTAATATTTTTATGTCGTCTGTCCATCTTGTCTGTGGTCTACCTCTGCATCTTTTGTGTTCTCTAGGACTCCATTCAACTATACGTCGTGTCCGTCTGTTATCATTCATCCTTGCGATATGCCCCGCCCAATTCCACCTTAATATATATATTCGTTGTATTACATCTGTCACTTTTGATCTTCTTCGTATCTCGATGTTAGGAATACGACCTTGGAGTCTAATATTTAGCATTCTCCTCTCCATTGCTCGTTGGGTTACCTGGAGTTTATTCTTGTTACTTTTATTTAAAGCCCACGTTTCAGTGCCATATGTTGATACCGGCAGTACGTATTGATCGAATACTCTGGCTTTTATTGTATTTGAGATCTCTAATTTAAATGTAGATTGTAAACCTCCGAACGTAGTCCAAGTTAATGAGACTTTTCTATCCAAGTCAGCCTCTAAATAATTTTTTGATATTTCAATTTTTTGCCTTAAATATATGAATGTTTGTACCTTTCCTATTCTTTCACCTTCTATTAATAGTTTCTGGCTGTTATCTTCACTTTCGTTGTTCAAATATATGGGTTTGGTGAAGTTTATTTTAGACCTATTTCTAGAGCGTTATTTAATTCCATCAGCATTTCTTGTAATTCTTCTCTTGTGTTGGCAATTAGAGTGACATCATCTGCGAACCTTAAGTGATTTAATCGTTCACCGTCAGCCGTCATATATGTTCTTAAGAAGAGTTGTGTATCTTTCATCGACTTTGCTGTTACTTAAGGCGTTAATGATTGCCCATAT
>CM032455.1:76769140-76771640 GCA_019049505.1 Pachyrhynchus sulphureomaculatus
AAATGTAAACAAAATTAATGTCAAAAAAGTCTCCATACACTCTAGAACTGCATGAAAAAACACGTTATAATCAGCCGCATTTTATCAAGCTATCTGTTGCTAAACTGAAAACAAATGAATAATTTTCGGCCATACTTTATAACCTGTCACTTGTTGCTAGTAACTTTTCAATGGGTTTTCAAAGTAGTATTAAAAATGAGCGAGAGAAATTGCGAAGTTCCATTTCAAGTTCGAAAGATCACAATTTGTGGAAAGATGGAATATCGTACAGAAATATAGGAACAATTGTTAAAAAGTTGCATGCTACTGTTCAGTACATTGTAAACCAGTATAAATTAACGGGTTCCTATAAAATTCGACCACGCTCCGATCGTTCCAAAAACTGACTCCACGTGAAGAGGCCAGTATTGTTAGTCAAAAAAAATTATAGATCCCAAGAAAAGTGCACCAAAATTAAAAAAAGAAGTACGGGAAATATTTTCGAAAAATGTTTGTTTTCAAACAGGGAGAAATTGATTATACAGGGCAGGCTATAAGGGGTGTGCCGTCAGGAAGAAGCCGTTAATTTTGCTAATCGCAAAAAGCGGTTAGCTTTTGCTAGGGAATACGTTACTAAACCTTTTGAATTTTGGGAATCCGTAAGCTTTAGTGATGAAACTAAAATTAACCTTTTTGGGTCTGATGGCAGAACTAAAGTTTGGATAAAGAAGAATACCGCATTCGGTATTAAAAACATTTGTTCCACGGTGAGACAAGGGGGTGGCAATGTTCTGGTTTGGGGAAGCATGTCCGCTGGAGGGGTTAGAAATTTACATTTTATTAACGGTAACCATGGATCAGCTTGTTTATTGAACAATTACATTACAAATTGTTTATTGAACAATTACAAAACAAATTATAAGAGACAATTTAAGAGAAAGTGTCCAAAATTTAGTATTTTTTTGAGGTATAAATTGTATAGATATCCAGGACTGATAATTATAAACAAATTTAGGCCACGTGCAGCCATAAGCGACGAACTAAAGTCAAGTTAGGCTCAATTAAAAGACGTATAAAATTGAAAAATAGGCTACTACTTATATTTATTTATTTATATTGTATTTATATAAGCTACTAAAATAGTCGACAGGAAAATGTGTATAATATGCAATTTATACATAATAATATAAGATGAGCAACATAAAGTAACCAAAAAATACGAAATTTTCCCCATTTGTGCATTTTATACGTCTTTAGTTGCTCATAACTTGAGTTTACTTAGTCGCCCATGATTGCACGTGATCTAGGAATATTCGAAATTGTCACTCTTGGATATCTATATAATTTATATTCCAAGAAAATAAAGTGCGCAATGTAAAGTAACCACTAAATATAAAATTTGACCTATTTGTGCATTTCATACGTCTTTAAACTGCTCATAACTAAAGTTTACGTAGTCGAGGTCTTATATAGTCTAGGATTATTTAAAATTGTTAGTCCTGAATATCTATGCAATTTATACGTCAAATAACCGGCCAAGTGCAAGTCTGACTTGCGCAATTAGTATTTCGTTCGTTGATTGCTTTTAAAATAAAAATTTTTGTCACGTAGATATAAAATGATTAATGACTTTACAAAGCATACCCCAAATGGATTTTCAACAAAGTTTCCGATCTTTGTTGAAAAGTGATGACCGTGAAATTTTTGTTTTTTTATATACCAAGTAAATTATTAAAAGTAATGCACTCGTGATAATTTCCATTCAATCTAGACCCTGTGGAGAATATTCCAGAAATTTGGACGCAAATATGAGAGAGCCCACTCGAAAACCTGGCAGTTTTTTTTTTGCTTCCGATTTCACCCCCCAACCCCAAACCCTCTAAGTCAAAATTTAACTTTCAAAACTTCACGGCTCTGATGGGGCCATCAATTCCTATGTTAGTACCAAATTTCAACTTTCTGTGTCAAATAGTTTCGGAGAAAATCGGGTGTGACAGACGGACAGACAGACGAATTGACAGACACACGGGCAGATACCGAAGTGATCTTATAAGTGTTCCATGCGGAACACTGCAAAACTAGGTGCACAACAAAAAGTGACCATTAAATAAAAAATTTTCTAATTTTATACGTCTTTTAATTGCTCATACTTTGACTTTACTTGGTAATCCATGGTTGCACGTGGTTCAAATTCGTTCATAACTGTCAATCCAGAATACCTGTGTAATTTATACCTGAAAAAATAAACGCAACGTAAAGTAACCATTAGGTTCGAAATTTTGCCTCTTTGTGCATTCTAAACATCTTTTAATTGCTCATAACTTGGGTTTACTGGGTCTCCCATGGTCACACGTGGTCTAAGTTGTACGCAATTGTCAGTTCTACATAATTGAAACCTCAAAAAAAAATTATATATATATATATATATATATATATAATATATATATATATATATATATATATATATATATACAGTACAATCCCGATTATCCGAATCGCGATTATCTGAAATCCGGTTTAT
>CM032455.1:76776640-76806640 GCA_019049505.1 Pachyrhynchus sulphureomaculatus
GGGAGTTTTGTTGACTTACTGTTTTTATTCCTGCTGTGATCGACTACGCCCGATTTCACACTTTTTCTTAACAAACACTTAGAAAGCCCACTACGGCTTTTATTTAAGACACTGGTGCTTTTACTTAGCGGCTCTGATGAAAATTAGTCTACTTCGGCTAGATGGAAAATAGCCTCTCGGCTAGACGGTACTGCCTGGCTGCGGCTAGATGGAAAACAGCCCGGCAGCGGCTTGATGGTACTGCCTGGTTGCGGCTAGATGGAAAACAACCACGATTTACGGTCTGCGGAGCCTTAAATAATCATGCGACTTTTGCCAGTAATATCACGACGCTCCAATCAAAACTGCCGATCAAACATTCCACCAATCGCGGCGTAGCGAGAGGTTCGGTCAGGAACCCGCACCACCGTATATACCGAACGTCTGGGAATCCCTGTTTAATATACCGTTCGGAACAAAAATGAAAATAAGTACAATTTGAAATGGAAAAATCAGTAACATTACATGGTCTTAAAATCTAGGAAAAAATGAATGTTACATTTACCCCCTTCCAAAAAGAAATAGACTACACTAGTCTATTAAACTTAGGCTACTTATGAAAAGGTACAAAGTGGTACACTATCACTTAATACTAAGGTCAGAACTTAAAACAAAATTACAAACTTCGGACCTTACTACTAGACTTAATTCAATTAAGCACTAATATTAAGTACAATGGAAACCAAATGAAAATCTTTGCAAGTACACAAGAATCTTATAACTAGACCTAACTTAATTAAGCACTAAGGTTAAGTACATCAAAAAGTAAATAAAAATCCTTGCATGAACATAAGAAATACCTGTTCAAAGTAACAATCGCGTCTTCTTATATAAAAGAATCAGCTCTGTTATCGTTACCAAAACAAAAAAATAATTTAACTTTGTCTAGACTCTTGTCTAAATCAAAAAATGAACTGAAATAAAATATGAACACCCCCCTTAAAACATTTTAAGGATTGTCTGAAAATTTTCTATTTCAGCAAAAGAAATTTATAAAAATTCTTAAATAAAGAAAAAAAATAAAAAAAATGATTCTAGTGCAAACACTTACACTAAAAAGAAAAAGTCTTGTCAGACCATTTAGCACTAGGCCAAAAAAAGGAATATCTGGATAAATATCCAGACAAACGCTCGGGAAAAATCGCCCTCAATGCTCTAGCTCATCACTAAGAGAACATTCTAAATCTAGTATCACTACTAGTCGCACTCAGAGAATAATCGCACTCTATAACGCAATGTCGACGTCCTAAGACATCTAGACATGCTAAAATCGCCAGGGAAAACGCTCTGGTTGATCGCCAGATAATCGCACTCTATAACGCAATGTCGACGTCCTAAGACATCCAGACATGCTAAAATCGCCAGGGAAAACGCTCTGGTTGATCGCCAGAAAACACGTCAGCTCATCGCCAACAAAACACTCTGGTATCGCCAGAAAAAACTTCGGCTCCTCGCCAAGAAAACATTCTGGTATATCGCCAGAAAAAACTCGGCTCCTCGCCAAGAAAACATTCTGGTACATCGCCAGAAAAAAAGCCTCGGCTCCTCGCCAAGAAAACACTCTGTAAATAGTCCTCGACTACACAAAGTCCGCGTTCTAAAAAGAACAATCTCGCCATTAATATAGTGAGCAGCTATAAAAGCTAACAATATCACTATAGGCACAGTGAATAGCTTTAAAAGCTAAAATTCACTCTAAACTGAATGATCCTGCTTCAAAAAGCAATGTTCACTAAGAACAGAATGATTAGTCCGCGCGCAACTAACATTCAAGGAAACATTCCCAGCACAACTATGTGAGACAGCAAGTCTCGAAATAGGACCTCCCTAAAGTCATAATCCTATATATGGGAGTCCATAAGCAAAACGACTCAAAATCACGCATTTTGAGCACATGCCCTCAGGCAACCAACATACACTGAAATATATACAGAAATATGTACAGAAATATATACAGGAGTTCAAATCCCAAACTCTTGGTTATGATAACTCCATACTGAGCTTGGTGAAAGCTCTTAGCAAAAGCTAATCAAATCTTCGGCACATCGCACCAAAGTGACAAATCTGCCTAGAAACATGAGCCAGAAAAAAACGCCCTCCATCATTCTTCAGGGTGGCTACACAGAGATATAAAACTTAACCAGCATTGCGCTCCTCCAAGTTGCATGAAGAACCCTCGTGTACTGGTCTCGCCCTAGAACAACAACGAAAAACATTCAATCCATCCCACATAACAGGAGACAAACACCTCACCACGATATACTGAATGGTGGAGACAATAAAATACAGAATTGGTGACCCTGGTGTCCACCAACAAAAGGGAGTAGATTATAGCATCCACTAAACTGAAACGGTGTCTACCACACCACCATAAGTCAAAAAAATTAATCAATAGGGTGTTCCGAAACACACTACTGCCAACAGCCTGTCACCACTAATAGGCTAATTGGAGCTGAGGTCGACTACAGTAGTTAGGCTCTCCTTTGGTTCAAATAGAAATAACCATTGGGTAACAAAACCCCTAAAGGTCCCAAAGGTCAAACGTTCACCCCCCATAGACTACCCTTCCAATCAGTCTGTTCCTCAGGAAGACTAACTCCCTGCCAAACGTCGTAACGGCATCTGTTAGCACCCGGTGCATCACAGCCTGTAAAAACAGATAACTCATGGGATACAACCTAAAAGGTTTACAAGGTTGACTTAACCAAGCTTCTAACGAAATTTTTTTAAAAAAACGAAAATGAGCTTAAAAAGCTACATGAAGCAAAAATTTCTCAAATTTTCGGTGGCAACGCAACAAAACTTTTGAAGACGACAAGAGCTTTTCCAGCTTAATCAGAAACAAGAAGAAAACATCGTTGACAGCTAAAATATTCGATCATGGTGTTAATCGTCTCCCTAAACAATAGCCTCTAGAAGAAACTGCTACAGGTATCAGGCATAACCGTTTTCTGTCAGCCCAAACTTCTAGATTACCTCTTGGAAATCTAAAAATTCGGTTAGGAATCTTCCTTCACTGCGCTTAGCCTCTCTTGACAAGGTTCTCATCTCGGTATCAGATTTTGATCATTTCTTTGTGAAACGACTGTCTTACTCTGCTCCCATCTCTTGTAAATGATCAGCCTTTAGTTCTCCTGCAGAACTTCAATTTTCTATCAATCTGATAGTAAACCGAAAAAACTCAACATACGCCTATGAGTCCATGCAAAAAAATTTTAAAAAAAATTAGTGACTCAAAGGTAACGTTTAAACGGCTCTGAAAAAAAAATAGAAAATACCCTTAGTTTGTCAATTCAGAAGAAGATCTAAATCAAAATAATCCAAGTCTTAGACTTACAGGATAAACCAAAATCAATTTACTCTTAATTGCACCCAACATATACCATTAAGGTAATAAAAAATACACCCACTCGGGTAACAAACTTTGAAATTGCTCTTAAAAAAATTTTTGACTCAACATCATACCACGCGAGCTCCATCTTGCGCTTGTCCTAACTCAAGATCACCTTGGATTGCCTCTAATCAAAATTTCGCTTCCAAGTGTCAAGAACTGGATATTATTTGGGGTCATAAGCAAATCAAATCCCGCGACCACCGACATACCAGTCTTATGATATATCCCGAGTGTGACTCCTTCGCAAGCTCGCAAAACTGAGTCGATGCTAAACATCAACCACAATCAACCTAAGTTTGGGATATGGCCAATACCCAAAACCTTAGCTTTAAACAATAAAAGTAAGCTATTCTCTGCTCAACTTTTATAACAGTCAAAAAAACGAGGTCGTCACCTCTACAGAGCAACATCAAAAAAAAATTAAGTAAAGCAATTAAGATAATGTAAATATAAATTATTCTTCTTCTGACAAACTTTCATTAGGGTTAGGTTCATTGAATGGTTTTAAGTCTTTAATATGCCATCGTCCTATTTTAGTCCCATCTAAATTAACTAAACCATAAACTAAATCTGAAATCTTTTCTCTAATCACGCAATGCACATACTTAGGTACTAACTTAGATGTGAATTTATCTGCTGCACTGGAAAGAATTTTATTTTTTTCGCCAAACGTGATCACCTATCTTAAAGGAAAAATCCCTTTTTCTAAGGTTGTAAGACTTACTGTTCCGTTCATAAGCCTTATGTATCCTACTACGCACGTCGGTGAAAATATCTTTTAAACCCTTTAAATTTTCGGCGTACGCACCCCTGTTACCCGGAATTATTTCGCTGTCAACATTGACATCCAAATCTAGGTTTTTATAATATGATCCAGATAGAGGTATCTGTCTGCCGTAAACTAAGAAAGACGGTGTAAACCCGGTTACTTCGTGTTTGAATCTTTGAAATTCCTTTATCCCGAATTATCTCGTGGATCAACGAATATTATTTTGAACGAAATTATATTGTAGAGGGCACACGGGATTGAAACGTATGTTAAAACTATATGTCTCACTTAAGCTCTTAAGACACTCAGAAGTAAACTGAGTACCGTTATCGCATATCGAAAGCGATGAAACTCCGTGGATTAGAAAAATATCGTTTTCTAAAATTTTCAAAAAGCATTCGGCTTTAGAGCTTTTCAAAGGAAATAACACGGTATACTTTGTTAACCAGCAAGAAATTACGAAAAGTCATTTATTTCCTTGTTTGAACGTGGAAATGGGCCTACTAGATCAGCTGCTATGACTTGAAAAGGGTAATTAACCGTTTTCTCTTTTCCCATCAGTCCCATAGGTAGTGCATTTGGAGATTTCTGCGCTCCACATACTTCACAAGTCCTCACAAACTTTAAGATATCAAAACGGATTTTTTTGGCCATCTATACGATCTATATCGACTGTATCAATTCTTACGCCAATTTGTGCATTAAGACTGTTTTCGTCCGCTGTATGATCTGGGATTCTTGACAAAGCGTCAGGAATAACATTGTGGACTCCTGTTCTATGAATTAAATTAAATGTATGTTGTCTCAGCCTAATCGCCCAACGCGCTAGTTTGCCACTAGGGTTTTTAATAGAATTAAGCCACAATAAACTATAATGATCTGTTATGACCGTGAAAGGAACACCTTCTATGTAAGGTCGAAACTTTTCGATGTTAAAGAGTACTGCTAAACATTCTTTTTCAACAACCGAATAGTTACGTTCAGCCCTTGATAAAGTTCTACTGGCATACGCTATCACTCTTTCCTCACCATTGATTTTCTGTGTTAGGACGCCCCCTAAACCGGTATTAGAAGCATCACTAGAAATATAAAACTGTTGGAAAAAGTCTGGTTGGGATAAAATGGGAGCTGAAACCAATAGCTCTTTAATCTTTATAAAAGATTCTTCGGCTGCCTTTGTCCAATCTATTGATTGTCCTTTTTTTCGTCCTTTCAAAAGATCATTAATAGGCGACAACAGGGTAGAAAAATTCTCGATAAAACGTCTGTACCATGAACACATTCCTACGAAGCGCTTAACTTCCGTAGTATTAGTAGGTCTCGCATAATTAACCATGCTTGCTACTTTATCCGGATCGGTACGCAAAGAATTTGAGCCTACAATATAGCCTAAAAACTTTAGAGAAGTTTTGAAAAAATCACATTTGTTCAAATTTATCGTCAGTCCGGCCTCTTTCAATTTATTTTTTACTTCCGTAAGTAAGCGAATATGCGATTCGAAGTCTTCCGATGTTACTAAAATATCATCTAGATAGGTAAAAATATGTGGCTCATATTTCGGACCAAATATGGCGTCCACTAAACGTTGCTGAATTCGGGCAGCGTTCTTTAGACCAAACGGCATAGTTACGAACTGAAATAGACCTCGGCCTACTACTGCAAAAGCGGTCTTTTCCTTAGAGGATTTGTCTAAAGGAATTTGCCAGAAAGCCTTTCTAAGATCTATCGAAGATACATACTTAGCATTCCTGAGTGATGTCAAAATTCTGTCGATGTTCGGTAATGGATAGTTATCAAATTTGCTGACCTCGTTGAGCTTTCTTCCGTCATAGCTGAGACGATGTCACTCCGAGTTTCAACATTTCGTCTAACCCCTTATTTAATACCTTTGACATATACGGAGACATGGCGATGGGCCTTGTCTTTACAGGAGTGGCATCAGCCGTATCTATAGACATCTATCGATGTTCGGTAATGGATAGTTATCAAATTTGTTGACCTCGTTGAGCTTTCTTCCGTCATAGCTGAGACGAAGTCACTCCGAGTTTCAACATTTCTTCTAACCCCTTATTTTATTCGTTCGGCCTAACCTATCTTTACTACTTATTTCATTGAAAGAGCTTATTACTTTTTCTGCTTTTACGCGTTCCGTCCGCGAAAGATCATCTAGGGTACATAGACGCGAGAAAAGGTTTTCTAAAGAACTTTCTGAATAACAATCTTTAAAACTTGTTTGAGAGTTGACTTCTAGGGACTGTGGATACCACGAATTATTTTTAAAATTTACTAAAATTCCGAATTTTTGTGCAAAATCACATCCTAAAACCAAAGTATGTGATATAGAAGGTACTACTAAAGCAGAAATTACTAAATAATGACCATTGCAGGCTAGCGGCAACTCAACCGTACCTAAAACTTTTAGACGGCTGCCATCTGCAGTGGTAACACTTCTATTTTTGACGTGGCATATTTTTATACTTAAACGACTTAAAATTCTTATACCATTCTGACCTATAACGGAGGCATTTGCACCAGAGTCAAATAAAGCCGAGAAATGGGCACCTAATAGATATATCCTTATATGCGGTCCATTATCTAAATATTTATGCACGAATAAAGGAGACATGTGACCATTTGGAGAAGCAGGAGTTTTAATTTGAGAAGGAGAATTTCTATTAGACTTTTAAAAAAAATCAGAAACTTTTTGTAACCATTTAGTCCTATCTGATCTATTGGAATATTTCTTTACTTAAGATCCTCGTTAGAATCTTTCTTTATCCGCGACCGGACGTTCTGAGAAAGTTCGACGGATTTTCAGTTCATAGTCTAATTCCTTTTCCAGTAAGTGATTGACTTTAAAATTGAAGGCTTCCATGATAAATGAATAAAATTTAAAAGAACTGTTTAAAAAGTCGTTAAAATATTTCTCCTGTGCTCCCAATAGTCGAAATAAAAATATGCAAAGGCACTTAAAATATGTAAACTTCTTTACCAAACATTAAAAAAAATCTTCGACAATTTCAAAAAAAAATTTCTAAGTATCGCCTTGTATTAAATTCTTTTACCAAATATGTTAAGAATTTCTCAACAAAAAAAATCTCCAAATATCGTTTCGTATATCAGCAAAGTATTTTTAATATTCATGCAAAACATCGGTGAGAAAAAAAAAACAGTTTTTTGTTCGGTTAACCGCAAAATAAACAGTGCAAAATTAAAGTCGACCAACACATCTGCTAATCTGAACTATAAAGCTAGCTTTTAAGAAAAAAAACAGGGATCTCTTATCTTAGAGTCAACAACAAAATTCAAATATCTATATCAGATAAATTGAAATAAAAAAATTCTACAAATTTCCTGCTTTTGTCTTACTGCTATAGTGTAGTTTCGTTTAATAAATATTATGAAATAAAAATATCTGCAAAGTTAGAGCTTTTATTTTGTTCGAAAGCTAGTACACTGAACCCTTTTTTAAAAAATAAAATTCCAAAAGCCCCGCGTTGACAGCGCTATTTTGTAAGGTGTGAAATAATGTGTTGCCCCTTGTACACTGCGTCATTTTGTACCGTTTGAATATTGGACACCCCAAGCTTGAGCACAATTTTCTTGCAGCCCCGCTTTAATTTCTGATAATGAATTGAGTGACTAATGATTTTAAAAGAACTAAAGAAATTAAAGAAACACTAGCTCAGTTTTCCTTGGTAGAGAAATATGGGTAAGAGATAATTGTCTTACGTCTTTTTTGGAATTCATTTCTATTTTTTAAAAGGCTTTAGCTGTACGAAATTTTGGGCACCATCCATTTTAAAATAGAAAGGATCTAACTTCAGCTAAAAAAATGGAAAAAAAAATGCTGAAGGGTTTTATGGGTATTACTAAAAAGAATTAGTCTAGTACAACTTATCCTGAAAAGAAAAATAAATATTCAGTGAGACACTAGCTTTAATCAAAAAAGAAAATTTATTCTTGTTTTTTAAAATGAAACCTGAACTAACCTTTACAGTTTTACCTAACAAATTCTAGCCTAACTAGTAGTTGTTACATTAAATTTTAGACTATTATAACCCCCGAAGACGAGAAATCGTGCTTTACACTTCACTTTTTTAGTCTTTTTACATTGCAGTTAAGGCGCTACTCTCGAATAAGTCTATTGAAGGGAGTTTTGTTGACTTACTGTTTTTTATTCCTGCTGTGATCGACTACGCCCGATTTCACACTTTTTCTTAACAAACACTTAGAAAGCCCACTACGGCTTTTATTTAAGACACTGGTGCTTTTACTTAGCGGCTCTGATGAAAATTAGTCTACTTCGGCTAGATGGAAAATAGCCTCTCGGCTAGACGGTACTGCCTGGCTGCGGCTAGATGGAAAACAGCCCGGCAGCGGCTTGATGGTACTGCCTGGTTGCGGCTAGATGGAAAACAACCACGATTTACGGTCTGCGGAGCCTTAAATAATCGTGCGACTTTTGCCAGTAATATCACGACGCTCCAATCAAAACTGCCGATCAAACATTCCACCAATCGCGGCGTAGCGAGAGGTTCGGTCAGGAACCCGCACCACCGTATATACCGAACGTCTGGGAATCCTGTTTAATATACCGTTCGGAACAAAAATGAAAATAAGTACAATTTGAAATGGAAAAATCAGTAACATTACATGGTCTTAAAATCTAGGAAAAAATGAATGTTACAATATATATATATATATACTATATATATACATATATATATATATATATATATATATATATATATATATATATATATATATATATATATATATATACATACATATATATATTATATATATATATATATATATATATATATATATATATATATATATACATATATGTGTGTATATATATATATATATATATATATATATATATATATATAAATATACATATGTATATATATTATACATATATACAGTCAAACCAAAAAGTCTCCATACACCACCTGCTTTCTATACTATTTTTCTGTTATGTTTAACTGATTAATTGGAACTATGAGAAAACATGTTTAAATTAATATTTGAAACTTAACCAACGAGGATTAGTATTAAAATCAGCTACAGAACTTTTTATTTAGAAGTTACACCATTGCTGTAAAACTAAAAACAAAATCAATGTCAAAAAAGTCTCCATACACTCAAGAATTGAATTGAAAGTAACATGTTATGATTAGCCGCATTTTATCAAGCTATCTATTGCTCGCTAAACTGAAAACAAATGAATAATTTTCGGACATACTTTATAATCTGTCACTTGTTGCTAGTAATTTTGCGGTGGGTTTTCAAAGTAGTATTAAAAATGAGCGAGAGAAATTGTGAAATTCCATTTCAAGTTCAAGATCATAATTGAGTTATGGAAAGATGAAAAAACGTACAGAAATATATTAAAAATTGTCAAAAAGTCGCATGCTACTGTTCAGTACGTTGTAAACCAGTATAAATCAACGGGTTCCTATAAAATTCGATCATGCTCCGGTCGTCCCAAGAAACTGACTCAACATGAATAGGCCAGTATTGTTAGACAATAAATATATCCCAAGAAGAGGGCATTAACTTAAAAAAACAAATACGGGAACTATTATCAAAAAATGTTTGTTCACAAACACTGAGAAATTGTTTACACAGGACAGGCTATAAGGGGTGTGCAACCAGGAAGAAGCCGTTAATTTCAGAAGCTAATCGGAAAAATCAGTTAACTTTTTCGTTATTAAACCTCCTGAATGTTGGAAATCCGTAATCTTTAGTGATGAAACTAAAATGAACCTTTGGGTCTGATGGCAAAACTAAAGTTTGGAGAAAGAAGAATACCGCATTGGATATTAAAAACATTTGTTCCACGGTGAGACAAGGGGGTGGCAGTGTTCTGCTTTGGGGGTGCATCTCCGGTGGAGGGGTTGAAAATTTACATTTTATTAATGTACCATGGATCAGCATGTTTATCTGAACATTTTGATAGACAATTTAAGAGAAAGTGTCCAAAAATTAGCACTCGAAAAAAGACACATTTTCCAACGAGACAATGATCCGAAACATACCGTAAACTTGTTGCGAGAATGGATGATCCATAATGTGTAACAGGAGCTTCATCCACCTCCGCAATCACCCGATGTTAACCCCATCAAGCATTTATGAGAGGAACTTAAACGGCGCGTTCGCAAACATAATGTTTCAAATAGAGAAAAATTAAAAAACAGAATATTGAACGTACCATACCATAAAGCTCCTATAAGCCACTACCACAAAGTTTCTATGAGATAGAAGTATTTGCTATTACATATTTTTTCAAATTTTAACGCTGACAAACATGTGTGTTTTGATGAGACCACGAACGATTTATAAGCTACAATTCCCATGTAGAACAGGTAGTTAAAATTAAAATTAAATATTAGATATCTGTTTAATATTAAATTACCTATTGCCGTACAGTAGCATTCAAACTGAGTGCTTGCAAAAAAGTAAAATATGTCTTCTTATAAGCTAAGAAACAATGTCGTCTTATAAGCTTTCGCCAAACCAAAAGAACTGAAGAATCGCAAATAAGTTGAACCCTGTCCTGATAGTTTGAAGTTTCTTGTCCCGGATAAGGTAAAAATCTGGATATCACCATAGGCCACCAGCCGAGAACTCCTTGATCGAGTCTGTCACCCCTATCCAAAAAGCTTTTACGAGGCTGGTTTGAAAAGTCCGTGCAAAAATAAAAACTACTTATGTGTTTGGGGTAAACCTTTTTTATTTTTCGACATAGTATTCTTTTAGGCTTATACACTTCGTCCAACGATGTTCTAGTTTGTTGATCCCTTCCGAATAATAGGATTTGTCCAAGTCTGCAAAATATCCATTAGTGTCTGCAATCACCTCCTCGTTTGAATAAAATCTTTGTCCCGCCAGCCATTTCTTCAAATTGGGGAACAAATAGTAGTCCGAGGGAGCCAAGTCTGGAGAATAGGGGGATGTGAAACGAGTTGGAATCCTATTTCCATTAATTTTGCGACCACAACTGCTGAGGTGTGTGCTGGTGCGTTGTCGTGATGGAAAAGGACTTTCTTGTGGGCCAATCGCGGGCGTTTTTCTTGCAGCTCGGTTTTCAAACGGTCCAATAACGATGAATAATATTCACCTGTAATAGTTTTACCCTTTTCCAGATAGTCGATGAGGATTATCCCTTGCGAATCCCAAAAGACAGTCGCCATAACCTTTCCGGCCGATGGAACGGTCTTCGCCTTTTTTGGTGCAGATTCCCCCTTGGTAACCCATTGTTTAGATTGTTGTTTGGTCTCAGGAGTATAGTAATGTATCCATGTTTCATCCACAGTGACGAAACGACGCTTAAAGTCCTCCGGATTCTTCTGGTACAGCTGCAAACCATCCTTGCAACACTTCAAACGATTCCGTTTTTGGTCAAGCGTGAGCAATGGCGGCACCCATCTTGCGGATAGCTTTCTCATGTCCAAATGTTTATGCAAAATATTATGTACCCATTCAGTCGAGATGCCCACAGCACTAGCAATCTCACGCACCTTAACTCTTCTGTCATCCATCACCATATCACGGATTTGATCAATGATTTCTGGAGTCGTAACCTCCACAGGCCGTCCAGAACGTTCAGCGTCACTTGTGCCCATATGGCCAGTCCGAAAATTTTGAAACCACTTATAAACTGTTCTAATCGAAGGTGCAGAGTCACCATAATGTTTATCAAGCTTCTCTTTAGTCTCCTGAGGCGTCTTGCCTTTCATAAAGTAATGTTTAATCACCACACGAAATTCTTTTTCGTCCATTTCTTGAAAATCACTCGACTTCCTTGATTCACACGAATGCCAAACACAAAGAAATAGACCAATATGGCTGAAACTTGGTGTGCGTTCATTCAAGAGATGCTACTAACTAAACATGACCTCCATACGCGCCGGTGGTGCGATCTCTCGGACTTTGCACGGACTTTTCAAACCAGCCTCATACCTCACTGTTTCTGGTAACAAAGGGTAACAATAAACTTTGCATTGGGGTTTTAGCCAAACGTAGCTAGACAACACCGGTATTCAGTGGATATCCGAAAAAATTCTGTTCTTTGTTCAGCCTGTTAGGTTAATATATAAAAAATTGATAATATCATTAAACTAAACAAATAAAAAGACAGCCGGAGGTTACTGTGATTTAGGGCATGTAGTTCTCTACTACAGAAATGCGTTAGGATCAAAATATGTACGGAATCTTCAATAACTGTGACATCTCACTAGATATAATTTTTGCTATATGCGGAACAGCAAAACGTGTTTTTTTCTACTTCTCCTTTCTATGATCTATTCCGAAACACATTTTATGTAACCTGTCCTATACCAAAATAAAATATTGTCAAATTGTATTACTTTAGTAGTAACATTTTTATATATTTTTATACAGGCGCATTATGAAAAATAGAACTGTTATTTTTGATTTCTGTCAAATATACATATGTATACATATATGTTTTCTCTTTTTATTTATTTATGAAACAAAATATTCAATATCATTTATAATCTCGCTGACCTACAACAATTATAAAATTTACAGTAAAAATTATTGTCTTCTGTAGTTTTACGCAATGTCTACAACTGACAATTTTCACTGCTTCTCTCTGAACACTCGTACCTGCAGAAATAAGTTGTAGTTTTAGCAATAATGCAATTATTATTCGTGCTACTTAATAAATCTTTTAGCAACTGAAATTTTGTGAAAGAATTAGAGATAATCGCGGATACTCCGTTGAGGCATGTTGAAGTCACAAAAAAATTTAATTTTTAAGATGCTTTGACTCTTTGGTAACTAACTTTTTCGAGAACTGTTTAGCTTTTATGGTTATAAAGACATGTTTGCTCATTTTTGTCTATGTTCTAACTAAAGTATCATAATTAAATATGAATGCTACATATAGCGTTAAATCTCACGAATTTATAGTAAACAACAAAATAATTAATATCAAAGCTTCATAAGTTGTATATAATTGCTAGGTATTTCTTAGAAAACGAAAATTTTCCTTTCCACTTTAATTTTACTATCAGGATTCAATGTGTCAATTTTCTCATTTGTCCCTCTTTTACAGAATAACCCATTCTACTCCTACAAAAATTCTTTCAAATCAACAAAATTAAATGTACATATTTATTATTAATTATTGGTTAATAGTAAGTTTTAATTATTAGATAAAGTTTTTCAGATAAACGAGATCTTGAACAAGGCAGAGTAAAAACAAAATTTTTGGAAGAATCAATTTAAAAAAAAAAATAAAAAAAAAATTCGAAAACAGGAGTTTCAAGTGAGTAAATTTCCGAAAAGCAAATTTGAAAGATAAATTTTTACGACGAGAAAGAAATACATTTTTAAATCAAATTTTAATTTAAAAAATGTAATTTTTGAAATAATATAGCTTTCATTTGCTTAGGTATATGTAAATTACTTGAATTTATTTAATTAATCAATTGATCAAATATATTCAATTAATCAATTATATTCTTCTTTCTCACATTTGGTCCATGTGGTTCCATGTTTGGCTGACAGGCCTAAGCCAAGTCAGCACAAACGCTATTACCATTGTGTATTAAGGAATGACCTGACAATGTTATATCTTTTCAAAATCACTGACTTCTGAATATTTTTGTTTGTGTTGAGTCCTAATTGTACTAACTGTGGTGTGAATGTTGTTGGTGCAAGGCCTGGGGCTGATATGACAAGGGGAACAATTGGTGGCGGTGTAGTAACAGCGCATCACTGTTCTGTTCATTTCATCTGTCCACTTTAATCGCTGTATTGGTTTGCCAGCCTTGGTAGTTGCATGTTGTCCTTGCAAAACATACGTGGCTTGGTTTGGCTTTGCTGGTTGTGTTTGAGATTGATTTCGGTGGGTCCAGGAGGCGAGTAATTTTTTTCTTAGTAATTTCTTTGTCAGGTTCTGTGATTTTATTATAGCAACGCATGACGTGTTCGTTGATTCTGTGGTGTGCAACTCATGCGTTGCTTTGATTTTCCTGCCTTGGTGGGTATCGGCTTACTCACTGGCACAACACTTTTGGCAGATCCTTTTTCTTTTGCCCGGTCTTCATCGTTTTTGATCGAGATGCCATTTTCCGTGACGTCCTTGACCGTTATGTCGCTCGCCCGATGCTTCTTTTATTGGTTTACTGTTCTTTGGGGTGTTTTCAGTGTTCTGTGGTGTCAGAAGCTCAAAGTGACCCGCCATTAGGTTGCCTGTTAGTACCCGTAAAAGGGAAATAGTTTTGGTGTGTTTTCCTGTGCTTATTATTGTTGGTCTGTCCCTAAAAGTTATTTTTGTATCTCTTGTTTTTCGTTGTCTGCGAAGATATGAAAGTTTTTATTTTGGGTTTCCAAGAGGGCAAGTAGCTCTAGGCTCGTTCTATAGCTACTCTCAAATAATCTGAAGAACAGAAGACAGCACAACATGACTCAGGTACTTTGGGATCGTCAATGCCCGTACTAGGAGAATTCTGGGAGTCCCCTAGCCCCTAAGGGCATATATTTTTATTATTGTTATTATTTTTAACTGATATAAACCAGCCTTAACTAACCTTTGTACTGAATTGATTATATCAGACTAATTATGAACAAACGTTAACTTAGATTAGGTCAGATAAATATAAATTAAACTGATTGATTGTTTAACCAATTAATGAATTATTGAATATTACTTAAACGAACGTTGAAAAATCTAAAATAAATTGTTTAAAGAAATTTCGTTCATCAGTTAAAATTATTTCAGGTAATAATAAAACTGTACCTGTTCGTCGTTTTTCTGCTCCGGCGTCACTCCTAAGCAGTCAGGAATTTTTATCGAATTATGATAAAACAAGGGGAAAAGGTATGCGATGGTGTGGTGTACTAAACTAACATTGCTTTACATAATATCTGTACATATACTATATCCCTTTTCGACTCTACTGAACATTTGAAACATACTGATATAAAATAATATTGGCCAAATTTAATAGTTCATGTGATGACGTCTGGAAAATAACAGTTATTGTTTATCATGGAATGGCGAAAGTATCTTAAGTATTAACAACTTTAATAATGACAATGACCATTTTCACCTGACGCGTGCGAGGAATTTCGTGGGCAGACATGAACGAAGCTGCTGACAGTGAGAGCCATGAAAATAAAATACATTTAGCGAATCTACGGACGTTTGATTTTACAATTTCAATTACTTTATATTATGATGGAATATTACTCCCACGTTTAGGGCTCGGCGCCCAAACATACGGTGCATTTGTTGGATTCTATTCAGAAGAGAGTTGTTCGCCTGATTGGAGACCTAGAACTGACTAGCAACGTTGATTCCTTGGAACATCGAAGAAGAGTTGGCGACTTGAGTCTCCTCTACAACTATTTTCATGGAACGTGTTCGATGGATGTAGTCCGCTTAATTCCTCCCAAAACGACATATGCTAGGAATGTACCTCCAGCTAATACTTCACATTCTTACCAAGTTCAGCTTGTCACTCGTCGTACAATCCTGTTCATACAGTTTTTTATATGGAGAACCAGACCAATGTAAATTGCTTTTCCGCACACGTGTCGCTCCTGTAGTGCTTCAGGGATTTCTCTGCAGCACATGTGCGATGCTCATAAAAAAAATATTTATAGGTACTGAAGGCTTATATATTAGAAAAACCAAATAATAACTCAAACGAATACACTAAGAATGAATATAGAGAGATTCTACAAGGACCTTTATGAGAGCGAAGTAGAACCACCACCAGACGAAAGCGAGTCAGTTCGAATACAAGTAATGAATGAAGGGGCGCCTCAGGGGCTAGGGGCATCCCAGGATTCTCCTAGTACGGGCATTGATGATCCCGAGGTACCTGAGTCATGTTGTGCTCTCTTGTGTTGACCAGATTATGTGTAACAAAAACGCAATTTTAAGGTGTTTACCAGCGTTTATGAGTCGCAAACGGTTCCCCCGGATACCGGGCGCCCTCCGGGAATAAGTAGCCTTGCTATGGCATCTAGGCTCTGCCGCAGTCGACCCTTCTTTCCTAGGATACTCGTGGGAACACTATGTCTAATAATAATAATTATAATAGTGATAATGGCAGGGTGTTGAGGAGGCGGACCCCTGTCGTACAAACAGCTACAGCACCACCACACCAACAACAACCACAGACGATCCAAACAACCGCCTCGGCCGAAACTACTCCCGATAGTTTTACCAGATCCGACAATGTAGGTGATGGAAATTATCTTTTCCGTGCAGTCAGCTTACAATTATATGGCCACCAAAACATCATGACTCCGAGAGGTTGCTCTAAGATATATACAACAAAACTGGTCGGAACTTCGCACATTTTCATTAATTGAAGGCGACGATATGAAAGACTTCAATAACTACTATAACTATATGAGGAAAAATGGCACCTATGGAACGAACCTAGAGATACTTGCCCTCTCGGAAACCCAGAATAGCAACTTTCATATCTTCTCAAAACAACGAAGAACAAGAGATACAAAAATAACTTTTAGGGACAGACCAACAATAATAGGCACACTACTAACAGGACAACCCAATGTCGGGGCACTTTGAGCTTCTGACACTACAAAACACTAAAAACATCCCAAACAACAGTAGACCAAAAAAAGAAGCATCGGGTGAGCGACGTAACGGTCGAGGACGGTCGAGGATGTAGCGGGAAATTGCTGCCAAAAGTGTTGTGCCGGCGAGTAAGCCGACACCCACCAAGGCAGGAAAATCAAAGCAACGCATGAGTTGCACTACAGGAATCAACGAACACACCATGCGTTGCTATAATAAAATCACAAGTCGTGACAAAAAAATCACTGAGAAGAGAATCACTCACCGCCTGGACCCACCAGCATCAATCCCAAGCACAACCGACGAAGTAGTTAATCAAAAACTCCTGCAACGACAAAGAAATCCCAACAGCACAAAATCAAAATTCAAATAGCAAATAAGAATAGAAAACAAAATCAACAACATCAGAAAAGATCTAGGACACCTTCATGAACAGGAACGCGTCCAAGCGTGTCACTCAGGGTATAGACAAGATCAAATCCAGGTCTCAAAATAGAACACTGCCAGAAATCCTTGATACTTTGAAACAAAAATTATCCGTATATGCCGCTAGATACAAAGAACCAAACGAGAGGAAAGACACCAACAACCTCTTCCGAAAAAGCGAAAAATAGTTCTACCGGAAAACTATGTACAACAAACAGACAGCAGTGACTGAACCACCAAACAAACAAGAACTCACAGATCATTGGAAAAGTATCTGGCCAAAACCCAAACTACCCAATAATAACACCCCCTGGATCAAAGCCGAAGAAGACAAACATAAACATGTGACAGAAAAGGAAAATTCCACATTAACTATTGTGGGAACAAAGATCATGATGAGGCGCCTGGATACAAAAGATTCCGGAGGTAAAATAGCCCCCCGTTCGGATCTCCGGGTGAGGGCTGGTTCGGGGGCGTTGACATGCAGACATCATAATGTTAAAATTGATTTTTGCAACATACGGGATTTAAACACGAGCATTCAGTGCACAAAAACCTGCAATCAAATAAACCTCACTACTCGCTCTCTGTGAAACCAAAGTCAGTCCATCGACCAGCACAGTCAACTATCTTTATCCTGGGTATGACTTCTATTCCCTATTTAGGCGTAACTTTTGAATCTGTCTTTTTGGCAGAAGTGACCTCTCTTGCCAACGAGAAGAGGCTCTGGGGCCCCCAAACTTTGATGTTATGTGGTTCAAAATAACGACTCAACAAACCACAAGGTTCAACTGTATCCTCTATCGACCACCAAGTGATACCAACTTTCGAACACTTTTCGCGTCTCTTGGAGACACCATCGATCATTTACAAATGAACTATCCAAGTGCCGAAATTTATATCCTGGGCGACTTTAATGTCCACAATATCAACTGGCTTAAATATTCAAATACTACCGACGAACAAGGTCGTGAAGCTGAATCATGCTCAATCAGTTGTGGCTTAACTCAGCTTATTGACGAACCAACACGGATCCCTGATCGAGACGGGAAGTTCGCCAGTCTTCTTGATCTGTTTTTTAACCACCAATCCGGAAATTTACACGGTCACCGTAAATTCGCGGTTAGGTTCTTCCGTCCATAAACTGCTTTCGACATCGAGTATCTTACCAATCAGTGACAGAGAGGCGCCTAAGCCACGCAAGATTTGTCACTACAAATCTGCTAAATGGGAAGATCTCATGAAAAATTTTCAAATTTTCCTTTGGATGGGCGTTTGTTTTCGATCCGACAACCCATCTGACTGCGCCAGGGAGGTCTCCGATGTTATTTTGGCTGGCATAGAAGCTTACATCCCTTTTTCGAAGAAATGCACCTCCAAAGGCAAGCCTGGGTTTGACCGAAAATGCAAAGAAGCTGTTGCTTCTAAACATATTGCCTACCGACAATGGAGTAAAAATTCTAACACCATACATCGTAACACCTTTGTTCGTGTCCGGAACAGATGCAAAGGACAAGGCAAGGAGGCACCCAATCAAAGAATTAGAAACAAACTTCTTGCTTGTCCCAACAACTCCAGGTCCTTTTGGGCAGTCGCTAAGGCAGCTAGTCAAAATTTCACCAAATCCACCATACACCACTCACAAGGCCAGATAATTCCATTGCAACCACACCTGTTGAGAGAGCGAACTTACTGGCTGAACTCTTTGCTTCACATTCTACTGTCAATTTCCAAGGAAAAACACCACCTACTATTCCCATATTGCAGTCAAGGATGCCCGATGTTGTCTTCAGACAGCGTATCATAAAGCGAATTTTATGGAGGTCGACACCAAAAAGGCTTCTGGGGCTGACCGAATACCAGCCATAGTTCTCAAAAACTGTGTTAGGGAACTAACACCAGTTTTCTGTAGACTTTTCAACCTCTCCTACAGAAAGGGAATATTTCCTTCCTGCTGGAAATATGCCACAGTTCAGCCGATACCTAAAAAAGGCAAGAAGCCTTGCCAAATAACTACCGACCAGTCGCACTGCTTTCAATAATATCGAAAGTCATGGAAAAGGCTATCAATCAGCATCTTCTAAAATATCTTGAACGATTCAACATTATTAGCGATCACCAATATGGCTTTCGTAAACATAGATCAACAGGAGATCTTCTAACTTATGTAACACATGTTTGGAACAACGCAATTGAACACTTTAGAAAATCCCGAGCGATTGCTCTTGACATATCCAAGGCATTCGACCGTGTTTGGCACGATGGACTGTTGGCTAAGCTACGCTCTTGTGGTATGTCTGACAAGTTCTGTTTGTGGCTCTCATGTTTCCTCAGAGAGCGTTCTTTACGAGTGGCGGTTGATGGATTTCTTTCTAACACCTTCACTATCAACGCCGGTGTGCCCAAGGCTCCATACTGCCTCCTACTCTCTTTCTCATTTACATTAACGATCTGCTAAAAAAAACCAGAAATCCAATCTACAGCTTTGCAGATGGCAGTACGCTTCTCTTCATTCCCTTTGAACTCCCGAACATCGGCTGCTCAGGCAAATAACCACAAACAGCAGGAGGTCGTTCAACTTAACAAAGACCTGCAAGAAATTCTATCTTGGGGTGACAGTAACCAAGTGGAATTTAACGCTACAAAAACCCAGGCGGCCGTTTTTTCTAAAAAAGTTAACGTTGCAGAACCCGACATAGTTATGTCGGGGCACTCCATTCCCCTAGCATCGTCGCTCAATTTGTTGGGAGTTAATTTGGGAGCAAATATGTCCTGGCATGAACATGTTGCAGGCATAGCAAGGAGAGCTTCTCGAAACTTGGGAATATTATTTCAAACCAGAAAGCTTTGCACTCCACAACAACTGTTAATTCTTTACAAAGCTCAAATTCGACCAACTATGGAATACTGGTCCCATGTTTGGGGCTCCGCTTCCAAACATACACTGCTTTTGTTGGATTCTGTTCAGAGAATAGCTGTTCGTCTGATTGGAGACCCGGAACTGACCAGCGGCCTTGATTCGCTGAAACATTGAAGAACGGTTGGCGACTTGAGTCTGTTCTACAAGTATTTTCATGGAAAGTGTTCGAAGGATGTAGCCCGCTTAATTCCTCCCAAAGCGGTGCATTAGAAATACACGTCGCGCTGGTGCTTCACATCCGTATGAGATTCAGCTTGTTATTCCGCGTACAACGCTTTTCAAGCAGTCTTTTATATGGAGAACATCATCACTTTGGAATGATTTGCCCAGCGCTGTGTTTCGAACCGAGTACAATTTACAGCGATTCAAGAACAACGTGAATCGCTTTTTTTTTTTTTTCCGCACACATGCCGCTCCTGGAGCGCTTTAGGGATTTCCCTGCAGCACGTGTGCTAGACCCATAAAAAAAAAAACTTTTTTAATGAGTTTAATTAGTTTATGTTTTGAATTCAATTTTTTCATTTAAGTTATTACTTATGTATTAAAAAACGAGCCGAAAGTCAAATAAATTGTACTACTGATATAGAAAAAAAAGTTAATCGTCTAGGAATTATATCTTTTTTTTAGTTAGTAATTAACTAAAGCTAATTATTTAAATTAAAGACTAGGTTTACTTTTATACTAGTTATTATATTATATTTTATGCACGTGGTGGGAAACTCAAAACAAAATAAATTAGTAAAATAATTATATTATTATTTATACAAATACATACTTTTAATTTAATGTTTCGTTTCAAGTATAGTTCAGTCAATAAGTTTTGAAAGTGGAAATGAAACAAGATAAATCAATGAGTCCAAATACTTCAGTATAATCTCCCTTAAGATCAATACATTTTTTCCAGCTATTTTCCAATTCATTTACCCTATTTCTGAAGTGATTTTCCGGAAGACCTTCAAAATACCCATTTACGGATGCTATCACCTCATCATTTGTTGAAAAATGCTTCTTACGTAGAAATCTTTTGAGGTTTAGGAACAGATGGAAGTCAGACGGATCCAGATCTAGCGAAAAAGGTGGATGTTTCAACAATTCGTACTTTAATCCGACATGGTTTGCAGTTGCCAAAGTACCTCTGTGAGCAGGTGCATTGTCATGCTGAATGATTTTTTTTCTTCTGCAAACCGGGTCGTTTCTCACGAATTTTCTCATCCAACTGATCCAAAAGGTTGCAGTAATACTCTCTTGCTATTATTTTACCGGTTTGAAGGTAAACACAATTCCCTTTGCATCCCAGAAAACTGATGTCATAAGGTTTTTGGACGACTTTGACCACTTTGGCTGCTTTGAAGCTGAACAACCGGGCTCAATCCACTATGCGGTTTGTTGTCGTAGTTCAAGATCATACTGGTAAACCCAAGTCTCATCTATAGGTAAAAAATTGACGCACAAATTCAGTTTTACTCTTTGTGAAATGAGCCAAATGTTTAGAAAGTTTCTCTCGAGTCCGTTTTTGTTCCGATGTTAGCAAATACTTCACACATCTTATGAATTGCTTTCTCTTACCCAAAACACTAGTTGAGATCTCATGTACCGATCCATGTGAGATGTATATAGCCTCTGCTACATCATCCAGGGTTAATCGATGGTCTTCCATTATAATATCTTGTACTTGCACAACAGTTTCTTCAGTTGTAGTTTTTGGACGTCCTGAACGTGAATCATCATTGACGCTTGTACGACCACGTTTAAACTCTAAAGTCCATTTATGACCAGTTGGAAATGAAGGGGCAGGCTCATTTAACATTAACTTTGCATGGATTTCAGTTACCGATAAACCTGCCAAAACAAAGAATTTTATCGCTGCACGATATTCGATTTTTTTTATTTTTAAAAAATACTCCAACACTCTCTACTATAACCTGATAAACAATAAATCACTTGACAGATCGACTTAAAAATTAGGGTGTGTTCATATGACAGATGAAGTTTCAAAATGGTGGTTCAAGTGATGCTCCATAGGAGTCGCTTTCAAAACTTATTGATTGACTTTCCCTACATTGTAATTTTTATGGCTAGTTTCACTGATCGGCTATAGCAAACCAAGTGTTCCCACATTGCCAATTTTATGGTTGGTTTCTCTGACAGGCTAACGGAAATTATCACGCAAGTTCATTAAAAGTCTTCGGATATTAACGCCACTTTTTCATGTTGTGCTCGTTTAATTACATTTATTAACGTTTTGTGTTTGAAATATTTCGTCACTGCAGACTGTTATTACGTACAGTTTTTTTTATCTACTGTCAAACTGTAGTAAGTATACTCGAATACCCCGTGTGTTCATCTATAATATATATGTATAAAATGCAACGTCTCTCTGTCTGTCTGTCTGTCTGTCCGTTACTGCGCTTATCACTGGAGAACCACTTATCCGATTTACGTACTTTTTTTTTTAAAACATACATATGTTCTCTGGCCAGATAATAGTGAATGAAGCCGGAAAAAAGTTTGCCGCTAGCGCGTTCCCTTGCAATACACAGCCTAAACCATTAAATATAGAACAATATTATATAGCAGAGAATATCTATAATCTATAATATACATAAAATGCAGTTTCTCTGTCTGCCTGTCTGTCCATTAGTGCGATTATCACGCGAGAACCACATCCGATTTACGTGTCTTTTTTTAAATTCATACATATATTCTTTGGCCAGGTTATATAATAATAATAATCTCTATCTATAAATATATAAAATGCAGCGTCTCTCTGTCTGTCTGTCCGTTAGTGAGCTTATCACTGGAGAACCACTTATCCGATTTACGTGTTTTTATAAATTTATACATATGTTCTATATAATTCGATATAAGCCTAGATAATGGGAGATTAGTATAAATAATGAGAGATAAGGAGAAATAGTGGGAGGTAAGCAGAGGTAAGTCTAGATAATGGGAGTTATGGTGAGATAATGGGAGGTAAGGTGAAATAATGGGAGATAAGGAGAAATATTGCGAGATAAGTCGAGAAAAGTCTAAATAACGGGAGATAAGGTGAGATAATGGGAGAAATAATGAGAGATAAGGAGAAATAATGGGAGATGAGCAGAGATAAGCCTAGATAATGGGAATTATGTAGAGAAAATGGGAGATAAGGAGAAATAATGCGAGATAAGGGGAAATAATGACAGATATTTTATTACGTTAGGTAACATAAGGAGTAAGTAGTAACGATAGTAGTGGATCAAGTCCAGGCGAGTGGAGCCGCGGGCACGGCTAGTTACTATGATAAAATTATACATAAGAAAGTTTTTTTAAATGTAATATGGATATTTTGTGTGTGTTCAGATGTAAGATAAGTTACGGCAATTGTTTAGTGCAACTAATCGTATCGCGTTGCATTAATAGTTGAAAACTGTTAACGTCTCGACACGGCAATCTAGTAGAATTTCAGTGTTTCATGGAATATTTAATTTACAACTGAGGAACTTATAGTATTAAAAAGGAGAAATTCCGTTACAGGAATAAGAACACATTCATTTTAGAAATATTTCTAAAATTATACAATTCCGCATAATAATTTTTCATACCTATTTGAAATATGAAGGATTTATAAATACAATTGTTTTGGACATTGATTCTATTGGCGACTAATAATAATATATGAAGAACATAAATATTTTCAAAAATTATTTATATACAGTAATTATTCTCAATTTTCTGCTTAGTCACCCAGGAACCGATGCTGGAAACATTATCTCTTGTCAGTGAACAAAAACATTTTTAAATACTACTTGAATTTCAAATGATTTTTTTGTATATTATCAAATTTTGGTAAAAATCATCATTATTAATTTAGTCACCGTTCTGATTATGTATTGTTGTATAGGGTGAGTCAACGATAGAGTAAAAATTTGTTTCGGGAATGACGAACAAATTTTAAATACAATAGTTTTAGGGCATGTTAAGATGCACAGTTTAAAATTAATTTTGAGTATACAGAGGTACTTCAAAAAAGTATGGCCGATATAATATGTTTTTTTTTAAATTGAATATCCTATTGTCTAATTTTTTTGGTACGAGCGTTCTGTAGAGATGAAGAAAAAGATATATGTAAACAAATTTAAGTTAGATGCTACAGGGTGTTCAAAATAAATTTATGCATTTCCACTATTTTAAATTGAAAAATCTCAATGGCACACCCTGTATATTATTATTTTTTCTGATAGATTTTACAAAACCCTCCAACTTTTATTAAGTATGTTATATACCCATTTCTAATAGTTTTCGATTTGTTTTGAACTTTTCAATTTTTCCCTTGTTTTTAATACACTTATGCTATAACATCATAGTTGCCAAGACAAAACAAAAATGTAGGCATTGTCAAATTTTGACATGTTTATTAAGCAAGTAAAAATAGTTTAATTTGTTGTATTAAGTAACGTATAAAGGTAATAGTTATGGATTTTCCTAAAAATGAATTAATTGATATGATTTATATACTGGTCAAGGCGGGAAAAAATTGTCTTTTGGCAGTAAGGTTTTACTAATAGAAGTATACCATCTGGAAAATGTTTTCAGTGCTTTGGAACGGTTTGATGGTAGTGGTAGCGTTGAGTATACGAAACGAAAAGTAGTAAACCAGAATACTAGCAATGAGGAAAAAGAAACGGAGATTTTACTTCATGTTGAAGATAATCCCCAGGTCAGCAGCCGTCAACTAGCTGACTTATCTGACACATCCCAATCTACGGCTAATCCCACCACGAGAAAAAACAAGTATCATCCCTTTCATATGGAACTACACCAAGAACTTCAAAACCGTGATTTTGAACGACGGGTAAACTTTTGTACCACCACCGAGAATGACGAAAAAATGTTAAATACAATAGTTTTAGGGAATGTTAAGGTGCACAGTTTAAAATTATTTTTTAATATACAGGGGTGCTTCAAAAAAAATATGGCCGATATAATATATTTTTTTTTTAAATGGAACATCCTATTGTCTAATTTATTTTTAAATTTTGCGTAAAATTTTATAACTTTTTTATTAATAATGTTATATACCTAAACATAGTAGCTTTTCTAATATTTCAATTTTTTAAAAAAAAAATACTAGTTTTCAGTTTTGTAAAAAATTGCCAGTAGCGCCATTATCTCTGAAGGTGGAATACTCATAATTGGTACGAGCGTTCTGTAGAGATGAAGAAAAAGATATATGTAAACAAATTTGAGTTAGATGTTACAGGGTGTTCAAAATAAATTTATGCATTTCGACTATTTTAAATTGAAAAATCTCAAATCTCCATAGATGCCGATACAAATTTGTTATCGAATATAATGTTTTCTGATGAAGCTACTTTTCGCAGTAATGGAGCAGTTAACAGCCATAACATGCATAATTATTCAACAGTTGATCTATTTTGGTCCGGGAAGCTCAAAACCAAAACCATTGGTCGCTTAATGTATGGTGTGGAATATGAAATTTTCGAATTATTGGTCCATATTTTTTCCATGAACCGCTTAACGGGCTAAATTTTTTGCAAAACGAATTACCCCAGCTTCTTGAAGGAGTTGATAACTTTGAAAGGGAACAAATGTGGATTCAACAAGACGGAGCTCCTGCTTATTACTGCAGGGAAGTTCGGAAATTTTTAAACGATCGTTACCCACAAAAATGGATCGGTAGGGATGGATTCATTCAATGGCTTCCTCGACCATGTGACTTAACACCTTTAGACTTCTTTTTATGGGGCTACATTAAAGGTCGTGTTTATGTGAATCCCCCTACAACACCAGTAGATATGGAAAATAGAATACGGGATGCGTGCAGGACAATAACGCCCTTTAAGCTAAGGAAAGTGAAGGAAAATATAGTAAAACGACTAAACATCTGTATTCAAGTAGACGGGCATATTTTTGAACATTTATTACGTCATAATAATTAATCATTAGATAAGTTAAACTATATTAAAATTATTATTAACTATTTGTTTATATTTTCACAATAGCGTAAGTGTATTAAAAACAAGGGTAAAAATTGAAAAATTCAAAATAAATCGAAAAATATTAGAAATAGGTATATGACATACTTAATAAAAGTTGGAGGGTTTTGTAAAATCTACCAAAAAAATAATATACAGGGTGTGCCATTTAAAAAATTTGAGATTTTTCAATTTAAAATAGTCGAAATGCATATATTTATTTTGAACACCCTGTTGCATCTAACTCAAATTTCTTTACATACATCTTTTTTTTCATCTCTATAGAACGCTCGTACCAATTATGAGTATTCCACCTTCAGAAACAATGGCGCTACTGGCAATTATTTACAAAACTGAAAACTAGTATTTTAAAAAAAAAATTGAAATATTAGAAAAAAATACTAGGTTTAGGTACAAAACATTATTAACAAAAAAGGTATAAAATTTTACGCAGAATTTAAAAATAAATTAGAAAGTAGGATATTCCGTTTAAAAAAACATATATTATGTCGGCCACACTTTTTTGAAGTACCCTGTATACTCAAAAATAATTTTAAGCTGTGCACTTTAATATTTCCTAAAACTATTGTATTTAACATTTTTTCGTCAGTCCCGAAACAAATGAGATAATGAACTTTTCTCTATCGTTGACTCACCCTGTACATATCGCTACACTTACACACAATGCTTCAAAAATATTCTTTACTTAAGGAACTCAAGCATTTAAATGTACTACTATCATTAATGTTTATAAAATTTTTGTAAAAAAAGTGGTTAGAAAATTGGATATCTTGAAATTTTTTGATTCACAAATTTATGTGTTATTTATTGTTGAATATTCTATTCATAACTATTACTTTTGACTGACAAGAATTACTTTAGCATTCTATTACCCTTATGGTGAGACATAAACTACTACTTTTTAACAAAAGAAAAACGGACTTCAAAAAACCAGCACACTCGTAGAATACCGCTAAGATAAGATATCACTTTAATTTAGCAATTCAGTTATTAATTCCGTATAAACAAATCCTACAAATGCCAAAAAACAACTATTATTTACTGTTATGATGTCTTTATAAAAAGAAAACTTTTGAAGTCGGCGCCAATTTTTTAACGAACTTCATGTGTATTTTATTATCTAATTAGGTGTTAATATTATTAGTAAAGTTTATAATTGGTTACATTGAAATTCTCAGGAAACCGAAAAAGAAAGAGAGCTTCGGCTTGATAAGAATGCTAATCGGAATGCAATATCACGCTCTCAAGAAACTCAAGAAGCTCGTGAAGGTCGTTTATGCGACATGTCAAAGTACAATCGGTCATGTTTCAGACAAGAAACTTCTACAGAATATGAATATAGGCTTACAGTGACTTCACAAAACACACTCTAAATGAATTTTCAACCAAGTTTGTTTCCGATCTTGTTGAAAATTGATCACCTTGAATTTTTTTATGTACCAGATAAATTATCAAAGATAACGCATTCATGATAATTTTCATTCATGGAGAATATTCTAGAATTTTTTCAAAATTTTTCGATCAGTACTCTTCAAAATAAGGAGGGCGAACATCGATTTTTGACGGTTTTTTTAAAAAATATTATGAAGAAAAATTTGCGCGAGTATTACATCATTTATATTTTTGAACTTGTGTTTCATAAGCTTTCATTCACTCGACGACCTGGTAATTTTTTTTCCGCTTCGGATTTCACCCCTAAAACTAACCCCTTAAGTCAAAATTTAACTTTCAAAACAACACGGCTATGATCGGGCCATAAACTTCTATATTTGTGCCAAATTTCAACTTTCTATGTCGAATAGTTTCAGAGACGGACAGACAGCTGGACACTGAGGTGTTCCGTACGGAACACGAAAAAGAATCATACAAATCGGTACATATTTACCAGAGTTATCGGTATTTTATTACCGAAATTTAAGTTTTTCAAGATTTTTTCAGAAATTACATAACCAATTTCAATAAAATGTATATGGGACCATCTTGAATGTGTGCTGTCTAGATTAAAAAAATAATAATCCAAATCGGTAGGTATTTGTCCGTTATGCGGGGACATACATTTAAAAAAATACATACGTAATTGAAAACCTCCTCCTTTTTTTTAGCTTATTTTTAACCAAAAACTAGTAAAAAGGGAATAATACTAATGGTTTCTCTCGGGTCAGCGTATCACGTCTCAGTATTCTTCAAATGTTATTTCTAATCAAAACAAACACAATGAAGAAGTAAAACAATTTTCAGATTTCTCGAATCTAAGAACACAGAAAAGTGTATGTATAAGACCATATATACAGAGTAATCTCAATAATTCCCTTTCTCACCCCTTTAACTCTTTGTATGTTTAATCCTAGATATTTAAAAATGTTGAAAAAATATGGTAATCTGCAGATTATAACACGATATGTACGAAGAAACCCCTCTAAATCTCTCTCCCAGCCTTTTAACCCCTATATTTAACTACAAATAACTATGCTTAAAATTTTTATCCTCTTCTTGTAAAACTATATTACCCAAATACTATGTTTTCGTTCTTTCATCAATATATATGTACCAAATTATAGATCTCCTTTTGATCGCGCAATATCGCGCAAACACGTGAATTTTTCACGAAACCAATACATTCCTTTAACAAAGAAAATAAAAAGGAATATACAAATAGAAACATAACCCTCTCACTAGTGTCGGTTCAGCTTAACTACAGATTGTGACGTATGTAGCTATCTTTTTTTAGGGCCACAGCCCCCATGCTGCAGGGAACTCCCCAAAATGCTACGGCAGCGACGTGTACGCGAAAAAATCTAATCAAATTGGAGGGTTGTATTCACTGTGAAACATAGTCCTAGGCAAATCATTCTAAAGCGATGAACTACTCCATATACAACAATTTTTGAAAAGCTGAACTTCATCAAGAGATGATGTATTATCGCGATGTGCATTCTTGACATGCACCACGCTGGGAGGAATTACGCGAGCTACATTCATCTAAGACTTTCTTGTAGAATTGATGTTCTAAAGAATTACGGTTGCTGGTCAGTTTCAGGTCTCCAAACAGGTAAACAGAATCTAAGAGATGAAGCCCATGTTTGGGAGCACAGCCCCAAACATGGGAGCAGTATTCCATCTTTGCTCGAATTTGCTCTTTGTGTAGGATTAGAAGTTGTTATGGAGTGTAAAGTTTTCTACTACGAATTAATATTTCCAGCTTTTGAGTAGCCTTTTTGCTATGCATGCAACATGTTCTCGCCAAGACATATCTGCTCTCAGTTGATTGTCGATGCTAGAAGAATAAAGCGTCCCGGCAAAACTATATCAGATTCTGCAACGTTAACTTCTCTAGAAAAAAATGGTAGTAGTATAAAAGTCCTCCCTCGCTAACGGAAAAACTGTATTCCTAAAAAAAAAATACCATCTGAGGGTGTTTAGGCATTACCGCAATTTTTTCATGCAATAAATCGATTGTATTTAATCTCATCTAGTAACGCATTGTTTTGGGAGTGCCACTGCAATTTTTTACCTACATATGTACATACTTGTATCTACAAAACTGTGAAGGTACCATTTCTATGATAATATCGTTCATATGGGGATATTTTTAGTATTTTATATATATTTTATCAGTGTATAGGCAAAATAAATTACCCCAACTAGTTGCTACAAATCATTGCATACAGTTGCATTATTCTGCAAAAAACATAGGATGTTTACGTTTTTTCATACTAAAATCCCTGGAAACATATTTTCCAATTTCCTTTGCTTTGTCAAACAAGGGTATTTATTTTACAGCCATATTTACACCGGAAATTCTGGGTAAATATACCTTTTTCTTTACTTATGTTGATGATACATATCGAAAAA
>CM032455.1:76809140-76834140 GCA_019049505.1 Pachyrhynchus sulphureomaculatus
TACATTCACTAATTTAACGATGTGTTTAAAACACAGCATGCAATACCAAAGGAAATTTTATACAAAATTTTATAATAATCTAAATAACTTTCTGTCAAATACAAGTAATATTAATGTATTAATACAATTAATAAATAATTTTAAATTTAATGGAAGATACCGTTTAAATAATTATATAGTTTGTGAACGTATTGCTAAAATAGTACCATTTGTAATAATATGGTTCTAAAAACTGTGCAAATATCTGATGTGTTTTCGGCACAAAAAGTGCAAAACCAAGTTTGTGAAAATGCCAAAAATAATAATGACGGTAAGGACACTATAGTAGTGACGTCAATTACTGCGCAAAGAAACAATTCCTTGTCAGATATTGTTCTGAATGTACTGGACTCAAATGCTGTACATCGGGTATTGTCTGAGTTTGTTGATGGGGTTTTGGAGGGGGAAATCACAAACGCTGTTTTTAATCAAAATCAAGATTGTTTTATACCCATGCCTGCCCAGTGGGGACTAACCAAAATTTAAATTTAATTCGGGGTAAATCTGGTTTCTTTGGAAACCTAACATTGTGCCATATAAATATTCAAAGTATTATTAATAAGCTATGCGTCCTTGGAAATATGTTGAAAGCAGAGAATATTGTTATTATGTGTATTACAGAGCACTGGCTTCCGTCTGTCGGCGACTTGTAGATCAAGGGGTATTGTGTCATTTCTTCGTTCTCCAGAGCAGAAACTAGACGTGGAGGTTCCCTTATATCAGTTAGGAATACGTTGAAAAATAATTTTAATGCATGTAATAGAATAGTAGGTTCTTCTGTTGAATTGCATAATGAATTGTGTGGAATATACTCGGATGATATCTGTATAATATGTTGCTATCGTCCCCCTTCTGGCGACTTGCAGATGTTTTTTGATTCTTCAAGTTCTGCTATTTCTGCAGTTTTTAGTAGTAGCAAGTCTCTAATATTCTGTGAAGATCTGAATATTGACTATTATGTCAACAATGAAGTAAAAAGACAGCTTTGCGATTTGTTTGATTCTTTTGGGCTTAGAGTAACTACCACTGATCCGACTAGAGTGTATACAAATTTTAACGGATACACGAGTGTATCAGTGTTTGACTATGTAGTCCCGAACATTGACAGGACTTTGTATCAGTGTTTTGTTTTTAACCTTCATGTGAGCGATCATTTTTCGCACAAGTTTGTTGTTAATATACCAGGAAAAAGGAAACCTATGGAACAATCTGAAGGTAGTAAATTACTATATATCGCAACCTCTCGGAACAAAATATAATAAACTTCACCCATATGATTCAAATGAGTAACTGGGAGACTGACCCAATATTTCGTGGAATATTTTTATTGAATCCATTGTATACTATTTAAACTGTGGTCCATATACGAGGAAACAATTACCATAAAATCGTCAAGGCCTTCAAAGAGGTGGTATAATAAAGACCTGGCACGCCTAAAGGAAAAATTAGATCACTTATATTGGTTACAGCGTAGAAATAATGACAGTAAAACGCTGATAGAATACCGCAATTTTAAGAAAACATATAGAACTAAAATAAAGATGGCAAAAGAGCTTTATTTTACAAACAAAATAAATAACTCTGATAATAAATCTAAAACCATCTGGTCAATAGTTAAAAATACCTTAAATAAAATATCAAAAAGAGTCCTATTTCACTGCTAACAGATTCAGAGCTTACTTCTGAGCCTATTGTAATCGCAAATGCATTTGTAAATTTCTTTTTATACATAAATATGGTTCAAATAATATAGATGAGTGCACTCTCTCACCAATAATATCTAATACTATGGTTATGGAAGCTGTGACCAAGGAAGAGGTACTTCAAACCATCTCTAAATTAAAAAACAAACAATCGGCAGGATCCGATGATCTAAGTACTAAAAATAATAAAAAGCAATAAGAATACAATTGCCCAGCCGCTTACATCTATAATATATATAAAATGCAATGTCTCTCTGCCTACCTGTCTGTCTGTCTCTCTGTTCGTTAGTGCGCGTATCAGTGGAGAACCACTTATCCGATTTACGTGCTTTTTTTTAAAACATACATATGTTCTCTGGCCAGGTTATAGGCTATATTTTATTACGTTAGATAACATAAGGAATAAGCAGTGACGATACTAGTGAATCAAGTCGGAAAAAGTTTGCCGCTAGCGCGTTCTCTTGCAATACACTGCCTAAACTATTAAATATGGAACAGTATCATGTAGCAAAGAATGCAATGTCTCTCTGCCTGTCTGTCTGTACGTTAGCGCGCTTATCTCTCAAAAACCACTTATCTGATTTACGTGTTTTTTTTTAATTCATAAATTTGTTCTCTGGCCAAGTTATCTATAATCTTCTATAATATATATATATATATATATATATATATATATATATATATATATATATATATATATATATATATATGTATACATATATATATATATATATATATATATATATATATATATATATATATATATATATATATAAAATGGCACGTCTCTCTGTCTGTCTGTCCGTTAGTGCGCTTATCACTCGAGAACTACTTATCTGATTTACGTGTTTTTTTTTAACTCATACATATGTTCTCTGCCCAGGTTATATAATAATAATAATAATCTATGTAATATCTATAAAACGTAACGTCTCTCTGTGTGTCTGTATATTAGTACGCTTAGCACTCAAGAACCACTTATCCGATTTATGTGTTTTTTTTTTTTATAAAATACAAAGGGAATAAACAGAGACAAAATGCTAATATGTACGAAAAAAGATGGTTTAGCAGTAAGCTTGGCAGAAAGACTGCATAGATGGGCGGAATACTTTAGAGAAACATTAAATGGAGATGAAAATGGGGAGTTAAATGAGAAATCGGAAGTAAAATTAACTGACGGGCAAGAGGGGACAAACAAACCCTGCAAAGAAGAAATAAGAGAAATACTCAGAACCCAAAAAAAATAAGGCCCCGGGTGGAAATTGTATAACAGCAAAAATGATAAAAGCTGGAGGAGTATATCTGGAAAATGAAATATGCCAGTTGGTGCAAGAAATATGGGAAACAGAAAAAATGCCAGTGAGCTGAAGAGAGTCGCTCATTTGTCCAATATACAAAAAAGGAGAAAAAACTATATGTGCTAATTATAAACCAATAGCCTTACTGGATATCGTGTACAAGATAGTAGTGGTGACTATCAAAAATAGACTAGAAGAAAAAGCCGAATCTATTCTGAGAGAGCACCAGTGTGGATTCAGGAAAAATAGATCTATTACAGACCAGATATTCTCGATTAAGCAAATCCAAGATAATAGCTTAGAACAAAATTTGGCACTACACTTGGTCTTTGGACTCTCAAGATAATGGAAGAACTAAAAATTCGAAGTAAATTGATTCGCATGGTGAAAATGGCCCTGAATGACACAGAAAATAGAGTGTTGATTGAGGGCAAAGTATCAGACAAGTTTAAGGTGAAGAGAGGATTAAGACAGGGGGATCCAGTGTCGACATGTCTATTTAATTTGGTACTAGAGAAGATAATCCGGGAGTCAGAAATAAAAACAAATGGAACGATATACCAACAAACCTGCCAATGCTAGGCCTATGCGGTTGATGTAGCAGTGATTGTAAGAGCAAAAGAGAATCTCAAAAAAGCCATAAGTAGGATAGGATAAAAGAAAGGAGAAGGATGAGAGGACTAAAGATAAATGAGGAAAAAAACAAAATACATGGAAATTGCCAAGAAGAAGGATAGTAAAAAGTAAAAAACAACAATAGTTTAGACATAATAAACAACTTAGGGAAAAGATATGTTTGAAAAAGTAGACAAATTTAATTATCTGGGAGTAGCAATAACAGAGAGTGGACAAGAAAGGACGGAGATACAAGAAAGAATAGCGAAAGGACAGAGATGTTTGTGGGCAATGAATCCAATACTGAAATCAAAGAATGTATCAAGAAAAGCAAAAGAAAGAATATATACGACAGTTGTCAGACTCACCGTGACATATGGATGCGAAACGTGGAAACTAAATGCAAGAGAAAAGGAGACGTTGGAGGTGTGGGAAAAGGAAGCTTTGAGAAGAATCTACGGAGAAAGAAAGAAGAGGGACTGTGGAGAAGAAGAACAAACTATGAATTAAAATGCCTATATACGAAACCCCTTATAAACCACATCATAAAAAGCCAGCGATTAAGATGGTTGGGACACGTGGCAAGGATAAGGGAAGAAAGACAGACAAAGCAAGCTCTCATAAGAGCAGTGGTTGGAAGAAGAGGCAAGGGCAGGCCTCGATCTACATGGTTTCAGGCAGTAAAGCAAGATCCGGAGTTGATGGGAATCTCGCACTGGAAAAAGCTAGCAGGAGACAAAAAGAAGTGGAGACAAATATGCAACCAAGCCATGGGCCTCTAAGGCCCTTCGAGCTATATAATAATCTAAACATAACGAATAAGCAGTGACGATAAAGGTGAATCCAGTCCACGGTGAGCGGAGCAGCGGGCATGGCTAATTTTTGATAAACCGTAGTTTAAATGAGGGAATCTTTCCCAAAGTTCTTAAAACTGCTAACGTTATCCCTATTTACAAAAATGTGAGTATAGTGATGAGGGAAATTATAGGCAAGTATCTATACTACAGTTCTATTTCAAAAATTATTGAGAAAATTGTGTATGACCTAGTAATAACCTTTATTGCCAAGTACAATATATTACACCCAGCACAACATGGTTTTTTACCTAATAGATCAACTGAATCTGCCTTTTTCTACTATCTCAATCAGGTCTACTGCAGTGTTGATGAAGGTAAATATGTTGTTAGGTTATTTTTCGATCTTTTGATAGCGTCTAACATAGTTAACAAAATATCTTTGATGAAAAAATTGTACAATATTGGTGTTCGAGGTAGTCTGCTGGAATGGATTGGGTCATATATGGCCAACAGGGTGGTTAAATATGATGGTGCAATTTCGGATAGGAGAGCGGTAGATCTCGGTGTCCCACAAGGATCTGTCTTGGGTCCTCTGTTATTTATCTTATATGTAAATGACTTGCCATTAAACATCGATACAGGTCATGTAACTATGTATGCGGATGACACTACCACTGTGACAGCATCTGAAACTGTGGATGGTCTATTTGATGCTGTTACAGATGTATACAGGGATATGGAGGTATGATGTAGAAGAAATGGACTAATATTAAATATTGAAAAAACAGTCTGTATGAATATATTCAATAGAAAATCTCTAGCGGCTGCATTTGACGATACCCTTGGGGTAAATTTTGTGGAGGAGGCTAAGTTCTTGGGCACAATTGTGGATGCTCAGCTTTCTTTTAGGGATCATATAGACCATGTGTAAAATTAAGTTCAGCGTACTTTGCAATTTTGAGCTTAAAAAGTACTCTTAACTATAAGGGACTCTTGGCCGTATATTATGCTTTGGCTTTCAGCCATTTGTGTAACAATGTTGTGTCCTTGGGTCTTGCTGGAGAAAAATGTAAGCGTGTTTTTGAGAACCAGAAGAGAATAATTCGTCTAATATTTAATCTTGGCTTTCGTGAAAGTTGTAGAGATATATTCATAAATAACCAAATCCTGACCTTCCCATGTCTATACATATTGCGCTGTTTAACTTTTGTAAACAACAATAGACACTTTTTTGAGTTGCTGGAATCTACAAATAAGTATAACACAAGGAGTAGTAGTTTACTGGTTATACCTAGTCACAAATCAACTTTCTTTGAAAACTCTCCACTCTACAGTTGCATCAGCCTTTACAATGGATTGCCTGCAGGACTGCGAGCTATGCGTGGCACGAGATTTGTTTATGGTATTAAGTCTATTTTACTGGGCAATGCCTTTTACTCAGTAAGTATTGAAGTTTTGTGAAATTTTTTATTTACATATTTATTTATTCTTTTTGTTTTTAAATTGGTATTTGACAAGCCTGGAACACCTGCACCAGTCTGATTGAATTGCCTGCATGTATTTGTTTAATTTAACTTTGACTTTTGTACATTAATTTGTATGTATTTATGTATGTATTTCTGTGCACATATATACTGTACTGTTGCTCTTTTACTTGTTTTCATTTTATTTTATTTTGTTTAATTTATCTGATAAGACAAACGTATGTACATTCTGTTGTATTTTAATGGTAATATGTGTATTATTATATTATTATACAAAAAAGTTTTTTTTTCTCACATTTGATCAATGTGGTCCCGTGTTTGGCCCAAGCCAAGTCAGCACAAACGCTATTATCATTGTGGGTTAAGGAATGACCTGACAATGATACATGTTTTCAAAATCACTGACTTCTGAATGTTTCTGTGTATGTTTGTGTTGAGTCCCAACTGTACTAAGTGTGGTGTGAATGTTATTAGTGTAAAGCCTGTGGGTGATATGATGAGAGGGAGAATGATGACTTTTTCTTGTTTCCACAGCCTTTATATTTTTGTTGCAAGTTCTGTGTATTTGGAGATTTTTTCTGTGTATTTCGTTTGGATGTTTGTGTCGTTGGTGTGACAACTATGTCTATTAGATAGGTGACTTTTCCTTTTTTGCACTGAAAGGTAATATCGGGTTTATTGGCGGAGACTGTTTTATCTGTATGGATACTGATGTCCCAGTAGAGCTCGTAATCCTTATTTTCAAGTATGGATGTTGGGGTGTATTTGTAGTAGGGATCTGTGTTTTCTATGAGTTTGTATGTTGTAGCAAGTGCTGGGTGAACTACTGTTGCCGCTAAGTCATGTCTGGCTGTGTACTCCGTTCCAGATAATATTTTACATCCGCTTATTATGTGCTCGATCGTTTTTTTCTGCTGGTGGCATTTTCTGCATCTGTCTTCGGTAATAGTTGGGTCTTTGATGAAATGCTTTTGGTAGTTTCTGGTTAATATGCCTTTATCCTGGATGGCAAGTAAGAAGCCTTCTGTTTCAGGAAATAGCTGCCCACCCTGTAACCAGGTGTATGATTGTTTTTTATTTACGTGGTCTTGTTCTATATGGTATCTGTGTTTTCAGTGGAGTGTTTTTTCTGACCACGTTTTCATCTTTTTCTGTTGTAATTGGATGAGACTGTGTGTGCCTGCTGGTTGGTCTGCCCGGAATAAGTCCAGTGGTGTATAGTTTTTGTCTGCTTTCACTGTTGCTGTGTGGAAGCTGGTTGCTTGGTGTGAAAGAATTTTCTAAGCGCTTGTATTTGTTTTGTGTGTAGTGATCTGATGTCTATGATTCCTCTTCCTCCTGCCTTCCTCTCGAAAGTAAGTCTTTCTTTGCATGCGTTGGGGTGTAATTTCCTGTATTGGATTAATTGAAAACGTGTAAGGATGTGTATGTTTTCTATATCTGTGTGTGACCATTTGATGATGATGAATGAATATGTGAGTATAGGTATAGCGAACATGTTGATGGCTTTAGAGAGATTCTTGGAGTTGCGTTTTGTTTGTAAAAGTTTCGTAAGTCTGTTTTTGAATTCGGTTCTGAGCTCTGTTTTGATGTGAGTGTGGTTAAGTTTGGTGCTTTGTTGGAAGTCTAGATATTTGTATGCTTCTTTGTCGAGCATGTTATCGAGTGTTTCGTTGTTGATGGTTTCTGTCTCATGGTAGCGTTTCCATTGGCCTTTGATGATGTGGAACACTTTGCTTTTACCCATACTATTATTATACAAAAAAGTTCCTCTTTCTCACAATTAGTCAATGTGATTCCATGTTTGGCTGACGGGCCCAAGCCAAGTCAACACAAACGCTATTACTATTGTGTATTAAGGAATGACCTGACGATGTTACATGTTCTCAAAATCACTGACTTCTGAATGTTTTTGTGTATGTTTGTGTTGAGTCCTAAGTGTGGTGTGAATGTTATTGGTGTAAGGCCTGTGGCTGATATAAGGAGGAGGACAATGATGACTTTTTCTTGTTTCCATAGCCTTTTTATTTCCGTTGCAAGGTCTGTATATTTGGAAATTTTTTGTGTACATTTCGTTTGGATGTTTATGTCGTTGGGGACAGTCAGTTGGATAAGTGACTTTTTCTTTTTTGCACTGAAAAGTAATATCGGGTCTATTGGCGGAGACTGTTTTATCTGTATGGATACTGATGTCCCACTAGAGTTTGTAATCTTTATTTTCGAGTATGGATGTTGGTGTGTATTTGTAGTAGGGATTTGTGTTTTCTATTAATTTTGTATGTTGTGCCCAGTGCTTGGTGAACTCCTTTTGCCGCTGAGTCATGTCTGGCTGTGTATTCTGTTCCGGCTAATATTTTACATCCGCTTATGTGTTCGATCGTTTCTTTCTGCTGGTGGCATTTCCTGCATCTGTCGTCTGTAATAGTTGGGTCTTTGATTATATACTTTTGGTAGTTTCTGGTTAATATGACTTTATCCTAGATGGCAAGTAAGAAGCCTTCTGTTTCAGATTGTTTTTTATTTACGTGGTCTTGTTCTATGTGGTATCTGTGTTTTCCGTGGAGTGTTTTCTCTGACCACATTTTCATCTTTTCCTGTTGTAATTTGGCGTGACTGTGTGTATCTGCTGAGTGGTCTACCCGGGATAAGTTTATTATTATTATTATTACAAAAAGTTCTTCTATCTCACATTTGATCAGTGTGGTTCCATGTTTGGCTGACGGGCCAAAACCAAGTCAGCACAAACGCTAATACCATTCCGTATTAAGGAATGACCTGACAATGTTACGTTTTCAAAATCACTGACTTCTGAATGTTTTTGTGTATGTTTGTGTTGAGTCCTAATTGTACTAAATGTGGTGTGAATGTTATTGGTGTAAGGCCTGTGGCTGATATAATGAGGGGGCCAATGATGACTTTTTCTTGTCTCCATAGCCTTTTTATTTTCGTTGCAAGGTCTATGTATTTGGAAATTTTTTCTGTGTATTTCGTTTGGATGTTTGTGTCGTTGGGGACAGCTATGTCAATTAGATAGGTGACTTTTTTCTGTTTTTGCACTGAAAAGTAATATCGGGTCTATTGGCGGAGAATGTTTTATCTGTATGGATACCGATGTCCCAGTAGAGCTTGTAATCTTCATTTTCAAGTATGGATGTTGGCGTGTATTTGTAGTAGGGATCTGTGTTTTCTATGAGTTTGTATGTTGTGGCTAGTGCTTGGCGAACTACTTTGGCAGCTGAATCATGCCTGGCTGTGTACTCTGTTCCGGCCAATATTTTACATCCGCTCGTTATGTGTTCGATCGTTTCTTTCTGCTGGTGGCATTTCCTACATCTGTACTCTGCAATAGTCGGGTCTTTGATGATATGCTTTTGGTAGTTTCTGATTAATATAACTTTATCCTGGATGGCAAGTAAGAAACCTTCTGTTTCAGGGAATAGCTGCCCATCCTGTAACCAGGTGTATGATTGTGATTTTTTTTTTTTCGTGGTCTTGTTCTATGTGGTATCTGTGTTTTCCGTGGAGTGTTTTCTCTGACCACGTTTTCATCTTTTCCTGTTGTAATTGGGTGTGACTATGTGTGTCTGCTGAATGATCTGCCCGGGCTAAGTCGAGAGGTGCGTAGTTTTTGTCTGCTTTCACTGTCGCTGTGTGGAGGCTGGTTTGTTTGCTGTGAAAGAATTTCCTAAGTGCTTGTATTTGTTTCGCGTGTAATGATCTGATGTCTATAATTCCTCTTCCTCCTACCTTCCTCTCGATGGTAAGTCTTTCTTTGCATGCGTTGGGGTGTAATTTCCTGTATTTGGTGAATTGAGATCGTATAAGGATGTGAATATTTTCTATGTCTGTTTGTGACCATTTGATGATACCAAATGAATATGTGAGTATAGATATAGCGAACGTGTTGATGGCTTTAGTGAGATTCTTAGAGTTGAGTTTTGTTTGCAAAAGTTTCGTCAGTCTGTTTTTGAATTCGGTTCTAAGCTCTGTTTTGATTTGAGTGTGGTTGAGTTTGGTGCTTTGTTGGAAGCCTAGATATTTGTATGTTTCTTTGTCGAACATGTTATCGAGTGTTTCATTGTTGATGGTTTCTGTCTCATGGTGGCACTTCCATTGGCCTTTGTTGATGTGGAGCACTTTGCATTTACTTATACCAAATCCCATATTGACATCTGAGGTGAATATTTCTGTGATTTTGAGGAGTTCTTTCAGCTGCGTTTGTGTGGCAGCGTAGGGTTTTATGTCGCTCATATGTAAGAGATGGTTTATTTTATGTTGATTCACTTTTTGGTGTCTGATATTGAAGCCATGCTCTGTTCTGTTTAGTATATTTGAGAGTGGATTGAGACAGAGGCAAAACCATAGAGTGCTGAGCGAGTCTCCCTGAAATATACCCCGTCTGATGTACAGCTCTTCAGTTTGGATGCATTCGGTTTGTGTTTCTAGGCGTATTTTGGTTTTCCATGTTTTCATAATTTGCGCGAGAAACTGCCTGAGGTGTTGGTTGATTTTATAGATTTCTAGGGCTCTGATTAACCAGCTGTGGGGTATGGAGTCGAAGGCTTTTTTATAGTCTATGTAACCGATGTGAAGGTTTCTGTGTTCTTTTCTGGTTTCTCTCATAATCACGCTATCTATAATCAGCTGCTCTTTGCATCCTCGACTATTTTTCCTGCATCCCTTCTGCTCTTCTGTGAGAATATTGTTGTCTGTTAGGTGTTGTTCTACTTTCTTCGAAATTGTGGCTGTGATGATCTTGTATAGGGTTGGAAGACAGGTGATAGGTCGGTAGTTTGACGGGTTTGTGGTGTCTGAGCTTTTGGGTTTAACGTATGTTATTCCTTGTGTGAGGAAAGTGGGAAATGTGTGTGGTTGTAGAATGGCTTTGTTGATTTGGTGTGTGAGTGCTTCGTGTGTGGTGGTAAACTGTTTGTATCAGAAATTTTGTATATTGTCTATTCCAGGATATTTCCAGTTGTGTGTGTGTTTGATAGTTTCTGTAATTTCTTGGGTATTTAATGTGGGATTTTCTTGTTCTGTCACATGCTTATGTTTGTCTTCTTCGGCTTTGATCCAAGGGTGTGTTATTATTGTGTAGTTTGGGTTCTGACCAGACACTTTTCCAATAATCTGTGAGTTCTTGTTTATTTGGTGGTTCAGTCACTGCTGCTTATTATTATTATTATTATATGTTTTTGTTTTTCTTTCTCACATTTGGTCAATGTGGTTTCATGTTTGGCTGACGGGCGCAAACCAAGTCAGCACAAACGCTATTACCATTCCGTATTAAGGAATGACCTGACAATGTTACATGTTTTCAAAATCACTGACTTCTGAATGTTTTTGTGTATGTTTGTGTTGAGTCCCAATTGTACCAAGTGTGGTGTGAATGTTATTGGTATAAGGCCTGTGGCTGATATAATGAGGGGGACAATGATGACCTTTTCCTGTTTCCATAGTCTTTTTATTTCCGTTGCAAGGTCTGTGTATTTCGAAATTTTTTCTGTGTATTTCGTTTGGATGTTTGTGTCGTTGGGGACAGCCATGTCAATTAGATAGGTGACTTTTCCTTTTTTGCACTGAAAAGTAATATCGGGTATATTGGCGGCGACTGTTTTAACTGTATGGATACTGATGTCCCAGTAGAGCTTGTAACCTTTATTTTCAAGTATGGATGTTGGTGTGTATTTGTAGTAGGGATCTGTGTTTTCTATGAGTTTGTATGTTGTGGCTAGTGCTTGGTGAACTACTTTGGCAGCTGCATCATATCTGGCTGTGTACTCTGTTCCGGCCAATATTTTACATCCGCTCGTTATGGTTCGATCGTTTCTTTCTGCTGGTGGCATTTCCTACATCTGTCCTCTGCAACAGTCGGGTCTTTGATGATATGCTTTTGGTAGTTTCTGGTTAATATGACTTTATCCTGGATGGCAAGTAAGAAGCCTTCTGTTTCAGGGAATAGCTGCCCATCCCGTAACCAGGTGTATGATTGTTTTTTATTTACGTGGTCTTTTTCTATGTGGTATCTGTGTTTTCCGTGGAGTGTTTTCTCTGACCACGTTTTCATCTTTTCCTGTTGTAATTGGGTGTGACTGTGTGTGTCTGCTGAGTGGTTTGCCCGTGCTAAGTCGAGAGGTGTGTAGTTTTTGTCTGCTTTCACTGTCGCTGTGTGGAGGCTGGTTTGCTTGCTGTGAAAGAATTTCCTAAGTGCTTGTATTTGTTTTGTGTGTAATGATCTGATGTCTATAATTCCTCTTCCTCCTGCCTTCCTCTCGATGGTAAGTCTTTCTTTGCATGCGTTGGGGTGTAATTTCCTGTATTTGGTGAATTGAGATCGTATAAGGATGTGAATATTTTCTATGTCTGTTTGTGACCATTTGATGATACCAAATGAATATGTGAGTATAGGTATAGCGAACGTGTTGATAGCTTTAGTGAGATTCTTAGAGTTGAGTTTTATTTGCAAAAGTTTCGTCAGTCTGTTTTTGAATTCGGTTCTGAGCTCTGTTTTGATGTGAGTGTGGTTGAGTTTGGTGCTTTGTTGGAAGCTTAGATATTTGTATGTTTCTTTGTCGAACATGTTATCGAGTGTTTCATTGTTGATGGTTTCTGTCTCATTGTGGCACTTCCATTGGCCTTTGTTGATGTGGAGCACTTTGCATTTACTTATACCAAATTCCATATTGACATCTAAGGTGAATATTTCTGTGATTTTGAGGAGTTCTTTCAGCTGTGTTTGTGTGGCAGCGTAGAGTTTTATGTCGTCCATATATAGAAGGTGGTTTATTTTATGTTGATTCACTTTTTGGTGTCTGATGTTGAAGCCATGCTCTGTTCTGTTTAGTATATTTGAGAGTGGATTGAGACAGAGGCAAAACCATAGAGTGCTGAGCGAGTCTCCCTGAAATATACCCCGTCTGATGTACAGCTCTTCTGTTTGGATGCGTTCGGTTTGTGTTTCTAGGCGTATTTTGGTTTTCCATGTTTTCATAATTTGCGCGAGAAACTGCCTGAGGTGTTGGTTGATTTTATAGATTTCTAGGGCTCTGATTAACCAGCTGTGGGGTATGGAGTCGAAGGCTTTTTTATAGTCTATGTAACCGATGTGAAGGTTTCTGTGTTCTTTTCTGGTTTCTCTCATAATCACGCTATCTATAATCAGCTGCTCTTTGCATCCTCGACTATTTTTCCTGCATCCCTTCTGCTCTTCTGTGAGAATATTGTTGTCTGTTAGGTGTTGTTCTATTTTCTTCGAAATTGTGGCTGTGATGATCTTGTATAGAGTTGGAAGACAGGTGATAGGTCGGTAGTTTGACGGGTTTGTGGTGTCTGAGCTTTTGGGTTTAACGTATGTTATTCCTTGTGTGAGGAAAGTGGGAAATGTGTGTGGTAGTAGAATGGCTTTGTTGATTTGGTGTGTGAGTGCTTCGTGTGTGGTGGTAAACTATTTGTACCAGAAGTTTTGTATACTGTCTATTCCAGGATATTTCCAGTTGTGTGTGTGTTTGATAGTTTCTGTAATTTCTTGTGTATTTAATGTGGGATTTTCTTGTTCTGTCACATGTTTATGTTTGTCTTCTTCGGCTTTGATCCAGGGGGTGTTATTATTGTGTAGTTTGGGTTCAGACCAGATACTTTTCCAATAATCTGTGAGTTCTTGTTTGTTTGGTGGTTCAGTCACTGCTATCTGTTTGTTGTACATAGTTTTCCGGTAGAACTGTTTTTCGCTTCTTCGGAAGAGGTTGTTGGTGTCTTTCCTCTCATTTGATTCTTTGTATCTACGGAGTCTTGCGGCATATACAGATAGTTTTTGTTTCAAAGTATCGAGGATTTCTGGCAGTGTTCTGTTGGGAGACTTAGATTTGATCTTGTTTGCCCCTTGTGTGACACGTTTGGACGCGTTCCCGCTTATAAACTGGGTAAGATGTCCTAGATCTCTCCTAATGTTGTTGATTTTGTTTTCTATTCTTATTTGCCATTTGAATTTTTGTTTCGTCCTGTTGGGGTTTCCTTGTCGTTGAGGGAGTTTTTGATTATTTTGTGTTAGAGTGGTTATTGCTGCTACGTATATTATTGTGTGAATGTCTTCGATTGTGCTTAAGTCTGTTATATACTGAGGTATTATGTGCTTGTTTAGTGTGTTGAGGATTGGTTGCGTGCTCTGTTTGACGATTAAACGAGGGATGGGATTTCTTGTTGTGGGGTCGGTGCCTGACCATCGAGCTAGATGTGACTCCATTTTTGCTTTAAGTGATTGTATGAGAGTTGATTCGGGGTGAGGTTGTGTGGATGTTGTTGAGGGTGGCGAGTGATTCATGTTGTTGTCTGTGATATGGTGTTGCGCGGTACTCGCAATATTATTTTGCGTTATGCTCCTCCTGGGTGGTGGGTATTGTTGTGTTCGACTGGGTGGTTGTGTGTGTGAGGCTGGTTCGGAATCTGCTTTATTGTTTCTATTGTTTGGTTGGTCGGTGTTCAGTTCAATAGCCACTGTGTCCTTGATGGTTTGCAATTTGAGAGGTGTGAGACGATTGTTCTTGGTAATAACTCTTTTTTGGTCTATTACTCTCTGTTCTAAAACAAGTAATTGCAGATGTGGATATTCGGTCAAGAAAAGTCTGTGCAGTTCCGGTCTGTAGCCTGATGTTATTGTTTCGAGTTTGCTGGCGGTGTAGTAACAGCGCATCACCGTCCTATTCATCTCATCCGTCCACTTTAACCGCTGTCTTGGTTTACCAGCCTTGGTAGTTGCGTGTTGTCCTTGCAAAACATACGGGCCCTGGCCTGGCTTTGGTGGTTGTGTTTGTCCCGCATCTACGTCGGTTGCGCTTGGGATTGGTGTTGGTGGGTCCAAGCGGCGAGTGATTCTCTTCTCAGTGATTTCTTTGTCAGGTTTTGTGTTTTCATTACAGCAACGCATGGCGTGTTCGTTGATTCCTGTGGTGCAACTCATGCGCTGCTGTGATTTTCCCGCCTTGGTGGGTGTCGGTTTAGTCGCCGACACAACACTTTTGGCAGGTCCATTTTCGGTTGCCTGGTCTTCATCGTTTTGGTCGAGCTGCCATTTCCCGCGACGTCCTCGACCATTACGTCGCTCGCCCGATGCTTCTTTTATTGGTCTGCTGTTCTCTGGACGATTATTGTTATTATTATTATTATGAAAAAAGAACTTTCGAAAAATCTCGTGCTTCTTACGGGCTCGGAAGTTTTTTATCATTTCTAAGCAACAAAACTTTAAATAAAATCATTATGCTAATAAAACAAGAAATAGTTTGTTTAATAGTACGTTCGGTGAGAATCGCTGAATTTTTTTCCAAAATGATGTTTGTTTTTGGGACCAGTGTGTTTTCATTGTCAGATTCATAAATATACATAATGAAGTAGTTGAAGGTCTTATCGTTGTGAACAGAGTAATTTCTACCAAAGGGCAAGAATTATGTCATTTATTACAAACGTCTTTGAACGAATGTGGTCTTGATATGAAAAATTGTATGGATGATCAATATTTTTTTTTTATGGGTCTAGCATACGTGCTGCAGGGAATTCCCTAAAGTGCTCCTGGAGCGGCATGTGTGCGGAAAAAGCGATTCACGTTGTTCTTGAATCGCTGTAAATTGTACTCGGTGAGAAACAAAGCGCTGGGCAAATTATTCCAAAGGGATGATGTTCTCCATATAATAGACTGCTTGAAAAGTGTTGTACCCAAAGTAATAAGCTAAACCTCATACGAATGTGAAGCACCAGCGCGACATGTATTTCTAACATGCACTGCTTTGGGAGGAATTAAGCGGGCTACATCCTTCGAACACTTTCCAAGAAAATACTTGTAGAGCAGACTCAAGTCGCCAACCGTTCTTCGAGCCCCAAACGTGAGAGCAGTATTCCATAGTTGGTCGAATTTGAGCTTTGTAAAGAGTTAACAGCTGTTGTGGGGTGTAAAGCTTTCTGGTTCGAAATAATATTCCCAACTTTTGAGAAGCTCTCCTTGCTATGCCTGCAACATGTTCATACCAGGACATATTTGCTCTCAAACTAACGCCCAACAAATTAAGCGACGATGCTAGGGGAATAGAATGCCCCGACATAACTATGTCGGGTTCAGCAACGTTAACTTTTTTAGAAAAAACTGCAGCCTGGGTTTTTGTAGCGTTAAATTCCACTTTGTTACTGTCACCCCAAGATAGAATTTCTTCCAGGTCTTTGTTAAGATGAACGACCTCCTGCTGTCTGCGGATATTCGCCTGAGTAGCCGATCTCCGAGCGTTCAAGGTGAATGAAGAGACAAGCGTACTGTCATCTGTAAAGCTGTAGATTGGATTCCTGGTCTTTTCCAGGATAATGGAGTTTCGGCACATTTGAAACGAATCAGTTCTAAACATGTACACACTTGGTGCCATACACACGTATTAAATTTGGTTACATGTGACACTGTTCAATGGACGGTCTCTGCCATATCATTATTCGGAATACTACAAGAATTAGCTGTTTTCTTTAGAGAATCGTATAAAAGAATGCTTGAATATGAAAAAACAAGTCCTCAGGTCAAATTAAGCTTTATGGAACAAACGAGATGGTCTTCCAAACGTGATGCTTTGTCAAGAGTATTTGGACATTTTCAAACATGGAAAAACGCGGTTGAGTATTCTAATATTGACATCCAATCTAAAGCTCTTTTCGTGAATATAGTCGTTAGCCTGAATGTCATTTCAAAAGAGAAAACTTTTAATGCTAAAATCAGGAATCACGCATCAATTTAAAAATTTTCGAAATGACCCTGCAAGTTTCCAAATTTTATTCAAAAGTACTGACAAATTCGTAGAAACCGTAAATAATAAACTCGAAGCTTATGATATTGAAATAGAAACAAAGATTCCAGAGCAGCGGAAATCTAAAAATGAAAACAGTAGTGCGAATGTTTCAATCAAAAATGTTGAAATAAAAATGTACAATGTTATACTTGACACAGTCATAATGGTAATTCAAAATCGAAACGAAAAACATAAAGCGTTCTATAGCGATGTAGAGTGTTTCGATCTGAGGAAATTCAAAGAAATTGTGAAAAACGGCATACCGAAGCACGCGCTCGACAAAAATTGTGAACTCACTGGAACCGACCAAGAAGTTCGTGACGAACTTTTGTCGCTTGCTTTGTTTTTTCCACAGCTTTCATTACGCACGTTCGGAAATGTTTACGATGAAGAAAAAGTTGGAGAACAAGATTTTCATTCATCTTCTTGTGATGATGTATCATCGAGCGAATGTCAAAGTTCAGGCGTCGACAAAGAGAAATAAAAAAATTATAATCGTTGTCTCAGTTTTGTCTATACCTTATTAGAGCAACCATGAACGACGAAAATTTAGAAGCATGCATGCTCATGACGTGTGAAGGCTATATTCTGGAAGTTATTGATGAAAAAATTGTCAGAATAGTTCCGTGTTTGCGAGGTCTTTACTTTCGTGATTCATAGATTTCTCCGTGCAAGAGCCAACGTGAGCTTTGTACTTTTTTGTATTGAAAAATATATTGAATATTCTAAATTAATAAAATATGAAAATCATCATATACCCTGAACGTTTATGTAAATAAAAATATATATTAAATATAAAATATAATATAATATAATATAATAAATATATAATAATAATCATAAATATATAATGATAAATATATATAATGTGTATCACAGTCAAGGGAGGGGGTGGCAGTTAGGACGAATCCCGGTTACAATTTTTATCTCAGCACGCCCCTGTATATACATATGTATAACATATATATATATATATATATATATATATATATATATATATATATATATATATATGTATATATATATATATATATATATATATATATATATATATATATATATATGAGGTTAGAAGTATCGGGATAGCGGTCTTTGTCGTAATAATATTCTTTTGTTGTTCGGAACTCTATATTTCGCCAATCTTTCTCGGCTTCATCAGGAGTATTACAACTAGAATAAAACAGATACAATAGGAAAACAAGACATCACACAACTAGACTAACTATACACACTTCGATCTAAGGTGTTTCTTTAGAACATTTCTTCTTTAAAAAGTTAATTTTATACATTGCAGTTATTGTACAAAAATTTAAATATATAAGCTAATGCGATAAACTTATCATAAATATGTTATGTAGTTATAGCTATTTTTTTTAGATAATTTGACTTAATTATCAACTCCAGTTACTTTATTTAGTTAATGAGAATAAATACCCGTTTTTTTCCATAAAAATAAAGTTAATAATACCAGCAATTATCCAACTGCGTGCGCAACAAGGGCAACTTGTTTCAATGTTATTTATACCTAATTCTTTATTGCTTGTAAAAACCAGAACTAGCAGATTTTTTTTATGAGCAATATTTAAAAAGACTCGTTCCTGCTTGTTGAGGCATCCTTTGGCCCTTAATGTGGAGTTCATTTGAAATATTTTATTTAATAGTACAAACAATAGAGCCTTCTGCTCTGTTGCCCGATTTATTGCAGTCATTTGTTGAAAATCCACCTAAGAAATTATAACATTGAATATCTAATTTTATCATTGTGAGGTACTTGCCACGAGGCTTGAACTGGTTCTTTGTTATTGAGATATTAGTAGTTTAAACTATATTTGTTATAAATATTATTTTCTTATCCAGCCTAGAGGAACATAAAAATGATTTTATGTTATATGAGTTGAAATTTGTTTTATTTTGATAACAGATAACTTGGAGTGCGTAAAGACTTCAGCAGAAAAATATACCAATTACAAAATTTGATGATGCGAAATACCTACCTCTACATCCGTATATTTTTGTTTTAATAATCGATAGTTTGTAAAGATTGCGACAAAACGCGGAGTCCAATATTAAATATTAATTACAACAAAATTATAAAACTAAAATAAGAGCGTACAGTATAGCAGAATATTTTTGAAAGTGTGTTTATTTACCCTGGTAATTCAAGTTTTTCGAGAATATTTGGAAGTATTTCGTATTAAAACCCTTTGAGCGAAAATCGCTTTTAGATATACAGAATCGTGACATATATATTTTGGTGCCATTTCACAGTAGCCGTCTTCATGTTCTCGTGAGTTGCTAGAAACAATCTTCTTTTGAAAAATAAATGGCGAAGAACCAATAATAAAATATAGAAACTTATAGAAAATTTGAGCAAAATCGCTAGAACCGAGAAAATAGCATTACTTCTCTTGCTTAAAAAGTCTTGTATTCGTGAGAAAAACACTCGAGATGTTTGCATTTCTCCATATTTTAGGGTCCATGTATCACGAAAAACATAGTCCCCAGTTTCCGGTACTCTGTCGGTCTTAAACACGATAACCCCCACGAGTTATCGATATCATGGTACACACTGAAAACAAGGATTGAGTCTATAATTTGAGGGTAATATCGCTAAAGAGGAAGAGGGTAAAATGGATGGGGGTTCATAAATTTGATTTTTGTTATAAATTAATAAATACATATAATGGGTTAAATGGATGGGGGAGGGTATTAGAAGGGTTGTTGCGAATATATTATGTTACACGTCTTTTTTAATGTTCTTGGAGTCGAGAATTCTCAAAATGTATATATTTTTTTTGTTATTGGAAATTGTTTATAATCAAACACATAAGGAATTCATGAGTTAGACAAGGGCGATAGATTTGTATATATATATATATATATATATATATATATATATATATATATATATATATATATATATATATATATGTACATATATATATATATATATATATATATATATATATATATATATATATATATATATATATATATATACATATATATATATATATATATATATATATATATATATATATATATATATATATTAGAGTGACCGGATCTCATAGAGGGGGAAAAAAAAATGTCGGAATCTTGTTCGTCTGGACCCCACAAAACGATTCCCCTTTCCAGATATTGAGATAGCCGAAATTTGAGCTCGATTAAACGACGTTAACCCGTGCCGCTCGTCGCTCAAAGTTTGAAAAAATCCAAATTTTTGGCCAAAAAGCTGACATATGGAGCCATAACTCCAGAACGGTAAATAATAGAAACACGCTTTATATCTCAAAAGAAAGCTAATGTTGTTCTTCAAAATTTATATTCTATACATAATTGTTGTTATTTTTAAGTCAAACCGAGTTACAACAGCCTTTAGCCCCAAAAACGTGACCTGGTACCACTAGGAGCATAGTTCGTATATTTTGTTATTAAGTGATAAATTTTGCTTTTTTTGGTATATTTTTGAGTTTAAAGTAGAAAATATAATAAAAAAACAAGTAATACTGATAAGTCTAATTACATTTTTTATTTTAAAATATAAAAATTAGGTATATAATACATACAAAACAGACACAGAAAAGATACAGACGTAGTACCTACATGAGTTGATAATTTTACATAGTTATCTAATCTATTCTAGAGCTTTTGTTAAAGTAGTTTTTGAAACGTCAGGATATAATGCTCGGCATTTAGTTACAAATTGCAGGACAAATGGTTTTGGTCTTCATCTTTTGTCAGAAGGTCGTTAAAGTCGGTTATTAATTTAACACCACGCTCAGCCATATCATTAACTACTTTTAATGTTTTGACAATTTTCAATCCTTCTTGGAAGTTATTATTTTGAAGCCAGGTGTTTGGATGTTGTCTTAGGAAATCTGTTTTTATATTAAATTGGTCAAAGAATGTAAACGTTTCTTTGGTAAGTAAATTTACCAATCCTCCATCAACTACCTCTTTTAAGTTTTCTTTCCTAACTTTTGGATTTACAACCCTAGCGTGCTGTAATGGTTCATCTGTGCTACTGAGCAATTTATTAGTCATTAACAACTTTTCATCGTCTGTAATGGTGGGATCAAAAAACGATAATCCCACCAACTTTGCATTCAAATACCACAAATGGTTCGAAAATTTGGTCAGGGCTATTTCTGCAATGTCGTTGTCACATTCTTCATAGTCTAACAGACTATGCAAAATACCTAAATCTTGCTTTGGTGCAAAATGAGCTTTTGGAGCATTGAACCAAGCTTTACAATAAATTTTAACTAGGAAAACAGAAATGGCACGCACAGAACTTTCTTCTTCTTTAGACATCTTAAATTGACGACGAAAAATAAACATTTTTAAGCAGTAAATAGCCTTTACCATCCACTTAGCGTGATGAATGGCTCCTGGAGTTCTAAAACCCACAACATTGCCGTCTAGTGATCCAACAAATACGAGAACCAACTGCAATAGCTCCTTGTAGTCATCTCTGGGGTGGCTCTCAGTTAATTTGGTCTCGAATTCAGCAGCAACATTTGCAATTACTTCTGGAGTTAGCTGCTTTTGTATTAGATTGTCACTGATACCTGTGTCGTATTTTCCTTTGTCTATCTTGGGCCACGCAGTGAGGAATCTCTTGAAAATGTCTGGATGAGGTCCAGTGGTTGATCCAATTTTTGTGTCGAATACGCCTCTTAACAGAATTTCCAAGATATGGTGACGGCAAGCTAGGTATAACAATTCTCTTCCTAACATTTGCTCCAATATGACGCATGCTCCTTTGAGTCTTCCCTTGTGGGATGCTGTAGTGTTGAAGCACATCGCCTTGACGGTGTTGAGAAGACTCCATTCATGTAGGCATTCATATACGGCTACGGCTTGCTCCTCTCCAGAGCTGTTTGCTGTTACAGGAACTCCCAGCAGCTGTTCCTTTTCGCCATATGAAATAGCTATAGCTATTTGCTCACATTGGTCATTTTTTAAAACACCCGGTAAAAGTTTACCGTCCCAATGGACAACCACGGGCTCTTTTTCAGGAATGTTTACTTTATCAAAAAATTTTTTATTATATTGTTCTTTGAACATTTGCCTTCTATCATGTAATAAAGTTTTCGAGACTTTGTACTCAAGAGGGTCAAGGTTTAGTGCTTCTAGAGTAGCTATTAAAATTCTCGTGGCATTTCTGTCGGATATCTTACATCGATCTAATAAAATGGACAATTTCATGTTTAAAATCTCTTTAACGCCCCTTTCAAATGAAACTTTCATCCTCTTGCTCTCAGATGGTCCTGGATCTTCTGCAGCTTCTTCAGGGATGTCCATTTCCTCCAAGCTCTCAAGTTCCTGGTAGATGCTGTCCTCTTCAGTGTCTTAAAATATCTTCACTAGATAATTGTTCGATCTAACCAGCTCAAAGGCACTTTAGAAACTAAACTGAATAAATAAAAGGTCGGTTGTACGCTGAAGTAAAATCACCATCCCTAAAATAGAAATTAGATTCACCCTCCTTTTTACCTGTCAAACGGGTCTTTCTTTGGTAAACTAGTCAGGTTATATAATAAAAGATTAAATTTGAACAAAAGGCTCTTTATGTTTGAAAATTGAGTTCCAAAATACTTTTTAACAAAAAAAATGTTAATTCCGAGACACATTATGTAAAAACCCGTAAAATTCTTAGAATACTCCCAAACTGGCTCCTACTGGTACCAGGTCACGTTTTTGGGGCTAAAGGCTGTTGTAACTCGGTTTGACTTAAAATAACAACAATTATGTATAGAATATAAATTTTGAAGAACAACATTAGCTTTCTTTTGAGATATTAAGCGTGTTTCTATTATTTACCGTTCTGGAGTTATGGCTCCATATGTCAGCTTTTTGGCCAAAAATTTGGATTTTTTCAAACTTTGAGCGACGAGCGGCACGGGGTTAACGTCGTTTAATCGAGCTCAAATTTCGGCTATCTCAATATCTGGAAAGGGGAATCGTTTTGTGGGGTCCAGACGAACAAAATTCCGACATCGATTTTTTGCGGTCACCCTAATATATATGTACATATATATATATATATATATATATATATATATATATATATATATATATATATATATATATATATATATGGTCCTGGTTGGTTTAAAATATGCCTTGTTATAAAACATTTTTAGAGTTCTTGAAATCAAAAAATCTGAACATCTGAACAACAGTGTTATTTTTTCATGATTTTCAATTAATGGAAGATATTGTGTTATACCTCTATGTTAGTTTTCTTAACGTTGACGAATCTGAAATTATATTATTTTGTCGTTCTTTCCAATTAGTCAAACACATAAGAGTTAATGAGAGGTAGGAGAGGGAGTTAAAGAGGTGGCTTCTTATATATCTTAATTTAAGTCCTTCTCGGGATTTTTTGCAATCAAGGAATCTGAAAGTTGTGTCATTTGTCTCTTTATTTTCAATTCGTTGAACATGTAAGGGGTTAGTGAAGTAGAGAAGGAGGTTAAAGGGGTCATTTTTAACACGCCTTGTGTTATTTATTTTATAATTTTCAATTGATGGAACATATGGTGTTATAACTCTGTGTTAGTTTTCTTAGCGTTGGCTTTTTGTATATCGTATTAAACGTCGTTTTCACTGTTTTTGGAGTAATCTGAAAATTACATTTTTCCTATTATCCAATCCAATATGTAAGCTCTTAACGAGGTAGAGGGAGGATTTGAGGGGTATATATATCATGTTATATGTCGTTAATGATCTTTTTGAGTTATAGAAACGGAAAATGGTTTAATTTTTTATGTAGCGTATTATAGATATATATATATATATATATATATATATATATATATATATATATATATATATATATATATATATATATATATATATATATATAAAAGTCTCCATTCACCTCCTGCATTCTATATTATTTTTTCTGTTATGTTTAAATATTTAATTGTCACTATGAGAAAACATGTTTAAATTAATATTTGAGACTTAACCAACGAGGATTAGTAATTAAAAACAACTACGGAACATTTTATTTAGAAATTACATCATTGTTATAAAAATTACCAATAATAATTTAATGGAATTTAACGGAAAATAACAACTTCATTTAAACTAATATTGAGTGGGACTACCGTTGGCCTTGATAATCTCCTGTAACCTTTTCATCATGCTTGCAACCAGCTTTTGAGTAACTTCTTCTGGCATATTCTCCCCTTCGTTCAAAATTTTGTTTTTTAATTCATTTTTATTTGAAAGATTATGTTTGCGAACGTGCCGTTTAAGTTCCTCCCTTAAATGTTCGATGGGGTTAACATCGGATGATTACGGAGGTGTTAGAAGCTGTTGTCGCACATTATGGATCATCCATTCTCGCACCAAGTTTGCGGTATAATTCGGATCATTGTCCTGTTGGAAAATATACCTTTTATCGAGTGCTAATTTTTAGACATTTTCTCTTAAATTGTCTCTCAAAATGTTCAGATAAATATGCTGATCCATGGTACCATTAATAAAATGTAAATTTCCAACCCCTACAGCGGATATGCATCTCCAAAGCAGAACACTGCCACCCCCTTGTCTCACTATGGAACAAATGTTTTTAATATCGAATGCGATATTCTTCTTTCTCCAAACTTTAGTTCTGCCATCAGACCCAAAAAGGTTAATTTTAGTTTCATCAATAAAGATTATGGCTTCTCAAAATTTAGGAGGTTTAATAACATACTCCCTAGCAAAAGCTAACCGCTTTTTGCGATTAGCTTCCGAAATTGACCGCTTCTTCCTGACTGCTCGCCGTTTGTAAACAATTTCTCACTGTGTATGAACAAACATTTTTCGAAAATAGTTCCCGTACTTCTTTTTTGGTCCACTTTTCTTTGAATTTATAATTATTTGTCTAACAATACTGGCCTCTTCACGTGGAGTCAGTTTCTTGGGACAACCAGAGCGTGAGAGAATTTTATAGGAACCCGTTGATTTATACTGGTATCACAATGTACTGAAGAGTAGCATGCGACTATTTAACAATTTTTCCTATATTTCTGTACGATATTCCATCTTTTCACAAATCAATTATGATCTTTCGAACTTGAAATGGAATTTCACAATATCTCTGCGATTTTTAATACTACTTTAAAAACCCACCGCAAAATTACTAGCAACAAGTTCTGTAGCTTTATATATAAAGTATGGCCGAAAATTATTTATTTGTTATCAGTTTAGCGAGCAATAGATAACTTGATAAAACGCGGCTGATTGTAACGT
>CM032455.1:76835635-76857648 GCA_019049505.1 Pachyrhynchus sulphureomaculatus
TTTAAAGGACGAAAATGGTACTCTCAGCTCTTAGCATCAAAAGTACTGGCGTCCAAGGCTATAGACTACCCAGTTATGCCATCTATGAAACAGCAAACTAGGACATGCATGTTTCGCTCCATATCAGAGCTCATCAGCTTTCCTCAGTGAAGAAGCAAATCGCACATACATATTATCAGCAGGAGAAGTTTAAAAGGCATACACTCAACAGTTTCAGCAGCCAACAAACCTTACTGCTATCTGGTGTGAAAGTTCAAACAAAATGCATAGGTAAAATAGGATGTAGTACTTTTACCATAAGATTATAAGTAAATAGGGCGCCAATACCACTATTAAAAGAATATTAGTAAATGCGAACATAGAGTACTAATACCACTAGTCGATGTTTAGCGGTAAGTCTAAAAAAGATATAGATCAATATACACGGGAACATGGCTGACCCCGGATAAAGATCTCTTGTACATTGCCTCTTCTTTTCGCTTTTCTGGCGAATTTTGTTGGCAAGAATGCACTTCCAATCTCACCAAGGGGCAGTGTAACACGTAGGCACGATATTAATATATATATATATATATATATATATATATATATATATATATATATATGTATTTATATATATATATATATATATATATATATATATATATATATATATATATATATATTTATATATATATTTATTTATATATATATATATATATATATATATATATATATATATATATATATACATCGATGTGCAAAAAAATCAACTCAACGCTTTTGCTTCATTTAACACATCCTTGAATTTAATTTTCAAACACTGGAATTATTTTTGGTATCATTAGAATGCTGATTTTCTACTCTTCCCAATAATACCAAAAACATTTAGATTTCCAAAAAGTTTTACTGATTAAAACGGTTTAACTCAATAGAACCATTTTGCTCGCTCAGCAACGTACTCATTGCGTGCTATTCATCCCTATAAAAACATACGCAACTGCATATTCCTATCATTCCTTTATCGGAACTTGAACTGGGACCTTTGCATGGAGATCAGGATCAGGAAGAAGGTGTATCTCGGAGCGAGACGACCGCTTCATTGTCAACACAACTCTAAGAAATCGTCAGTTGACGAGCGTTGAGGTCCAGCAGGAGCTCCAACAAGTTCTTGGTCGGGCTTTCAGTCACTGAGCAGTGAGAAGAAGACTTAAAGAAGCTAACCTAACTCCACCCGAGAACATCTCGACTGGACCTTAGAGCACTCCGTTTTATTCTCCTTCGAGTCCCGAATGTACGTACAAGGCAATGATGGAAGAAGTCGAGTCTATAGGAGGCCTGGAGAGTGATATGCGCAGTGCTGCATTCCTGAAACGGTCATCTACGAAGGAGGTTCAGTCATGGTGTGGGGAGACATTTTACTGAATGCAAAAACCGATTTGGTTTGTGTGACTGATGAGACTCGTAGCGGTGGATTAACTGCTCACCGGTACATCGAGGAGATCCTACAGGAACACGTCGTTCCTTACGCTGGATTTGTTGGCGATAGCTTCGTACTTAAAGGTTGCGATGGCGGAAAAGTGGGGAAGAATCCCACAGTCAGTGGTGAAAAAGCTCACCCGCTCCATAAAAAACCAGCTGAAAGTAGTAATAAGGGCTAGGGGGTGTAATACAAAATATTTATTTTGGTTTTTATCAATAAATTTAATTGTTAAAATTTGTTTAATTTTTTCTTTCTCTTACCCCTATTTTCAATCCTTGTTCTCCCTTTCAATCATTGTAATCAGCAAAAAGCATGAGGTATGTTATGAAATTTGGTATCATTAGAAAGAGAATAGAATAAGCTTTCAAATGATACTACGGACCGTAAAAATGTATGAACACTAACTTCTAGGATCGGTGTTAAATGAAGCCAAATAGTTTGAGTCGATTTTATTTGCTCACCAGTATATATATATATATATATATATATATATATATATATATATTTATATATATATATATATATATATATATATATATATATATACAGTAATACCCCGCTTAGCGCGACCCCGTTACGCGCGGTTTCACTATAACGCGAATTTCAAATTTCGCGCTCATGTAGTCATTAACTTCTCTATGGTCGCGGGGGGGATCCCCGCTTTCTCTGAATATTCTCTTTGAAGAATTGGGAATTCCCTGTCCTTTCGACTTTGTTCTATGGGGATTTCCTCGTTCGTTTCGTGTGTTCATTTGTTCCGTAATGTTAGTTCGGTCGGCTGGCAGTTTTGTTTTAATATTTATTGGAGATACATACATACATAATTTAACCCTACGTTAAAAATGCCGCCTGTAAAGAAAAAAGAGCGTAAAAGCGTCACTTTGGAATTGAAGATGAAAGTGTTAAGAAGAATGGAAAATGGAGGCAAAGCAACAATTGTTGGGAGAGATTTTGGACTCTCAGAATCGACTGTGAGAACGATTTATAAAAATCGGGAAAAAATTAAAATCTCCAGCGAAGGTTCAACACCTATAAGTGCAACAAAACTTTCTCGTTCGAGATCATCTATCTTAGAAAGAATGGAGAAATTACTGTCAGTCTGGATCGAAGATTTGAATAAGAAGAACACACCACTAAGTCAAGATCTCATATGCACAAAAGCAAAATCTTTGTATGAGATGCTGAAAACAAAAGAAGGAGAAGGGAGTGCCACTCCGACTTTTGCTGCCAGCAGAGGCTGGTTCCATCGGTTCTAGCAGCGTTCTAATCTTCACAATATCCACATAACAGGCGAGGCGGCCAGCGCGGACATTCAAGCTGCAGCTGAGTTTCCAGACAAGTTTCAAGACTTCGTTAGACGAGAGAAAATTCCTGCTTGTCTCATCTTCAATGTTGATGAGACCGCACTTTACTGGAAAAAAATGCCATCTCGAACATTCATTTCTAAGGAAGAACGTCAAGCCAGTGGTTTCAAAGCTGCGAAAGATCGACTAACACTTCTGCTGGGTGGTAATGCCACTGGTGATTTCAAACTGAAACCTTTACTAGTGTACCATTCAGAAACACCCCGTGCAATGCGAGGCACAGACAAGACAAGTCTACCAGTTGTGTGGCGATCAAACAGAAAGGCGTGGGTTACACGGGAAATTTTTCAAGAATGGTATTCTAATAGTTTTTGCCCATCAGTCAAATCATACTGTGACAGAAATGGGCTTGAACCTAAAGTTATATTACTCTTAGACAATGCCCCAGGACATCCAACCTCACTTGATACGCCCAGAGACTTAAAAGTGTACGTAAAGTTCCTTCCACCAAACACTACGTCAATATTACAACCTATGGACCAGGGAGCAATAGCAAACTTCAAAGCTTATTACCCATCGCCGCACTTTTAGCCAACTAATTCATGAAACTGACGGGGAAGGAAGACAGTCTATGCGAGAGTGGTGGAAGTCATACAACATTATGAAGTCTATTCACAACATAGAAGAGGCTTGGAAGGAAGTTAAAATGAGTTGTATGAATGGGGTGTGGCGTAATCTTTGGCCAGATGTAGTGGAAGCACCTAGAAGAATTGTCCAGATGCAGAGACAAGTGCTTGAAGACATTGCTGCAATGATTGAGGGGTCTGAACTTGAAGATGTCACGGTAGAAGATCTCGTAGAACTTGTAGCAACGCACGACGATCCTATTAGCAATGAAGATCTGATCGAGTTACAGAATAATCCTATCTACGATGAGGAAGAACAAGTAGAAGAGAAAGTTTTATCTTCAGGGGAAATACAAAATGCACTTTCAAAAATTTATTCAGGTTTGGACATATTGCAGAGTATAGACAATAATGATGACCGTGTCTTGACCGTGTGTCAAACAATTAAAAACAGTGTTGGGTGTTATGAACGTATTTTACAAGAACGTAAACAAAACGTTACCCAAAAGACAATAGATGTATTTTTCCGTAAAAAATAAGAGTATGTATTGCATAAAGTGTTCTTAAAATTAAAGTGATTGATTAAAATGATTTGTATTTTTTTGTATTAAATTTTGACTATGTTTAATCATAAACCTCGATATACGCGAATTTCAGTTAACGCGATTTTTTTCGGAACGTATCCCTCGCGTAAAGCGGGGTATTACTGTAATATATATATATATATATATAGTACAATCCCGATTATCCGAATCGCGATTATCTGAAATCCGCTTATTCGAAACAAACTGTTAAAAAACAAATTGTATTCCCATTAAACGAAAAAAATCCCCATTATTCAAAACAGACGGTGAGTGGTTTCCTTAACGCGTCGGGGACTCCCGACGTCTAGAATTTCACCGCTGTCTAAATTTTGGTTATTAGACGAGTGTCGAATAACCAAAATTTTGTAAAATATCTAGTTACTAATAGATATTTTACAAAATGCTCCATTTTGTAAAATATCTAGTTACTAATAGATATTTTACAAAATGGAGCGTCATAATAATAACGTAAACGTGTTGTTATTACCATAAAAGAAAAGAGAAACTTGAAGCAATTCAACGTTTAGATAATGGTGAACTTCTTAAAAATATAGCGAAGGATTTAGGTGTAGCCATGAGTACTGTTTTAGAGTGGAGAAAAAATCGCGAAGAATTGGAAAAATGGTGTAGTGTTTTGTCATCGCCACACAGACACGAAAAAGTATGAAAAGCGATGAATACCAAAAAGTGGATGATTCTTTATTTTTATGGTTTACACAAAATCGAGAATGTGGAATACCAATTTCAGGAACAATTTTAAAAGACAAGACAGTGAGTTTAAGCGAAGAGTTGCCAGTAAATTTTTCTGCAAGTAATGGATGGCTAGACAGGCTTGAACTACAAAATGTTGCCGTCAAGTAACTTAGCTTCAAAAATAGAAGCTGGAGCACCTGGTTACAAACGTAGCAAAGAACGTATTACTATTCTTGCATGCAGTAATGCTTCTGGAAGATACAAACTCCCATTATTATGTATTGGTAAGTCAGCAAATCCACGAACCTTTAAGAATATTCGTCGCAATGCTTTTCCTGTTTTGTATAAAAACCAAACAATGCCTGGATAAACGTTACTATATTTAAAGACTGTTTTTTTGGAGATTTTGTTCCCAAAGTGGAACTTTTTTTAAAAGAACATGGATATCCTAGAAAATGTATTCTGTTACTAGATAACGCTCTCATTCACCCAAGTGCGGAGCAACTTGAAAGTAGGGAAATAAAAGCAATGTTTTTGCCTCCTGCTGTAACTTCTCTCATTCGGCCTATGGATCAGGGTGTACTGGAAAATTTAAAACGCAATTACAGGCGTTCGTTATTGGAGCATATTTTAGAAGAAGTAGATAAAGGTGTCAATCTTATTGATTGTCTAAAAAAGATAAATTTGAAAAATGTTATATATTGGATAGCTTCAGCCTGGAATCAAGTAAAGAGTAATACTCTGGAAAAATCTTGGTCAAAATTGATTCCACAAGAGAAGAGACATTACTCAAAGGCAGAAACAGAAGATAATGAAAGTTTACATCAAATTATTACAAGAATATCAGGATGTGAATGTGTTACGGAAACCGATGTTTGTGAATGGTTAAACAGTGATAGTGTGGAAGATGAAATGACTGACCTAGAATTAATTAAAAGTGTATGCAAAAATGCTAATAAAATAGACAGTGATGACGATGATGATAACGAAGTAGAAGCCACTGACAATATTCCAGTAAAAATGTCACATTCAAAAGGACTAGAGGCCCTAAAAAAAGCGTTAACTTATGTAGAACAACAAGAAAATGCAACCGCCGCGGACGTTTGCTTATCAAACGTTGGAGAGACATTGCAGCCAAAAACAGAACTAACGCAAAACGAGTGCAATTAAAAATAACCCCATTTTTAATACATTAAAGTTAAGAACGAAACTGTTTTATTTTCGATTTTCCGTACATATACATAAAATAAGTAAACTAATTGTTCTATTCTTTGTTTTAATAAATACCTATGTACGTAATAGCATATCGTATAAATACTTTTAAGTCAATCTGCAATGTTGTATTCATTCTAAACTTCTATTTTATAAAAAATTCGGATTAACCGAAATCTGGATTATCTGAAATCACTTTGGTCCATATTATTTCGGATAATCGAGATTATATATATCTATATATATATATATATATATATATATATATATATATATATATATATATATATATAAAGGGACAACCCCGGAGGATGTGGATTCCTATAGAAGCAAGACCGCAAGCTCCTTAGAACTTCTTAGAACACAATGAAAATACAGCAGTTGATGACATATTTGAAAACATCAAAAATAGTACAAAAAATGCCATTGACAAAACTTGCCCAAAACAACAAAAAGAACAGAAATTACATCAAAGAGTAAAACTGTTAATGAAGCCGAGGAGAGAAATGGTAGATAAGACTACAGATGAATACAGAACTATAGAGAGAGATATCGAGGGAAATTAGAAAAGACAAAAGACAAAAAATGCAGAGAAAATTAAAAACGTATAACAGAATAAAAGCTTAAAAGTCTTGAGAAGGAACAACACAATGGGAAGGAAAGACATATGCGAGATTAAGGACATGCATGGTAATGTAATAACAAACAAAAGAGATATTTTACAGATTCCCGAATTATTTTATCAACAATTATATACCTTACAAGATAAAGGAATAGAAATCAACATAACAAAAGTCGGGGGATATCCCACACATTACAGAAGAAGAAATGACATCAGCCTTGAAGGACATGAAAAGTAACAAAGCTCCAGGTGAAGCCAATATTGTAATAGAGCAATTAAACGAGGATAACAAATCATCAAGTCACTTAAAATATTATCCAATAAATGCTTCCTGGAAGGAATAGCTCCATCGAAGTGGAATAATGCAACTACTGTCATCATGTATAAAAAAGGAGATACTTTAAACCTTACAAACTATCGACCCATTAGCCTTCTGAGCCATGTATACAAGTTATTCACGAAAATACTTACCAAACGTCTAGCAAATAAATTCCTTTCAAAAGAACAGGCAGGTTTCCGCTCGGAGTATGGAACAAACGATCATCTGCTTACAGTTAGAATCCTCATTGAAAAATGTATAGAATATAATAAACCTCTTGTACTCATATTTGTGGACTTCAACAAGGCTTTTGATTCTATAAATCGGCAGAAACTTTTGGAAGCGCTTACTGGGTGTCGTATTGATTATCAGTATTCCAGTGTAATTAAATACATATATGAAAATGCCACCGCTCATGTTAAAACACAAACTAATCAGTCCACCAGAAAATTTCGAATCCAAAGAGGAGTGCGGCAGGGTGATACGCTCTCACCTAAGCTTTTCGTAACACTTCTAGAAAGTATTCTAAAATCAATAAACTAGGAAAGAATGGGACTTAATATTGACGGTGAAAAGTTAAATCACCTCTGTTTCGCCGACGACGTTGTCTTCATAACAGACAAAAGACAAGAAGCACAAACTATGCTTCACATGCTTCAGGAAGTTGGTCGAAAAGTCAATGTATCCAAGACCTAGTTTATCACAAATGTTGTATTAAGCGACACCATAAACTGAGTAACGTAGATATAAAGCAAGTGCACCAATATAAATACCTGGGACATGAAATCAACATATGACGAGATAACCAAACACATGAAATTCAGCGGCGAATTGGTCTCTCCTGGACTGCATATGGCAAACTGGCCTATGTATTCAAATCTAACCTTCATATGTGTTTAAAAAGGAAAGTATTTGACAGATGCATACTCCCCGTTCTTACGTACGGAGCCGATACTCTCACAATCACGAAGAAAAACATCAATAAAATACGTGTCATGCAACGAAAGATGGAGAGATCAATGTTAGGCGTTACTCTTAGAGATTACATCTCAAATCACATTATCAGGAAGAGAACGGGGGTACAAGACGCAGTCACATTCATTCTACATCTTAAATGCACTTAGGCTGAGCATGTTGCTAGGTTGATGGAGATGGGCGATGGACAAAGAAAATCATAGAGTGGCGACCAAGATCCGAAGCCTATCGGAGAAGAGGTAGACCACCAAGTCGGTGGACTCACGATTTGAAAAGCGTGGCTGGAAATTGGGTACAAGCGGCCTAGAACAGAAAAAAGTGGCAAGACTTATACTGTCACAGAGGACAGTATAAGCTAATGATGATATATATATATATATATATATATATATATATATATATATATATATATATATATATATGTATATATATATATATATATATATATATATATATATATATATATATGTAGTATATATATATATATATATATATATATATATATTATATATATATATATATATATATATATACATCATTATTAGTTGTACATTATTTTGGGTAGTCTTTTAAGTAACTTGCAACTTGTCAAGCTTTGATAATATGTTTTTTACCCAGTTTGTTATATAAAGGTGGAAGATCACAAATATAAAATTAAAACTGTTTTTATTTAAGTTTAAACAATAAAATTACTACTCATCTGATAATTATTTTATAATATTTTTTTCTTACTTGAAAAATATAATAAAAAAGCATGGTCAAGCTTCAATGCATTCCGATTTACGGTGCTCCACCACAGTTATTTTTTTAAAATTAACCTTGATTTAAAAAAAATACAGTTTTCATTTATACAAAAAAGATGATTTTCTCGAAAGTCAACTACCTTTAAAACTAGGAAATATTTGCAATTATTGGCATATTTCATGAACTTTGGAGAACGTGACATTGATATCAAGAGAATCTTGTTGTTCTTGACTTATTTTTTAAGATTATTATTATGTAAATAATGAAATATTAGTTCAGGGGAATGCAGTGAAATTTAATTCTCGTAGTACTTTCCCATGGCATTGTTTGCTTTTATATCAAAAATCTGTTTTATAACCTGTTTTACTTCTTTGTTCGTATTGAGTCCAATAATCTATCCAATATAACATGCGTTTACTTTATACTAAATCATTTTTCATGTCATTTATTGAGAGTCAATTTTTTTCCTCGCATTAGGTATCTATTCCAAAATTGTATATCGTCCGTTATTCCTGTTATTTTATTACTCATACAGTTAGCCTGTGATTGGCCAGATGCAGTAACGTATTGAAAAGTATATGAATATATTAGTGATTGCATCGAATACGTATTAATCTTTTGTAGCACTTAGTCGCGGTTAAATTCACAACTTTCGACGAAAAAAACCTTCACCATATTGTCAAGACAATTATTTTTTTATCCTGATAAATTATCAAACGTAATGCCCTCGTGATCATTTTCGCCCATTCTACACTTTATGGAGAATATTCTAGAAAGTTTTCATAATTTTTTGATCAATACTTTTCGAGATGAGAAATAAAATGAAGAAAAGTTTGCGCAAGTATTACATCATATATATTTTTGAACACTTATTTTCACAAGCTCTGATTGGGCCATTAATTCCCATATTTGTGCCAAATTTCAACTTTCTATGTCAAATAGTTCGGAAAATATCGGGTGTGACAAACAGACAGACGGACACCGAAGTGCTTCCATAAGTGTTCCGTACGGAACATTAAAAAGTATTTAATATTCAAACTAATATTATCAAAGTACATTAAATTATTAAAAGGCATTTTATTGATGGTTAATGTTTAACATGCCTACTAAATATTAAAAAAAAATAATTAGGCAAGTCTTGTTGCATTATACATAAAAAATATATACAGTTAAAAAGGGGCAGTGTGCCGAGAGGTCCTATCAATGACTAAATACTAGCTTTTAATAAAATGAATTTATCATAAATAAGAACTTCTTAAGAATAACATATTGTTGCCATCTACTCTTAAGCTATACGATCTATTTGAACACAGCCAGATAAAAACGCTTGTTTTCCAAACATCCGCCCACTCCATATATTTTGCACTATTGCTATGGGTTTTTTTATGCTAAGAGCCCGAAGATGGCAATATTTTAGGAAAAATGAGATACAGATTATGAAATTCAAGTCAAAATGGTAGCTTTTCTGAAATAGATTTGCTTTCTACTCATATTGTAAAAGAGTACTTACCGTTAGTTTATCTGAGTGTATTACTTCCAGTAAATTTTCATAAACATTTGGAATACATTATCATAAACTAAAAAATCTGACAAGGAGTCTAAATGCCATCTAACTTAATGTTATTTTTACTATAACTTCCTCTTTATTTTAGTTTAATAACCACATCTGCCAAGACTATTACAAAGTGCTTCAATATAATAAAATTCATTATTTCAACAATAATTAAATACAAAAATCAGAGCATTCTAGAATATTATATTAAAAAGGTAATAGAGTAATCTTGAAAACTCTAACGTTAAATCGAGAAAAAAGTTAGGTAGGTTATAAATATGAAAATAACCTTAAGATAGATGCAGTTTAGTCTCTATTTAATGACCTAGCTCTCTCTACAATAATACTTTAGTGTCAGTAACATGTAATGTGTGAAGGCTGAGGACATTCTGATATTTTGTAAAGACCTATTGAGGATAAAATATCTGGTTACCTGTCGCCGGTTCTAACAGTAATTTCAGAGCTACAAGATTATGAATTAAATTACTTTAAGTCAGCCAGCTTCATATGTCTAAAACAATTAACGTGAAATGACTTCAAACTATTTTCGCTCAATCCCTCACGTTAATTTAAGATCGTAATGGTATTTATGTATACACTCTTAATTAATTTTTCCCATTCTGAACATGGCTAGGTCGGAAATTCAATTTGTCCGTCTCCATTTGTTTTCTTCCTAAAAAAACGTATTGCCATGAATTAAAAAACCTTGATGTCGCGTCGTGTATGTAGGCGTGCTGGGTGTGCGACTCATATGACGTCTGATTTAGGGGACGACCATCGCATTTTTTTAAACTTATCATTTAATATAGGATTAACCTATACTTAACGCTTATTATCTGAAAGAATTTCAAATTTCTAATTAGTTCAGATCAGGGATACTTTAAACCCCAACAACATATTAATAAATTATATAAGTTTATCGGTGATTATGCATATATCTGTCAAGGTTTAGTCTAGATTTCGAAGAACTATCAGCAAGTAAATATATCGTATACTAAATTAACTTTATACTTCATAAATCTGATCCAGCTACTTTAGGAATTAATTAACTGTTCCAAATATACTCCTCCTTCTAATGCACAAACAGAAATAGGAGACCGTTTAAAAATGTAACGAATTTTGAGATTATTTCGCAAATTAATTTTACAAGGTTTTATTGGTTTCACTTTTATGAAAAATGCCCGCTTAATTTCTCCCAGAGCGGTCCATGCTAGGAACACACACCATGCTAATATCTAACATCGGTATGAGGTTCAACCGATGTGAGATATCAGCACGACATGTGTTCCTAGCATGGGCCGCTCTGGGAGGAATTAAGCGAGTTGCATCCATCCATAAAAAAGCTGGTATGCTTTTTAGGTTTCATCATCATCATTAGCTTATTCCATCCATAGTCGGATGTAAGCCTCCCCAAGTTGTCTCCAATGAGTTTTGTTGTTTGATTTTTGCATCCAGTCGTGTCCTGCTATATTTTTTTATGTCTTCCATCCATCTTATCTGTGGCCTACCTCTGCATCTTTTATGTTCTCTAGGCCTCCAATCAACTATACGGCGTGTCCATCTGTTTTCATTCAGCCTTGCGATATGCCCCGCCCAATTCGACCTTAATATACATATTCGTTGTATTACATCTGTCACTTTTTATCTTCTTCGTATCTCGATGTTAGGAATATGATCTTGGCGTTTAATATATTTAGCATTCTCTTCTCCATTGCTCTTTGGCTTACCTGGAGTTTATTTATTTAAAGCCCACGTTTCAGTGCCATATGTTAATACCGGCAGTACATATTGATCGAATACTCTGGCTTTTATTGTATTTGGGATCTCCAATTTAAATGTAGATTGTAACCTTCCGAACGCAGACCAAGCTAACGAGATTCTTCTATCCAAGTCAGCCTTTAAATTATTTTTTGATATTTCGATTTTTTGTCCTAAATATGATGTTTGAACCATTCCTATTCTTTCACCTTCTGTTAATAGCTCCCGACTGTTATCTTCACTTTCGTTGTTCAAATACTTGGTTTTGGTGAAGTTTATTTTTAGACTTATTTCTTGTAATTTTTTTTGTTCTTCTTTTGTGTTGGCGATCAGAGTGATATCATCTGCAAACCTCAAGTGATTTAATGGTTCACCGTCCATTAGTATTCCTTTATTGTCCCACTTTTTTTAGGTTTACTTGGAATATATTCTTAATTCCTGTTAAAACTCCGTTTACTAGAACCACCATTGTAATAGTTCAAGAGGGCGACCCGAAATTTTGTTCTGTCGACTAACCGTCTGCCTACTTGTTCATTCTGTCGGGTGAGTCAAATAAAAGCCTTTAACGTTGATATTGCTTTGGGATACCTAGATAAGGCCCAAAATGCTACATCCAAAAATGGACTGCCGTTTAACCACTTGAATCAAGTACCGTAACATTTGATGATACTAAAAAAGTCGAGAATGCCAAAGGGCAGACGCCGCCGAGACCAGACCTAGCTTTAGAACTTAAAAAACCAAAATGCTTTTAAATCCTAGTATAAATTCAAAAAAATCAAGTAAATCAACGCTTGAAAAATCAAGTAAATGTTTTAAATTTAGATTAAACCCTTGAAAAATTTAGAAAATACTTAATTTTAAGTAAATACTTTAAAATTCATCTAAAGTTTTTTTACAGTGTACGATAAGTACTTACCGAGTACAGCGATTCAAAAACAACGTGAATCGTTTTTTTTTTCCTCATACGTGTCGCTCCTGTAGCGCTTTAGGGACCTCCCTGCCGCACGTGTGCTAGACCCATAAAAAAAAACCGTGTGAATTTTCTTGCGACTATAAGAAAAATAGACAATAGGATATGTTCATTTTGATGCGAAAAGCTGGTATTACAAACAAATACCGATTTGGGCCTAACTGAGCCCATAGCAATAGATCAAAAGATTTTGTTTATTGGGACTAGTTGTTCCGAATTCTTCGAATTCTATTACATATGAAAATGGTCAATTTACCCTCCCAATAGATAGGCTGTCCCAGAAATTGCATAAAAAAAGTCTTTTTCGGGCATGCGAAAGGCCCGAACACTATGGGGCCTCGAGAATGGCAAATTCGGATTCTACGGTCGAAAAACATAAAATAATAACAATTTCAGTCATCCGGTACGAATTTTATGTAGAACTTAGAATAGCGTCTGTACTATCAGAATTTCGATTTTTTTTTTGAACTTTGAAAATGCCTTGGCTTGTTTGGGTACAAGCGAGGCGTCTACCCTCGTGATATTTTATTAATTAAGGCCTAAATTTTCCAAAAATAACTTGGGCAGATGCGTAGGACCCAAAATTTGGGACTTACGGTCTAATTTATTCAAGAATTCGAAAAACGACCGTTTTTGGCTAGCTTCGTCCTCCGTTATTGGCAGCGTCTGCTTTTGCAGGTTCTCTCTTATTTTATCAAGCACAATCTGAATTTATTGATTTCATATGATTAAATTACTTTTTTTGGGCCCTAAGCCGGGTCCAGTCTCGGAGGCATCTGCCCTGTGGGCCGTTCGGCTTTTTTAGTGTCAACAAATGTTATGGTACTTGATTCAAGTGATTAAACGACAGTCCATTTTTGGATGTAGCATTTTGGACCTTATCTGAGCATTCCAGCACCCCGGGGCCGTAAAATCAACGTTAAAGGCTTTTATTCGACTCGCCCGATAGAATGAACAACTAGGCAAACGGTTAGTCGACAGGTCAAAATTTCGGGTCACCCTCTTGGTCTGTAACTGAATATTTTGGAAACGACTTAGAACTTTAATATTTTTATTAATATTATTACTATATACTTAAATAGCATAAGAAATCAACTCTGAGGAGTTCCTTTCCATATTATCGGCCCTAGGTGATATTGTGCATTCCTCACAAGATTTTACAGGCCGTATGGTTGCAAGTACCATGGTCCTGTACAAATGTTTATTACGGTTAGAACGCTTAATGTTATTATAATTAATATTATTATTTTCAGAGAGGACAACAAAATGGAACGAGATCTACAAGGTGAAGGTGGAGGTGGAAAAAAAGTCTTCGCATATGAAAATCCCACCTTATCACTATCTGATGACAGCTTAAAAGAAAGAGCCAGTTCATTCCAGGGTAGCAGAGATTTTATTTGTAAGTTTTTGTTTTAATTAAAAATATTATTTTTGTTTACAATACACTTTTCATATTTTGAAAAAAAGTGATTTGCACCATAATCAGTTAACAGGTCAGTCCACTTTACCACCTTGAAAGAATCTAAATTTTTTTTATGAGCGTTTTCGAAATATATGTCATGAAAAGTGTTGTCCCGAGCATTCCTTCTATATATTTGAACACGTTATTAAATCTATCTCCGAACGCTCGCCTTTGACGCGTGCTCGCTCTGTCCTTACACGCTTTCTACTTGCCTAAACACAGGTGCCCCCTACTGTAATTATCAACTGTTATTCACAGTATGAGACCCTTCTATTGAATTTTTCGGAGCAAAAGAAGTCCTTTAAGCCTAGCTAGACAGTTATTTAGAAACGTGTTTTCGAAGTTAGTTCAGATTATTTTTTAAACGCGTTTTTCTCGAAACAACGTTTTTGCATGCGGCGTTGAAGTTTTTTTTTTCGAAACCGTTGGACCGATCTTTATGAAATTTTTATCACATATTCAGCACATATGTGGCTATGGCTGGAACTAGAATAATGTCAAAATAGTCATTTTTACTATTTTTTTGGCATAAAAAATGGCAAAAAAGCCACACTTTCACAATTTTTTTAACATCCGCCATTCTGTTATTTTTGAATAAAAGTGAATAGTTCTAGTTCCGACCATAGCCACCGTCCTACAGATTGTAAATCTTGTTGGATTTAGTGTTTCAGAACAGCCAAAGCTGAAAAAACGTCAACGCCACGGACAACACGCATTTTTTTTGACATATTATGTTCGCCTCATATTTTTTCAAAGAAAGCTACGTAAAATCAATAACTTTTTTTTTTCCTTATATTTCAAGAGTGTATTAATACATCCCAAAAAGAATTAACTTCAATATTTGCAATAGATATCGCTAGAAAAATTCTCCAAAATACCTTTTTTTTTCGGGCGTCTGAAGTGAATTAAATTAAGGGGTCAGCCTTAATTTAATTCAATTGAGAAATTGACCATAATATTATTCCATGGTTTTCTTAAACAGCACAATTTTAAAATTTAAATTTAATTTTTGAATACGGTAATCTGTCTAATTTAGTATTAAAATGTGATAGCGAAATTAATGAAACTATAAATGTCCCACAAACTGCATGCAATGGGCTGGTCCACCAAATTTGACCTTAACAATCAAAAGGTATATAATGAATAACTGCTTCTAGGATACAATTAGTCTGTTGATTTTTAAATAAAATCTGTTCGAAAATGGTAACAAATCTACAAACTACGAATACAAACTAATGTTAAATGATGTTATATTTTTTGAAAAAATTTCACTTCACTCAAACACACATTATGCTTCACAGGAGTATAGTCCGGAAGCTCACGACCAAAATGAGACCTCATCGAAGAGTGGCAGATAATCGTATCACTGTTAATTATGCCCCTCTTAGTGCCTCCAGGCAGTTTAAAGCCTCAAGTCTGGAAACGCGCTTTAAAGCTGCAAGAAACAGTTGGTGGGCGAACCCATCGCTGAGTGGCAGATATTCCGGGTATAGCTTCATTTCTGTGAAATATAACTGAAAAATAAATATCTGCCATAGTCATTGGGTCAATCGAAAGTTATAACTGTCTAAAGTTGCAGAAAAATGGACCCACCTGAACCCATAGAGAAGCGAATGAAATTTGTTTTAATGTGTTCGTTGGGGTTTGTAGATACTAAAAATAGCATTATCTGCCATGGAGCCTGATTCTTTATTAAAATAAATTAAATTTTTTGCTGTAATAATGCGTAACTATTTTTGAAACGCACACGCCTATCCTTCAACGCGCGCGCCTGTCCTGTAATTTGTTTTTCTCTCAAATACTATACACGTGACCTCCATTCAAGTTTTTTAGATGAATTTTGACCTACTGCCTAAATTTCTAATCCATTTTTCCAACTTATTAAAGTTAAGAGCTGTAGTCCGATCAATGATTTTTTTCATGCACGTCATAATGTCTGAATAAAGTGTAAACATCCGTCTATATTATTCTTCTTGTCAACATGTTAAGTAAATTTAAAAACGTAGGTCTTCTGTCATCTGAAGTTATTTACGACATTCGCTCTATTATCTGTCCCGCTTATTTGTAAATATGCAAGAAAGACAGCGAACGACCTGGAATTTGGGTATAGCTTCATGTTTTAGAAGCCAGTACCGCCGAGTTTATAGCCAATAAAAATATAATAGCAACCTGAAAAATAAAAATAAGTGATATTAGTCGTTGGATTTATGCAGAGAGATAAATGTCCTTGACAAGTAAGAACTAGGGTGTTTTACACATCATACACATTTAATATATCCGTACTTTTCGTTAATTAGCAAACCGGATGAATAATTCTAAATTCTATTTTGACTTTTGAAATTGTCATTTAAAAAACTCAGACCGCCGACACTGAATTAACAGCCGATTGAATCGTACGAATATTCTTGACGTCGCGTTGATCACATGACTGCAAAGATCCATTGATAAGACTATAATCAGTTTATTTATATGTAATTAAATAAAAATATTTGTGTCAAATTCCGAAAGAAAAAATTAATATAATTCTAATAAATTTTCAGTAATAATAAAATGATGGAGTTTTTGAAAAAAATAACAGAAAATTTATATTTAGCGAGTTAAATAATATTATATTAAGTTATTATATAACTTTATATTATAGAAAAAAGAAATATTTTTAACCAAAAATTAGTAAATTTTTAGCATAATGGATTAGAAAGAATTCGACTTTAACGTGTTAAAAAACATATAAATTCATACATCACAGCTAGGTGCTTTGCATTAAAAATACAAAAATTCGGCTGATAAAAGCAAGGACTGAACTTCATGGCAGATATTCGGAATTTCACTTCATATTACAGTATTCGAGCACTGGTTGATTTATCTGCTACTCTCGAGTGAGCTCAGGTAAGTCCAAAAACTCTACAGGTTCAAAAATTTGTTGAAATTCAAAGAACCAGGATCTATGGCAGATAATATTTTTCACTTCTTTTTGAGTCCCGAACTAACTGTATCTCGAATATCTGCCACTCAGCGATGAGTTCATTTTTTGAGCCCATTTTTTTTCAAAATAAAAAAGGTTTACTCCCACAGGAACCGGTCTCCGTAACAAATATTAAGGCTATAGTATCCTCACAATATATAATGGGTTTATCTATCCTCAATTTTTTGCAACGTCCCCCCTCCATAACCATGGCAGGAACTGAAATTTGAATCTATAAGTTGTATTTTTTAATTAGGCATGTCCCATTTAATAAGTTATATTTTTATTTGCCCTCTTCAGTGAGTCCAAAATCTTAGTTGTAAGCTCCAGTTGCTCTAAATACCAAAAAAATTGATTCTTATTTATATTGTCAGGTGAAACTATTTCTCATTCTCGAGCTAATCCGTTGAACAGTCTCTATTGATAAATTATGTTTCAAAAATGCTTTGTCACGTTCGATATCTATTCTTTTACACGTATATACTACTAATATTTAAGGTAGCATGGCCAAAACATTTAACTGCGTTTCATATGCAAGTACTTCTAAATTCCAAACTGGTACAGGGTATAATTGAATATATTCTGCCACTTTTTCATCTCACTACACCCTCTATAATTGTACTCAACAACCGATAAGAGAACTGTTTTGGAAAAATAGCAATCTACAAAATTTATATTTGAATTCCCTTATCCAACAAAACTAATGACTAATTTATTTAATACAACTTTTACAAACTGAAAATATAGAATATATTAAACTCTCTGCATTAGTAAAAAAACAGAGAATTTTGTTCCTTATGGCATCCAGCCTAAAATATGAAACAAAGCAAACTTAAAAATAATATATAGTTAAAATCTATTGTATAGCAAAGAATCGAAGAGTAAGATCTTAAACACGATACTACCGTAATTATATTTAAAAAGATTTCACAACAATATTGTTAAAAATATCAGTCTGCTCTTTATTATATTTTTCTTAACGATGGTTGGCGATCCAAATGGCTAACATAGTAACACTGCAGATCTAAAATATCTATTGATTAGCAATTAAACCATCTTCGGATGTCCTATAACCAAGAATTTTGACGTCTTCCAACTGACTTTGTTGTATACGCGAGTCTAATTTCTGCTACATATTTTAGAATTATGTTGTCGCACTTAACTTGATCCAATTACAAAATCTACCGAGAATTTAGATAAAGGAGATAAAATTGACCCTTGAACTTAATTAGAAAATGTACCGGCACAGATTTTTTAGTTTAATGTGTAGTGTAATTTTTATGCAATTCGACCATATTACTGTCAAATAGCGCCTACTTCTTCTATAAATAAACCTTTGTTTTAATTGTGAATTCCGAAAATTTCTCTTCTACCTCTTAAATTAAATGGAATATATGAGTCGAATAATTTATGGCTTTTGAGAATATCAAATAGTAGTGTCTTTCAGAAATCCAGCACAAAATAAGGAATCAATAGTGAATTGTTAAGTGACTAATGTTTAAAAACTTGTTTGTGTCAATTTTTAGTGTTCCGTACGGAACGCTTATAAAATCAATTCGGTATCTGTCTGTCTATCCGTCACACCCGATTTTCTCCGAAACTATTTGGCATGGAAAGTTAAAATTCGGCGCTAATATACGAATTGATGGCCGTGTAGTTTTGAAAGTTAATTTTTGACTTAAGGGGTTAGTTTTGGGGGTTGAAATCGGAAGTAAAAAAAAATACCAGGTCATCGAGTGGGATGTCAAATGAAAGCTTGTAAAAACACGAATCCAAAAATATATATTCTTCTCCTTGTGCTGGTGAAAATAAGCGTTCAAAAATATATGTGCACAAACTTTTCTTCATATTATTTTTAAAAAATCGCCAGAAATCCTGTCTTGAAAAGTACTGATCAAAAAATTTTGAAAAAATTCTGGAATATTCTTCACAGGGTGTCGATTGAATGAAAATTATCGAGTGCCTTACCTTTTAATAATTTATCTGATATATCAAAAAAATTTCAAGGTCATCAGTTTTCAGAAAAGATCGGAAAGAAACTTGGGTGTGTTTTGTAAAGTCATTGATCATTTTATACCTCCGTAACAAAAAACTTTATTTTAAAAGCAAAACGTACGGAACACTAATTACGCAAGTCCAACTTGCACTTGGCCGGTTATGTTTTTTTGAAGATTTTCTTTTATGAAAATTAATTCAACAATGTAATTATCACTCATAGTAAAAAAGAAAGTTTAAGTGCTACAAAAGGTAAATAACAATATTTGTCGGTCTACAATATTTTAACCTTGATTCAATTTTTATAGCCGGCTTGCGTTTTCTTATTTACCGCTAATTTGCATATCATTAAAAATAAATAATTATTATTTGTCAAAAGTTTAACAATTTATGTAAATGTAACATATTAAAAAATGTTGATACCAATTAAAACGAGAAATACCCAGTCGTTCACAAAAAATATAAATCAACAGAATATGAATGATTGCTGAAGCATATAACTTTGCGAAAGTTTAAAAAAAAAACTAACTTGAAACTCTTGGTTTCTATTTTGTAGTTCACTATAATCGACTATAAAAAACAAAATTTATTGTAATCTATTAACATTGCCGCTGTAATCGTGTTGCCGTCATCACTCACGGCAGTCACTCACGTAAGACATATCGTAAGTAATTATCGTAAAAAAATCAAAAATCTTAACCTCAGTCGTAACTTCCAGCCAAGTGTGTTGCTAACATTATTATGGTTAATTTAAAAATAACTTAATACCGAGAACTGTCACTGTTCACTTATTTAGACTGGTTATAAACCGTTTAATAAAGTTGGACGTGAGTGTGGATCAAGCCTTAAAATGAGGCAGAATACTGTCCATTATAGTTTAATACTCGAGAAGTTGATGAATCGAAATGTCTTTAAATGTTGAAGCGACGGGCAAACAGTTATATGTTTCTTTCGTCATTCAGAGGGTTTTCATTACTTCGACAACAATAAAATAACCGGTCAAGTGCAAGTTGTACTTGCGCAATTAGTGTTTCGTACGTTACGTTACGGAGGTATAAAATGATCAGTAACTTCCCAAAGCACACCCCAAATGACTTTTCAACAAAGTATGTTTCCAATATTTACTGAAGACCTTGAAATTTTTGTTTTTTTTATATACCAGATAAATTATTAAAAGTAATGCACTCGTAATAATTTTCGTTCAATCTACACCCCGTGGAGAATATTCTAGAATTTTTTCAAAATTTTCAAAATTATTTTTTAAAAATAATACAAAAAAAAGTGTGCGCAAGTATAACATTATATATATATATATATATATATATATATATATTATATATATATATATATATATATTACTCGTGTTTTCACAAGCTTTCATTTGGCACCACACTCGATGACCTAGTAAAAAAATTTTTTTTCACTTCCGATTTCACACCCCAAAACTAACCCCTTAAGTCAAAATTTAACTTTCAAAACTACACGGCTCTGATGAGGTCATCAATTCCTTTATTAGTACCAAATTTCAACTTTCTATGACAAATAGTTTCGGAGAAAAGCAGGTGTGACAGACGGACAGACAAAACACCGAAGTGATCTTATAAGTGTTCCGTACGGAACACTAAAAAAATCATGGAGAATATTTCAAGAATAGCGATTTAGAAAATTCGTCGAGCGTTTGATTGCCGAATGACCTCCAAAATATTTTAAAGTTGAAATCATAACTTGAATTCCATAATTTTTTCTCCTAATAATTAGGAAGTTTTCTTATTAAGACCGGTAGTTGTTCTACACTTAATAAAAAAAATTATCTAATTAAAACATCTTAAATGTCTTTAATACGTTTTTTTCTTAATTTAGTTGACATATTGATGTCTTTGTTTGAGACGTGAATGGTTTAACATAAGTGACGATAATATGATTTTAAAGAGCACATATATCGAAAGAATAAAACATGCCAAAAAAAAAAACTTGGAATGTTGTTTAACTAATTATAATAAATAAATGTGTAAATAATAAATAATCAATTTAAAAACTCGTTTGGCTTTAACTTACACAGAAAAAATAATTCGAAATTTGTCTTGCAGAGTTTTAGTAGGGAAATAAGAACTAAACAGATATTCACTGCTAGTAAATATTATTAGTGTTCCATCCGGAACACTTATAAGATCACTTCGGTGTCTGTCCGTCTGCCTGTATGTCCGTCTGTCTGTCCGTCTGTCACACCCGATTTCCTCCGAAAATATTTGACGTAGAAAGTTGAAATTTGGCACTAATATAGGAATTGATGACCCCACCAGAGCCGTTAAGTTTTGAAAGTTAAATTTTGACTTAAGGGTTAGTTGAGGTGAAATCGGAAGTGAAAAAAAAATTTACCAGGTCAATGAATGGGGTATCAAATGAAAGCTTGTGAAAACACAAGTTCAAAAATATATATAATGTAATACTTGCGCACACTTTTCGTTGTATTTTTTTTAATTGTCAAAAATCGCTGCCCCCCTTTATCTCGAAAAGTACTGATCATAAAATTTGGAAAAATTTCTGGAATATTCTCCACAGGATGTAAAATTAAAAGAGAATTATCACGAGTGTATTACCTTTAATAATATATCTGGTATATAAAAAAAACAAAAATGTCAAGGTCATCAGTATTCAACAAAGCTCGAAAACAAACTTTGTTGAAAACTCATTTGGGGTATGTTTTGTGAAGTCATTGTCGATTTTATACCTCCGTAACAAAAATTTTTAATTTCAAAAAGCAATCAACGTATGA
>CM032455.1:76857748-76885248 GCA_019049505.1 Pachyrhynchus sulphureomaculatus
TAACGAATTTTGAGATTATTTAGCAAATTAATTTTACACATGTTTTATTGGTTTCACTTTTATGAAAAATGCCCGCTTAATTCCTCCCAGAGCGGTCCATGCTAGGAACACACACCGTGCTAATATCTCACATCGGTATGAGGTTCAACCGATGTGAGATATCAGCACGACATGTGTTCCTAGCATGGGCCGCTCTGGGAGGAATTAAGCGAGTTACATCCATCAATAAAAAAGCTGGTATATTTTTTAGGTTTCATCATCATCATTAGCTTATTCCATCCATAGTCGGATGTAAGCCTCCCCAAGTTGTCTCCAATGAGTTTTGTTGTTTGATTTTTGCATCCAGTCGTGTCCTGCTATTTTTTTTATGTCTTCCATCCATCTTATCTGTGGCCTACCTCTGCATCTTTTGTGTTCTCTAGGCCTCCAATCAACTATACGGCATGTCCATCTGTTTTCATTCAGCCTTGCGATATGCCCCGCCCAATTCAACCTTAATATACATATTCGTTGTATTACATCTGTCACTTTTTATCTTCTTCGTATCTCGGTGTTAGGAATATGATCTTGGAGTTTAATATATTTAGCATTCTCTTCTCCATTGCTCTTTGGCTTACCTGGAGTTTATTTATTTAAAGCCCACGTTTCAGTGCCATATGTTAATACCGGCAGTACATATTGATCGAATACTCTGGCGTTTATTGTATTTGGGATCTCCAATTTAAAAGTAGATTGTAACCTTCCGAACGCAGACCAAGCTAACGAGATTCTTCTATCCAAGTCAGCCTTTAAATTATTTTTTGATATTTCGATTTTTTGTCCTAAATATATGTTTGAACCATTCCTATTCTTTCACCTTCTGTTAATAGCTCTTGGCTGTTACTTCCCTTTCGTTGTTCAAATAATTGGTGTTGGTGAAGTTTATTTTTAGACCTATTTCTCCAGACTTGTTGTTTAATTCCATCGGCATTTCTTGTAGTTCTTCTTTTGTGTTGGCGATCAGAGTGATATCATCTGCAAACCTTAAGTGATTTAATCGTTCACCGTCCATTAGTATTCCTTTATTGTTCCACTTTTTTAGGTTTGCTTGGAGTATATTCTTAATTCCTGTTAAAACTCCGATGACTAGAACCACTATTGTAACAGTTCTAGAGGGCGACCCGAAATTTAGTCCTGTCGACTAACTGTCGGCCTACTTGTTCATTCTGTCGGGCGAGTCGAATAAAAACCTTTAAGATTGATATTGCAGCCCCCGTGCCTCGAGATGCCCAGATGAGGCCCAAAATGCTACATCCAAAAATGTACTGTCGTTTAACCACTTGAATCAAGTACCATAACATTTGTTGATACTAAAAAAGTCGAGAATCCCAAAGGGCAGACGCCGCCGAGACTGGGCCTAGCTTTAGAACTCAAAAAGCCAAAATGCTTTTAAATTATAGTATAAATTCAAAAAAATCAAGTAAATTAACGCTTGAAAAATCAAGTAAATGTTTGAAATTTAGATTAAACGCTTGAAAAATGTAGAAAATACTTAATTTTAAGTAAATACTTCAAAATTCATCTAAAGTTTTTTTACAGTGTACGGTAAGTACTTACCGTGTGAATTTCGTGCGACTCGACTATAAGAAAATATAGACAATAGGAAATTAACCCTTTTCGAACGTCATTATACTTGAAGAATCTGGAAATTTTCATTTTGATGCGAAAAGCTGGTATTACAAACAAATACCGATTTGGGCCTAACTGAGCCCATAGCAAATGATTTTGTTTATTGGGACTAGTTATTCCGTATTCCACGAATTCTATTACATATGAAAATGGTCAATTTACCCTCCCAATAGATAGGCTGGCCAGAAATTGCATAAAAAAGGCTTTTTCGGGCCCATGGCGAAAGGCCCGAACACTATGGGGCCTCAAGAATGGCAAATTCGGATTCTACGGTCGAAAAAGATAAAATAATAACAATTTCAGTCATCCGGTACGAATTTTATATAGAACTTAGAATAGCGTCTATACTATCAGAATTTCAATTTTTTTTTTGAACTTTGAAAATGCCTTGGCTTGTTCGGGTACAAGCGAGGCGTCTACCCTCGTGATATTTTATTAATTAATGCCTAAATTTTCTAAAAAATAACTTGGGCAGACGCGTGGGACCCAAAATTTGGGACTTACAGTCTTATTTATTCAAGAATTCGAAAAACGACCGTTTTTTGGCTGGCTTCGCCCTCCGTTATTGCCGGCGTCTGCCTTTTGCAGGTTCTCTCTTATTTTATCATTTTATCAAGCACAATCTGAATTTATTGATTTCATATGGTTTAAATGACTTTTTTTGGGCCGTAAAGCTGGGTCCGGTCTCGACGGCATCTGCCCTTTGGGTCGTTCGGCTTTTTAGTGTCAACAAATGTTATGGTACTTGATTCAAGTGGTTAAACGACAGTCCAGTTTTGGATGTAGCATTTTAGACATTATCTGGGCATTCCAGCGCCCCGGGGCCGTTAAACGCTTTTATTCGATTAGCCCTATAGAATGAACAACTAGGCAGACGGTTAGTAGACAGGTCAAAATTTCGGGTCGCCCTCTTGGTCTGTAACTGAATATTTTGGAAACGACTTAGAACTTTAATATTTTTATTAATATTATTACTATATACTTAAATGGCATAAGAAATCAACTCTGAGGAGTTCCTTTCCATATTATCGGCCCTAGGTGATATTGTGCATTCCTCACAAGATTTTACAGGCTGTATGGTTGCAAATAGCATGGTCCTTGTACAAATGTTTATTACGGTTAGAACACTTAATGTTATTATTATTAATATTATTATTTTCAGAGAGGACAACAAAATGGAACGAGATCTACAAGGTGAAGGTGGAGGTGGAAAAAAAGTCTTCGCATATGAAAATCCCACCTTATCACTATCTGATGACAGCTTAAAAGAAAGAGCCAGTTCATTCCAGGGTAGCAGAGATTTTATTTGTAAGTTTTTGTTTTAATTAAAATTATAATTTTTATGCTTACAATACACTTTTCATGTTTTGAAGAAAAGTGATTTGCACCATAATCAGTTAAGGGGTCAGTTCACTTTACCACCTTGAAAAAATCTAAATTTTTTTATGAGCGTTTTCGAAAATATATGTCATGAAACATGTCCCAAAATTTTATAAGGATCCGAGCATTCCTTCTATATATTTGAACACGTTATTAAATCTATCTCCGAACGCTCGCCTTTGACGCGCGCTCGCTCTGTCCTTCTCACACGCTTTCTACTTGCCTATACACAGATGCTCCCTACTGTAATTATCAACTGTTATTCACAGTATGAGACCCTTCTACTGAATTTTTCGGAGCCAAAGAAGTCCGCGCGTTTTTCTCGAAAACAACGTTTTTGCATGCGGCGTTGAAGTTTTTTTCGAAACCGTTGGACTGATCTTCATGAAATTTTTACCACATATTCAGCATACATGTGGCTATGGCTGGAACTAGAATAGTGTCAAAATAGTCATTTTTACTATTTTTTTTGGCATAAAAAATGGCAAAAAAAGCCACACTTTCACAATTTTTTTAACATCCGCCATTCTCTTATTTTTGCATAAAAGCGAATAATTCTAGTTTCGGCCATAGCCACAGTCCTACAGATTGTAAATCTTTTTGGCTTTAGTGTTTCAGAGCAGCCAAAGCTGAAAAAACGTCAACGCCACGGACACACCTTTTTTTGACATATTATGTTCGCCTCATATTTTTTCATAAAAAAAGCTACGTAAAATCAATAACTTTTTTTCCTTATATTTCAAGAGTGTATTAAAAGATCCCAAAAAGAATAATTTCAATATTTGCAAAATAGATATCGCTAGAAAAATTCGCCAGAATACCTTTTTTTTCGGGCGTTTGAAGTGAATTAAACTGACCCCTTAATTTCAGTCAATTGAGAAATTGATCATAATATTATTCCATGGTTTTCTTAAACAGACACAATTTTAAAATTTAAATTTAATTTTTGAATGCGGTAACCTGTCTAATTTAGTAGTAAAATGTGATAGCGAAATTAATGAAACTACAAATGTCCCACAAACTGCATGCAATGGGCTGGTCCACCAAATTTGACCTTAATAATCAAAAGGTATTATAATAAATAACTGCTTCTAGGATACAATTAATCTGTTGATTTTTAAATAAAATCTGTTCGAAAATGGTAACAAGTCTACAAACTACGAATACAAACTAATGTTAAATGATGTTATATTTTTTGAAAAAATTTCACTTCACTCAAACACACATTATACTTCACAGGAGTGTAGTCCGGGAGCTCACGACCAAAATGAGACCTCATCGAAGAGTGGCAGATAATCGTATCACTGTTAATTATGCCCCTCTTAGTCCCTCCAGGCAGTTTGAAGCCTCAAGTCTGGTTGCTGTTCCTGGAAACGCGCTTTAAAGCTGCAAGAAACAGTTGGTGGGCGAACCCATCGCTGAGTGACAGATATTCCGGCTATAGCTTCATTTCTGTGAAATATAACTGAAAAATGAATATCTGCCATAGTCATTGGGTCAATCGAAAGTTATAACTGTCTAAAGTTGCAGAAAAATGGACCCACCTGAACCCATAGAGAAGCGAATGAAATTTGTTTTAATGTGTTCGTTGGGGTTTGTAGATACTAAAAATAGCATTATCTGCCATGGAGCCTGGTTCTTTATTAAAATAAATTAAATTTTTTGCTGTAATAATGCGTAACTATTTTTGAAACACACACGCCTATCCTGCAACGCGCGCGCCTGTCCTGTAATTTGTTTTTCTCTCCAATACTATACACGTGACCTCCATCCAAGTTTTTTAGATGAATTTTGACCTACTGCCTGAATTTCTAATCCATTTTTCCAACTTATTAAAGTTAAGAGCTGTAGTCCGATCAATGATTCTTTTCATGCACGTCATAAGTGTCTGAATATAGTGTAAACATCCGTCTATATTATTCTTCTTGTCTTGTTAAGTAAATTTAAAAACTTAAAAACGTAGGTCTTCTGGCATCTGAAGTTATTTACGACATTCGCTCTATTATCTGTCCCGCTTATTTGTACATATGCAAGAAAGGCAGCGAATAACCTGCAATTTGGGTATAGCTTCATGTTTTAGAAGCCAGTACCGCCGAGTTTATAGAGAATAAAAATATAATAGCAACCTGAAAAATAAAAATAAGTGATATTAGTCGTTGGATTTATGCAGAAAGATAAATGTCCTTGACAAGTAAGAACTAGGGTGTTTTACACATCATACACATTTAATATATCCGTACTTTTCGTTAATTAGCAAACCGGATGAATAATTCTAAATTCTATTTTGACTTTTGAAATCGTCATTTAAAACTCAGACCGCCGACACTGAATTAACAGCCGATTGAATCGTACGAATATTCTTGACGTCGTGTTGATCACATGACTGCAAAGATCCATTGATAAGACTATAATCAGTTTATTTATATGTAATTAAATAAAAATATTTGTGTCAAATTCCGAAAGAAAAATTAATATAATTCTAATAAATTTTCAGTAATAAAAAAATGATGGAGTTTTTGAAAAAATTAACAGAAAATTTATATTTAGCGAGTTAAATAATATTATATTAAGTTATTATATAACTATATATTATAGAAAAAAGAAATATTTTTAACCAAAAATTAGTAAATTTTTAGCATAAGTGGATTAGAAAAAATTCGACTTTAACGTGTTGAAAAACATATAAACTCATACATCACAGCTAGGTAATAATGCGAATAGGAAAAATCAGTTTGTGTTTAACTTAAGCTTTGCATTAAAAATACAAAAGTTCGGCTGATAAAAGCAAGGACTGAACTTCATGGCAGATATTCGGAATTTCACTTCATATTACAGTATTCGAGCACTGGTTGATTTATCTGCCACTCTCGAGTGAGTTCGGGTAAGTCCAAAAACTCTACAGGTTCAAAAATTTGTTGAAATTCAAAGAACCAGGATCTATGGCAGATAATATTTTTTCACTTCTTTTTGAGTCCCAAACTAACTGTATCTCGAATATCTGGCACCCAGCGATGAGTTCATTTTTTGAGCCCATTTTTTCAAAAATAAAAAAGGTTTACTCCCACAGGAACCGGTCTCCGTAACAAATATTAAGGCTATAGTATCCTCACAATATATAATGGGTTTATCTACCCTCAATTTTTTGCAACGTCCCCCCTCCATAACCATGGCAGGAACTGAAATTTGAATCTATAAGTTGTATTTTTTAATTAGGCATGTCCCATTTAATAAGTTATATTTTTATTTGCGCTCTTCAGTGAGTCCAAAATCTTGGTTGTAAGCTCCAGTTGCTCTAAATACTAAAAAAATTGATTCTTATTTATATTGTCAGGTGAAACTATTTCTCATTCTCGAGCTAATCCAGTTGAACAGTCTCTATTGATAAATTATGTTTCAAAAATGCTTTGTCAGGTTCGATATCTATTCTTTTACAAGTATATACTACTAATATTTAAGGTAGCATGGCCAAAACATTTAACTGCGTTTCATATGCAAGTACTTCTAAATTCCAAACTGGTACAGGATATAATTGAATATATTCTGCCACTTTTTCATCTCACTACACCCTCTATAATTAGACTCAACAACCGATAAGAGAACTGTTTTGGAAAAATAGCAATCTGCAAAATTTATATTTGAATTCTCTTATCCAATAAAACTAATGACTTTAATTTATTTAATACAACTTTTACAAACTGAAAATATTAAACTCGCTGCATTAGTAAAAAAAACAGAAAATTTTGTTTCTTATGGCATCCATCCTAACATATGAAACAAAGCAAACCTAAAAATAATATATAGTTAAAATCTATTGTATAGCAAAGAATCGAAGAGTAAGATCTTAAACACGATACTACCGTAATTATATTTAAAAAGATTTCACCACAATATTGTTAAAAATATCAGTCTGCTCTTTATTATATTTTTCTTAACGATGGTTGGCGATCCAAATGGCTAACATAGTAACACTGCAGATCTAAAATATCTATTGATTAGCAATTAAACCATCTTCGGATGTCCTATAACCAAGAATTTTGACGTCTTCCAACTGACTTTGTTGTATACGCGAGTCTAATTTCTGCTACATATTTTAGAATTATGTTGTTGCACTTAACTTGATTCCAGGCAGTTTTACAAGTTATTTCGTGACTTCTTGATCCAATTAAATCTACCGAGAATTTAGATAAAGGAGATAAAATTGACCCTTAAACTTAATTAGAAAATGTACCGGCACAGATTTTTAGTTTAATGTGTAGTGTAATTTTTATGCAGTTCGACCATATTACTGTCAAATAGCGCCTACTTCTTCTATAAATAAACCTTTGTTTTAATTGTGAATTCCGAAAATTTCTCTTCTACCTCTTAAATTAAATGGAATATATTAGTCGAATAATTTATGGCTTTGGCGAATATCAAATAGTAGTGTCTTTTAGAAATCCAGCACAAAATAAGGAATCAATAGTGAATTGTTAAGTGACTAATGTTTAAAAACTTGTTTGTGCCCATTTTTAGTGTTCCGTACGGAACGCTTATAAAATCAATTCGGTGTCTGTCTGTCTATCCGTCACACCCAATTTTCTCCGAAACTATTTGGCATGGAAAGTTAAAATTTGGCGCTAATATACGAATTGATGGCCGTGTAGTTTTGAAAGTTAAAATTTGACTTAAGGGGTTGGGGGTTGAAATCGGAAGTAAAAAAAAAAAATTACCAGGTCATCGAGTGGGATGTCAAATGAAAGCTTGTAAAAACACGAATCCAAAAATATATATTCTTCTCCTTGTGCTTGTGAAAATAAGCGTTCAAAAATATATGTGCACAAACTTTTCTTCATATTATTTTTAAAAAATCGCCAGAAATCCTGTCTTGAAAAGTACTGATCAAAAAATTTTGAAAAAATTCTGGAATATTCTCCAGTGTAGATTGTAATAATTTATCTGACAAATCAAATCAAAAAAATTTCAAGGTCATCAGTTTTCAGTAAAGATCGGAAAGAAACTTGGGTGTGTTTTGTAAAGTCATTCATTGATCATTTTATACCTCCGTAACAAAAATTTTTATTTTAAAAGCAATCAACGTACGGAACACTAATTACGCAAGTCCAACTTGCACTTGGCCGGTTATGTTTATTTGAAGATTTTCTTTTATGAAAATTAATTCAACAATGTAATTATCACTCATAGTAAAAAAGAAAGTTTAAGTGCTACAAAAGGTAAATAACAATATTTGTCGGTCTACAATATTTTAACCTTGATTCAATTTTTATAGCCGGCTTGCGTTTTCTTATTTACCGCTAATTTGCATATCATTAAAAATAAATAATTATTATTTGTCAAAAGTTTAACAATTTATGTAAATGTAACATATTAAAAAATGTTGATACCAATTAAAACGAGAAATACCCAGTCGTTCACAAAAAATATAAATCAACAGAATATGAATGATTGCTGAAGCATATAACTTTGCGAAAGTTTAAAAAAAACTAACTTGAAACTCTTGGTTTCTATTTTGTAGTTCACTATAATCGACTATAAAAAACAAAATTTATTGTAATCTATTAACATTGCCGCTGTAATCGTGTTGCCGTCATCACTCACGGCAGTCACTCACGTAAGACATATTATCGTAAGTAAAAATCAAAAATCTTAACCTCAGTCGTAACTCCCAGCCAAGTGTGTTGCTAACATTATTATGGTTAATTTAAAAATAACTTAATACCGAGAACTGTCACTGTTCACTTATTTAGACTGGTTATAAACCGTTTAATAAAGTTGGACGTGAGTGTGGATCAAGCCTTAAAATGAGGCAGAATACTGTCCATTATAGTTTAATACTCGAGAAGTTGATGAATCAAAATGTCTTTAAATGCTGAAGCGACGGGCAAACAGTTATATGTTTCTTTCGTCATTCAGAGGGTTTTCATTACTTCGACAACAATAAAATAACCGGTCAAGTACAAGTTGTACTTGCGCAATTAGTGTTCCGTACGTTGATTGCTTTTAACATAAAAAATTTTGTTACAGAGGTATAAAATGATCAGTGACTTCCCAAAGCACACCCCAAATGACTTTTCAACAAAGTATGTTTCCAATATTTACTGAAAACTGAAGACCTTGAAATTTTTGTTTTTTTATATACCAGATAAATCATTAAAAGTAATGCACTCGTAATAATTTTCGTTCCATCTACACCCCGTGGAGAATATTCTAGAATTTTTTCAAAATTTTTTAATCAGTACTTTTCGAAATTATTTTTTTAAAAATAATACAAAGAAAAGTGTGCGCAAGTATTACATTATATATATATATATATATATATATATATATATATATATATATATATATATATGTATGTACTACTCGTGTTTTCACAATCTTTCATTTGGCACCACACTCGATGACCTAGTAAAAAAATTTTTTTTTTCACTTCCGATTTCAGGCCCCAAAACTAACCCCTTAAGTCAAAATTTAACTTTCAAAACTACACGGCTCTGATGAGGTCATCATTTCTTTTATTAGTACCAAATTTCAACTTTCTATGACAAATAGTTTCGGAGAAAATCAGGTGGGACAGACGGACAGACAAACACCGAAGTGATCTTATAAGTGTTCCGTACGGAAGACTAAAAAAGATCATGGAGAATATTTCAAGAATAGCGATTTAGAAAATTCGTCGAGCGTTTGATTGCCGAATGACCTCCAAAATTTTTAAAGTTGAAATCATAACTTGATTCCATAATTTTTCTCCTAATAATTAGGAAGTTTTCTTATTAAGACCGGTAGTTGTTCTACACATTAATAAAAAAATTTATCTAATTAAAACATCTTAATGTCTTTAATACGTTTTTTCCTTAATTTAGTTGACATGTTGATGTCTTTGTTTGAGACGTGAATGGTTAAACAAAAGTGACGATAATATGATTTTAAAGAGCACATATATCGAAAGAATAAAACATGCCAAAAAAAAAAATACTTGGAATGTTGTTTAACTAATTATAATAAATAAATGTGTAAATAATAAATAATCAATTAAAAAACTCGTTTGGCTTTAACTTACACAGAAAAAATAATTCGAAATTTGTCTTGCAGAGTTTTAGTAGGGAAATAAGAACTAAACAGATATTCACTGCTAGTAAATATTATTAGTGTTCCATCCGGAACACTTATAAGATCACTTCGGTGTCTGTCCGTCTGCCTGTCTGTCCGTCTGTCTGCCCGTCTGTCAAACCTGATTTTCTCCGAAAATATTTGACATAGAAAGTTGCAATTTGGCACAAATATAAGAATTGATGGCCCCACCAGAGCCGTTAAGTTTTGAAAGTTAAATTTTGACTTAAGGGTTAGTTGAGGTGAAATCGGAAGTGAAAAAAAAAATTTTACCAGGTCAATGAATGGGGTATCAAATGAAAGCTTGTGAAAACACAAGTTCAAAAATATATATAATGTAATACTTGCGCACACTTTTCGTTGTATTTTTTTTTAATTGCCAAAAATCGCTGCCCCCCTTTATCTCGAAAAGTACTGATCATAAAATTTGGAAAAATTTCTGGAATATTCTCCACAGGATGTAAATTAAAAGAGAATTATCACGAGTGTATTACCTTTAATAATTTATCTGGTATATAAAAAAAAAACAAAAATGTCAAGGTCATCAGTATTCAACAAAGATCGAAAACAAACTTTGTTGAAAACTCATTTGGGGTATGTTTTGTGAAGTCATTGTCGATTTTATACCTCGGTAACAAAAATTTTTAATTTAAAAGCAATCAACGTATGAAACAGTAATTGCGCAAGACTTGAACTTGGCCTTTTTTTAATTTATTAGAGAAACGTTAACGGGCTGGTTAGCGCAATAACCACATAAAAGTGATGAAGTTAATCGCTACTCAAAACATGGAGTTTATCGTAGTTTTTATAATAAATTAAGAGAACCATAAATGATAGAATGCGAGACATGAGACATCTAAAAATATATCGCGTTACAATCTATTGAATTTTATTTGTAGTGATTACTTGTAGCTGGGAAAGCTCTATATTGGTTATACCAATTATTATTAATTTTCGAATTTCGACTGGCTGGTTCTGCTTGTCAAATGCATGTGCTTTACGATTTCATCAATAAGGCGATACCATATCAATATATCTTTTCATGTGAAATCATCTAAAATAAAAAGTAATGATAAAGTTTATAAAACACGAGCTACAACAAGGTACTCCTGACTATCTTATATAATGATTGCACTCTAATCATTTACTATATGAGCTTCTTTATATCACGACGACATCTTTTCATTTAGCTTAAGATTAAATACAGCTTTACTTATGAGCTTAATGATGACAGAAATGATTGTCGAAGTAGAATCAAATTGAAATCTTCCTTTACCAACACAGCAGATCTAAATGCAAAAAGTTCACTAATATTTTTTTGCTATTTCTAGATTATATTGGTAAGAAACAATTTGTATTGAAAGTAAAGATGAGATATTCTTTTTATGGTGACCGGTTTAGGTTAGTTCAGGATATCACACTTTTAAAATATTGCGCGTTAGGTCATTTGCGAATGTTTCAAATTTTTAAATTGATAGCTTAGAGAATAATTACTAAAAAAAGCAGTGACAGATTAGCGGATGATTGCTCGATTCGCATTATTAAGACTATGATTTTAGCTAAACAACTGTTGATATATGTGGAATCTTTGCGAAACGGCTGCGGTATCTAAAGTGGTGTGACTTCCGTACATCTTAAATGCTGCTAAATTTATACGGGGACACTTCAGAAGAAAACTAATATGTTAATCATTCTCAAAGTCATTATTTGTTAATTTAATAATAAATAATGAAATGTAACTATTCCACTGATCTTGGTTGTAATCCTTCCGAACAGCGGATTCGTTGCGTCTTAGCAGCGAAGACGCGAACGAATCTTAGGGTGTGCAAGCTGTACAAGAGTTGTCCAGACCCCGGTGGACCAGTTATATTTAATATTCTGATTTAAAATTAAATGGCAGTGACTTCTAAACGATAAATAAAAATGAATAAACCGTTTTTCTTTAAATGTCAGTTGCATAATTCAAAAAAGTCCATTTCTTTTCGTTTTTTACATCCGAAGTTCTAATTTAAAACGATTTTTTACCTAAATAAGTATAAATCTGACGTTAATTTACGAATTGGAACGCGAATCTACTGCACATTTTTTATCTTTGCCGGAGTCGAGCTGCTTCCTCTTCGTTGTCTTTCCGGGAAAATTTCACCCGCGTCGATCTGCTGATCAAGATACGAAAAAGTACAAACATTCCTATAGAATTAGTTCATCGCACAAAAATGTCATTCTATTTCTAATACTAACATTTTGACGGTAATAATATTTAAGCCTGGTTTTTTTACACGCTTGGTTATTTATTTTAAGGTCTCCTATTTAATCCGACGTTTAGCACGAGTCACCTACGTAAATTGTGAGTTATGCTGAACATGCAGTTAATTAATTAACTATTAAAGAACTTAAGCAAGTATCAAGAAATTGGGTCTTAACCCTAATCTCTTAATTTATGGTTTATTTTGCGGAAAATCCCTTTGGCTGAAATGTATTATCTCTTATCACTTTAAACAATAATATTTACGAGATATGGACTTCGGCTAGTCACTGATAAAGGGTGAAATTTATGACTTTTATGACGCGTTTAAAAAAATGTACTTTCCATTTGAATTCGATTTTTTTTTCAATTTTCGATAGACCTTAAAGATACTTGGTTTGTTTTGCGAGCTTCTTAGAATTAAAAAAAATAAAGTGTATGCCATGGATCTGAAAGATCCCCATCAGTTTGATAATTTAAGTAAGTTTCCCTTTCTTTTTTCTTATTTTTATAATTTTTAATACAAAGTAATTATTTAAAGTTAAATTAATAAATAAATAAACTTTTCAAAATAAATTCAACCTTATATAAGAAAAGTAAAACATAGTACTTAACGAGCAATATCAGAAAATACTTATATCACAAATAAGCAATTTAAAGTTTTTGATAGACATAACCCAAGTCTGCTGTTACAATTAAATAAGAGATTAAAAAATCTTGATTCAAAAACGTGACACCCATCAGAGTTTCCAAAATTTAACACTAAAATTATTTTTTTTATTAGTGTTCCGTACAGAACACTTAAAAGATCACTTCGGTGTCTGTCACACCCGATTTTCTGCGCAACTATTTGACATCCATAGTTGAAATTTGACACTAATATAGGAAGTAATGGTCCCATCAGAGCCGTGTAGTTTTGGAAGTTAAATTTTGACTTAAGGGGTTAGTTTTGGGGGATGAAATCGAAAGTGAAAAAAAAGTTTTACCAGGTCATCGATTGGAGTGTCAAATCCAAAATATTTTTGATGTAACACTTGTGCACACTTTTCTATATATTATTTTTAAAAAATTGCGAAAAATCCCTGTGTCCTCCCCTTATCTCGAAAAGTACTGATAAAAAAATTTTGAAGAAATTCTAGAATATTCTCCATAAGGTGTTAAGGTGTAGATTGATCAAAAATTATCATTAGTGCATTACATTTGATAATTTATCTGGTTTTCAACAAATATCAGATTGATCGAAAATTATCATTAGTGCATTACATTTGATAATTTATTTGGTATATAAAAAAAAAAATTCAGGTCATCAGTTTTCAACAAATATCGGAAACAGACATTATTGAAAACTCATTTAGGGTAACAATTTTTTTTATTTTAAAAGAAATCACTGTACGGAACACTAATTGAGCAAGTCTGACTTGCACTTGGCCGATTTTTTTCTCAGTCTACACGATCACACTCAAATGAGTGTAATAGGAATAGTTCCTCGGACTCGTTCAAATGCCTATTAAATATAACAAACAATCGAAGACACGAATGGAAGAAGGTATTATGTAACAAAAATTAAATATCGAGGAATTTGAAGTAAAATGCGTTTTGTTGTAAATTTTCACCACATAACTCCTTCATCCATTCCCATATCTCCTCATAATATTTTAGATTCTTATTATTTTAGCTTTACCATACATAATAAATTACCAGATACACCTTCATCCATAAAATAAAACGATCTTATGACACAACACCTTCTTCCACTCGTGTCTTCAATTGTGATGACAAACATATTTTTATTTATATATAAACATATTAAAATTGAATATTTATACACGTGATATATATTAAAAAAACAATCTAAAATATTCCGGTTCCTTGCGACCATTTAAATGAGTTTGGTAAAATATTTGCTTACTAATTTTTGGAATTAACTAGTTTATGAGTCGAAATTAATTAAGTTAATTTTTAAAAAATGTAAAAATCTTACCTACATATAGATATTATATAAACGATTTAGTTAAATATAGTGATACCACTTATATAGAATACTGTCATTTTTTTCAGTCAGTGTCCAAAAATTCTATCACGAGTTAAAAAATTATTATTAGTTGGGATATTAAGGGGTAACACCACAGTGGCGAGCGAAAATCAAGCGTTTTTTTTCACGTGGAAGGGAGAGTAATTGAATAAAAATAACAAGGATGTTATCAAGTATATTTTTAAGAATGAAAAAAATTTTTTTATTCAAAAAATATTATAAAATGGCAGCACTAGAACTGTTCTCATAAAATATCTTGAAATGAAGAGAATCTACGGCACGTAGTATAACTGCCACAAATTTGAATCTGGAAAAACAAAAAAATTGTCTCTTTATCTATATCATAATAGCTAGAGAACTACGTAGAGGATTTTGAAAATATTGATTACTGTGAAAATGGCATTCGAAGAAAAAAGTTCGATTTTCGACCCAAAAAAATGGTAATTGTTTCTTAATAAAAAAAAGGTATCAACTTATCGAAAATCTCGTACGTATTCCTATTTGCAATGTTTTTTTTTTAAAGATAAGTTTAAAATTTGGACTGAATATACTGAAAATTGTTCGATTTATGCTGGGTGCTGTTTTAAAAAATCGTATTTCGAGAAAAACATGTTCAAAGTTTTAAGTCACAAATGAAAATTTTGAGTGTTTTAATTTTTTTACCATTAGCCCGCAATCCCAGCTCCGTGAAGCTGTCCTTAATAGCTTAAATTTTTTCTCTTCATTTTCATTTCTTATCGATTTTAGTTCGGCGCGCGCCTCTTTTGCCGCATCCGTCAGTGACTCCTCAGCGTGCCTAATTCGAGTAGCATCGGATTCGAGGCAAAAAAAATTATGGGACTGGCAGCCAATAGTTAATGTTAATACTGGCATTATTTTTAAAACACTTGTTAGACCATCATTGAAAGTACAGACAGCATTATCAATTGCTAAATTAAGTACTTTTTTCGCACTTAAGTAGGTCTTAGGAGCTAGACTCCAAACCGCATTATTAATACTTCCATTGCTGTTTTCTGTATATCCTCCCAAGCAACTCGTCATGGCTCGGCTCTTCATAAATAGGTTTTATGGCATGAAAAACTGTATAGCCTGCTTGCGCCTTCTTCCAGTCACACCAAGACTCTAAGCACTTCTCGTGCTACAACTTTTCGTCGGTTGGCATCTTGTGATACAAAGTCGCCCATATGTGTTTTCGGATACTTTCAACAGAGTTTGGATTTCACCGTATTACCAAGTCATAATAAATTGTTAATTCATCAGTTAATTTACTCTTCCCTCCGAGATTTATACTAACGACTTTCGAACAAAGAAAATTTTAACTGAACATAAACTACTACGAACAACATCTATTAGTATATTAGAGAAGTTGGAAAACGAAAGGTAAATTGTATACAACATTATTCAAGAAGACATACCGCAAGCCATGGGGAGCCGTTTCGGAGCGTGTAGACATAAAACTTTTTTCTCTTTATTCGTAAAGGTTCAAAGTATATTTTAAACCAATAAAAAAAATCGATTTTTTTGTGAATTCTACAGTGGTATTACCCCTAAAAATTTTCAAAATATTAAAAAAAAAAAAATTTCAATTCAAATGAATCAACTACCAAGGTAGATTTAGACATCTTTTAGACGATTGACTGTCAGAATCATTGTCAACATTACTGACAATGATTATTAAATACTTTAGGTTGAGGTAACGAATATCAGAATTCTACAGTCTGTCAGGTAAAAACTTGACCGCTCATGTTCTTGAAAAAATGTGTTTCAAGAACATTTTTTGCCATGAATGTATTCTTTGGTGCACGGTGCAATTACCTTGGTAAGTTGGCCAATCGCCTCCTGCATCAATAATCGCCTGACATCTTTGAGGCATGCTGTCGACGAGATTTTCTGCATACTACGGCAATGATCTCCAAATTTTTCGAATTTCGCGAAACAACTGAGTCAAAGTCCTCAGAGTCTTTCCTCTGAGCTTTCTCTTTACAAGGGACGAAACGTTTTTAATAGGGTTGGCGTCTGGCGATTGTGAGGGCAACTCTAGTATCCTATCCTGGGCACAAGCGAGCCGCTTCTCGACGTGATTTTCGCTCCGCAAAGGTTTCTCCGATGTGCATGGGCACGAAGATGTTGCCAAATGGTCTCATGGGATACATTCAAACCTGATTTTCTTAATCTTGCCGCTCTTTGACGCAGCATCAATTTTGGGTCCCGTGAAAACAAAGACATGATTCGTTTTTCGACTTTCGGAGTGCCTTGCCTACCGAGCCACATTTTGGCAAGTCGTCGCCATTTTTCGTAGTATTAAAACGATTTATCCACTTCTTTACAACCGATACCGACTTTTTAATACATTTAGTGACGGCGGAATGTGTCATTTTAGGTCTCTTTGGATGGGAACAAAAGAAAGACTGCCTCGAACCGACGTACAAAAAAGTGAGTCATTTTGTATTCTACGTGATTTCGAAGAAAGTTCGGAATCGACTGACACTTTCACTAAAATACGTCGTAGACAAAGGTTCCCTCTACCGATTTTTTGTTGAATTGCTAGAATCGCATTTACCAAAAATGAATTATCGCGGACACGTTCTTACTTGACAGACTGTACTTGGCTTAAAGCAACTTATACATATATGCCCAAACATGTTGGCCAATATATAGAGCTCAACATGTCGAATCTAACCTCATGGGACATGTTGAGATATGTCCAGCATATTCGACGTGATTGCTGGATAAAAGTTTGGGTCTAACATGTTGAAACGCCTAATGCCTCTCTAAAATATACCTTTAAAAAGTAATAAAGAAAATGGTTGTTAACAAGAAACAAAAGTTGATACAAATAACCTATAAATTAGTATTTGTAGCACTGATGTTTGGAAGACTAATTAATATTGAATATGCTTTCATAAACTGACAGCAGACAGATTAAAAATTGTCAGTTATAAATTATAAACATCCAAGGATAATTTTTAATAACTTGGAGATTACAAATTATAAGTTTTATGTATAACTTAAAAATAGGAGATATATATATATATATATATATATATATATATATATATATATATATATATATATATATATATATATATATATATGTATATATATATATATATATATATATATATATATATATATATATATATATGTATATATATATATATATATATATATATATATATATATATATATATGTATATATATATATATATATATATATATATATATATATATATATATATATAGAAAAGGATTATTTGAGAAATATTTCTAAAAAAAAATATGTTTTTATAAGAGTATGTTTTTTTAAGAACAATTCACAAATACGTCATAATAACAATTTATGCTAATTTAAGGAAAATACGAGTACAAGAGAAGACAGGACTATTGTTTTACATATTACAATCAAATTAGAGGATTAATATTTTTACACTCCGATAGTGCGTGTCTTTGATATCACCTCATCTCATTGTATGCCAATTATTTATGTAAGCTTGTTGTACGTATTTTAGATAATACCATACTTATTTTTGATAAATTACCCTTGTTTTCAGTAATAAACGAACAAAACACAAGTTCCTCAACTGCGGAAAGGGTAAGATCCGTTATACCATGGATGCGACAAAAAGCGTCAAGCAAATTTTCAAAGAAAAACCTGTACAAAAAAGTGCCCGTATTAAACTGGCTTCCAAAGTATGACAAATCATATGCCATAGGTGATATTTTGGCTGGTATCACTGTGGGCCTTATGGTGATCCCACAAGCCCTAGCTTATAGGTATGTAGTGTTGGTACATAACATATTAAACTTTCTACTTTCCAACTTACAAGGCTCCAATATGCTGAACAACTTGCTTAGAAACTTTAAATGCGTAAGAGGTGTATAAATTTACAGAATACATTTATTTTGAAAAAATAATTTTTGAAAATTTAATTTTTAGTGGTATCGCTGGCCTTCCTACTCAATATGGTCTTTATGGTTCATTTCTTGGGGCCATCGTGTATATATTCTTTGGGAGCTGTAAGGATGTTCCTGTAGGTCCTACAGCAATTTCATCATTGTTAACCTTTCAAGCAGTTAGAAGTATGGGACCTGAACATGCCATTTTACTGTGTTTTTTGACAGGAGTGGTTCAAGTACTTATGGGCATGTTTGGGCTTGGTAAGTACAAGACTATTAAATTTTCTAAAAATACTGGGACTTATGTTCAGCACAGCGGCCTTGAAAACCATGTTGGGAATTTGGAATCTTTGGCACAATAACACTACTCATATATATCATCACTATACCAAAGACTTTATTTTTGCTCTCGACGCGCATTTTGCTAACCATGTTAGCTTCATCAGGCGCGATGACTGACTAAGAGTCAATCATCGCTCCTGATGAGGCTAACATGGTTAGCGAAACGCGCGTTGAGTGCAAAAATAAAGTGTTCGATAGAGTGGTAATATATACTGAGTAGTCACGTAAGAACCATAATAGAAAAAGTTTCAAAACTGAATAATATAATTTAACATTTTATTTTACTATTACATTTCTTTTTATGCTGGAGCTTTACTTGAAATACTAAATAACAATTATATCTTGATGAAATATTTAACTCTACAGGATGTATCTCTTAGCTGAAATAGTTTCAGCCCGAAAAACTTTCATGGATGGGAAACATTTAACTTTTTTTAGACTATTCCTAACAGCGATAGACCACTATGAACTTACCTGAGGCGAAAATATGTAATTTCCGACTAATTTTTCAAACGGACAACCCAGCTTTTAGAAGGGCCTCCGTGTTTTATATAATGTCCTGTTCCATATAGCGTTTTACTACTTAGACTGTCTATTCTCCCCATAAATCACGACTCACTAAACGCGATGATAGAACGCTTACGTACATGATATACAGATATAATAAGTTTGACGACTGCGAACTTATCTATTTTAAATGAGACATGAAAGGAAAGATCATTGGTTTATAAAGCTCGATCAAAATCAATAGATAAAATGACCGACAATCTGAGAAACAATTTATTTAACCGGTTTTAAAACCTAAGTTCTTGAAAAAAATTTTTCCGAGGATCCACCAATATATCATACAGTTTTACCCTAGTTACATAGAAAATAACCACAGATATAATAAAAAAAATTACTAATAAATTTCAGCGTTTGCCTATTGAATTTTCAACATGGGGACGGCACATGTGCTGTAAGGGATCCCTAAAGCTAACGCTTTGGGGAAATTTCTAAGGTGCTATAGGACAACGCGTGTGCGGAAAAAGCGATTCACCTTGGTCTTGAATCTCCATAAGTTGTATTCGGTAGAAAATAGAGTCTTGAGCAAATCATTTCAAAGGGATGAAGTTCTTCATATAAAAGAATTCTTAAAAAGGGTGGTGTGAGTAGCGACAAGCAGAACGTCATAAGGATGTTTATTCCTAGCATGTCCCATTCTTGGAGGAATTAAGAGGGCTACATCCATCGAACGACTTCCATGAAAGTACCTACAGAATAGACTCAAGTCGGCCAACAGTTCATGAATTTTCTAAGGGATCATAAATGCTGGTAAGTTTTCGATCTCTAATGAGGTCGAGGAAATAAGCATATTATCATCGATCAAGCAGTAGGCTGGATTTCTGGTCCTTTTCAGCAAATCGTTAATCTAAGGAAGAAAGAGAGTAAGAGTCGATATGGAGCCTTAAGGGTACACCAGCGATGATAGGGAAGGTATTACAAAAAAACCCGTCAACTTCCACTTGTAAAGAATGTTGAGGAAACACGACGGCCACAAACGAAAACTTTTGAACATATCATAGATATTCTTAGCCAATAATCTCCAGTACCAAAAACGGTCGAATGCCTCCGATATATCAAGTGTAATCGCTCGAGGTTTCCGAAAATGTTCGATTGCCTTGTTCCATTTAGAACAGGGCAATCGAACCTATTTAGGTATGACACAAGTTAGAAGATCCTCTGTTGACTCTTGCCTACGAAATATATATTAATGTTACTAATAATAATAAATTTTTCCAGATATTTTTAAAAATATTGATTTATAGCCTTTCCATTAATTCCTATATTACTGAAAGCAATGCAGCTGGTCGGTAATCGTTTGGCAAAGTTTTTTTGCCTTTTTGGGTATCGACTGAAATGTATTTCCTGCAGTGTAGGATAGGTAGAAAAGTTTATATAGAACTTGTGTGAGTTTGCTTGCGCTTTTTTTGACTACTAAGGCGAGTCATAAGCTCCAGAAGCCTTTTTCATTCATTGAAATACGTTTGATGATACACAATTTGAAGATACTATAGGATATCTTTGATTGCATATTGAGAATAGTGGGTGGTGTTTTTTTCTGGAAATAAACTATGGAATGGGAAGCAAAGAGTTCAGCTAACAAGTTAGCTTTCTCAACATGTTTTGTTGCAATAGTATTATCTAGCCGTGTAAGTGGTGTCATAGAAACTTTAGATAAATTCTAAATAAAGGACTTAACGGTCGATCAAAAAGCTTTGAAATTTAATTCTTTAATTTTGTGCCTCCTTAGTTTCGTCGATTATTTGTTTGCATCTATTCTGGGTACTACCAAAGATGTTACAATTTCTGATGTTAGGGCTTTCACGCCATTATGAGTAGACAAGATGTTCTACACACCTTGCCTACCTTCTTTGCACTCTCGATAGAACCAAGGCTATTGGAGGGACAATTCGTCGAAAAAGGGATGTAGCCTTCATGCCAGCCGAAATGACATCGGGAACTTTCTGAACGAAGTCAAATGGGTCGCCGGATCTGAAATAAACGTCTAAAGTTCTTCTCATTTAGCAAATTTGTAGTGACAAATCTAGCACAGACTATACCTCTCTCTGTCGCAGATTGGTAGAATCCTCAATGTTGAAATGAATTTATGGTCGGAAAAACCTACCTGCGGATTTATGGTAAATCTCCGCATTAGGGGTCAACAACTGGGCCACAGTCAGGAAGTATATCGATAAACGGAGTATAGCTACAAGTGATTAAGGAAGATTCAGCTTCACAAGAGATTTATTTAATTACAAGTACTGGCGCACCAAATTTATGTTACAGTTTAAACCTCATATAATATACTCCTTTACATTTTTTATCTCCCCATGTTGACCTTCGGGGATTTTCGTTACCCTATTCTTCACCACCGCGAAAATTGGGGACACGGCAAAGCCACGAAGCGTTAGCTCGTAAGAACAAGTACACGCAGCCTAAGTCGATGCGATGATATCATACAGGACGACGCCTGGTGGAATTTGAGCATCTACCATCAGGTTTGTTTTTTAGTCGCCTTCTACGATATGCAGAGCGTACCGAGAGGTGGTATCCTATCCCCCCCCCCACCCGGGAAATACTAGAAGATAAAATTCCTTCTACTTGTGGTATTATGTATACAGGAAAAACTGGAATTAAGGGATATAAAAGGTGATTAAAAAAGAAACAAATTGTACATTTCTCTGTAGCTGCACATCAATATTCTACAAGACCAACAACTAATGTTAGAGAAATTAAATTAATAGAAAAACGTTTTACGGCCAGCATCAAAGTTTGTTTCAGTAGCTTAGTTTTAAATGAAAAATTTGAGAGTTTATTGAAATTTACAAACAACCTAGTAACATCAATAAAAACGTTTTGCAGTGGGCACAACAGTTTTTTTTTGTTAAATATAAGTCATAAGTTGTGTCTATAGTTATTCCAAGGAATGACATGTTTAATGTAAATACAGTTTTTCTTAAGAGCAATATTAATGAAAATTAAGTTACAGTATTTAGCGTATAAAGTTAAAAATAATGGTCTACATGTAGTTGTTTTTCTACAAATGACTTACGACGTTATAGATAAAATATAATTAACCATACTAGATTTACAGCAATTATTATAAAATATATAAATTATCGTAATATTTTTAAAATTTCAAAATAGAAATATGATTTTCTAAAATCAAAGTCTAAAATATCAAGTTTTAATTATGTGTAACTACATATTATTTAGGAATTTTAACTTACGTTTAACTTCTGACGCATACAAATTTCTCTCTAACAGCACAAGGTATGTGCTGTGAATTTTGTACGTCATTTTTAATTTAATCTAAAAGTATTTGTGTAATGAAAAATTTACCTATTCGATTTTTAAAATGCTTACTTCATAATAGGTTAATGTCACATTGTGTAAAATCGATAAGATAGAACTTTAAAAAATATTATACGGGTGATATTTTTATTTACAAATTCACTTTTTTGTGACAAATGCCTTAAATTAGTTAATTAAGAAAAATCTAAAAATTATGAAGATGCATCTCATTCAAAAATATAATTTTGTATAGGCACAAGTTTTTGGAAATATCAATTTAGTTAGGTAGAATTTTTCTAAAGGTTCCACCATAATATAATATTAATAAAAAAATATTTTATTAATTTTGGAAAGTGGAAAAAAGAAAATAGAGTGTGGTGGTGAATTCACTTTTAAAACGCACGATGGATTCTTTTCTATTTACAAAAGTCACTAGCTACAATAATAATTGTACTAATTATAAAAAGACTTACAGTATATAGTCAAGCAGGATAAATTTATAACTTTATTATAGAAATTGGAACAGGATATGGAGATACTGACGTAACTAAAGAATCATATTGGAATCAAAGAGCTTTCAATAAGCACAAAGTTGTTATTTTTGTTGAAACTATAATTATCAAAGATGTAAAACAAGGATTTGCTCTTTTCTTAATCTACTTCAAGGATTCTTTTTCAGAAAACTTGAATGTTAACTTTCATATCAAAATTTGCATGCAGACGACATTGCAATACTGGTTAAAAATTGACTTTTATACGCAATTAATACAAGCAATAACTGCAAGACTTACACCAGAACAAAAATATAAAACAAATTACTCAGGAGTATATACCCTGAAAGTCAACTATTTGTGTGTTTGTGAATTTCAAATTCTATGTTTCTTTCAACATATCTTGTCTCGTATTTTTTACTGATTTTTTTAAATTTTATTATCTATAATGGGTGTCTTAACCAAAAAACTATTATTGATATTAAGTATATATACCATTTTGTATTATTAAGAGATGCCACCATGTTTATTTTTTAATTAAATTTGTGTAGATATGACTGATTCCTCTTATGTCAGTCCTATCATTCACAGTGTTTTCATCTTTTTTTATTTCAATCATCTCTTTGATCTGTAGTTTGGCATAATTCCGCTCTTTGCAGAGGACCTTGGTTTCATTAAATTTAAAGTCATGTTTTTCTTCTGCTTCGTGTTTACTAAGGGCAGTGGAAGCATTCCTAGTATATTTGTGTCCATTCAGTCTGTTTTTAGTAACTAAGAAGTCATTCCAATATATTTCTTCGGACAATTCGCACACGGTATTGCATACACAACATTAGATTCATTCATTGTGGGGATATGGCTTTTTAAGTTTGTAAATAATGAACTTATTTTGAGTTTTATGGCAAACTATAATGTTATATTTTTTCAAGACCCATTTCAGGTTCTCAGAAAGTTCCTTTGTATAAGGAAGTGGTAAAAATTTATCACAGTTTCGTTTACTATTTTTGGTGTTGTTTTTTGAGTTATTATAAAACTTTTTTATTGTTCGATTGATGCCATTCTCTTTAAAATTGTTTTGTATTAAGACCGTTTTTACTTTTTTTAGCGCGTCTGGTCTTAGTTCACGGGAAGTCAATTTTATTACTTGGTCTGTTAGGCCCACTATAACGCTGATTTTTCTGGGACATTGCATGATTAGAGTGAAAATTCAAATATCTCCCTGACCAAGAAGGTTTTGTGTACCACTCTGTGAGGATTTTATATTGCTTTCTGATAATAGTCAGGTCCAGAAAATTTATTTTACCATCCTTTTCAATAGACAGTTGGCTAAGAATTTAGATAAATTGTATAATGGCGACTGTATACATGAAACAATGGGTCTTAACGGGGTACCTTGTTTGTGTAATTTGGGTAAACCATAAATTTTAGGTGTCACACAGCATTGTTTATCATTAGATTTTTAGCTTTTCTTTCGTCTAGTTCTTTTTCATTCAGTAATTTCTTTATTAAAGTGTTATTTTTCTTCTGATATACATTTGTTGGGCCACTATTTATTTTTTTATAAGTATCTGTATCATTTAATATATTTTCCATTTTTTCATCCTATTCTGTTTTGTTCATTATAATGGTTTTATTTGTCTTATCAGGTATAAGAACTATAATTTGGGGATTGTCTTTGATAAATTGTTTGGTACGACGTAAGTGTTTTTTGATATTTTGTTGTAACTGGTTGACTTTTATATTTTTGTGTCTTATTTTGGTTTTATGATTTGTAATTAAGAATGACTTCTCAGTTACTAAAAAACAGACTGAATGGACACAAATATACTAGGAATGCTTCCACCGCCCTTAGTAAACACGAAGCAGAAGAAAAACATGACTTTAAATTTAATGAAACCAAGGTCCTCTGCAAAGAGCGGAATTATGCCAAACTACAGATCAAAGAGATGATTGAAATAAAAAAAGATGAAAACATTGTGAATGATAGGACTGACATAAGAGGAATCAGACATATTTACACAAATTTAATCAAAAAATAAACATGGTGGCATCTCTTAATAATACAAAATGGTATATATACTTAACATCAATAATAGTTTTTTGGTTAAGACACCCATTATAGATAATAAAATAAAAATAATCAGTAAAAAATACGAGACACGATATGTTGAATGAAACATAGAATTTGGCATTCACAAACACACAAATAGTTGACTTTCAGGGTATATACTCGTGAGTAATTTGTTTTATATTTTTGTTGTGGTATAAATATTTTAAATGTCCGAGTGTGCGTAAAAATGTTATATGTTTTTCATCGTGTAATTTGACTTAAAAGATTTTAACCTTGTATTTTCTAATTTTAGAATGAATATTAAAAAATAAAGAATTTTTTAAAATGCCTAAAAAAAAATAAGGCGAAACGTCAAATAAACTAGTTTGTATTTTCCAAAAGAACCTAAGTACCCAAGAAAAACCAATCAAGTTTATGTAAACAAAAGGTTCCACAGAAAAATTATTATATATATATATATATATATATATATATATATATATATATATATATATATATATATTTATATATATATATTTATATATATATATATATATATATATATATATATATATATATATATATATATATATATATATATATATATATATATATATATATATATATATATATATATATATATATATATATCCGTCAAACTTAAGCAGCAAACTAGTACTTAACATTTCGAAGGTATACCCAATTATTACGCCAATAAGCTTTTGTTGAGTAATATAATTGTAAACAATGAATATTCTTAAATATTTGGGATTCCGATTGACCAACTTATTCGATAGCCAGTTGCACCTCTGATATATAATACTAGGCTTATCCTAATCGTTAAAGAAGTAATTACTTCCTTATATTTTTGTTAACACTGTAAATGATTTTTCAACGTTACGTGATGCTTCTGGGAGAAAAAAATAAAACAAATGTAATTATTTTAAATAATAATAGGAAAATAAACTCATAAGATTATCTGTCTATTTCAAGTTCAAGAACGAACAAATTTTTAGCGAACTTCCTATAAAAAATCAACAGTACCGTTAAATACCGTTATTTGCAACAAGCACGATTAATTAATTCAATTTAATTTGATTTGCGTGTCTGATTAAAAATTGAAACAAAAAAAAATAGGTACATCAATCAGTATTATTTTTATATAACAAATTTCGCGGAAATCCCAATGAACAAACACGTGATAAACGCTAGGGGCATTCTGTTAAATCTTCATATTAGAATAAATTGAAAGGGCTTCGGTAATCGTACTTTTACTTTATCCAAAATCTTTTTAAATTAGAAGCTTACGAACTCGCGAAATATAAACATGAAGCCAAGATTTATTCTTATTTATGATTTATGATTATTTGAAATATAAAGTGAGATAAATTGCAGTAGTCTCGTTTTTAGGTCTACACAATTATTATAATTATTTTTTATTATATTAGGGAGGCGATACTTTTACTGCAAGCTCTTTTATTGTGGAAGGGTCTGGGTTTTATTACCCAGATCTTAAAGTGGAGTTAACAAAAAGGAATCTGTCTAGTATGTTAATTTGCCGTAACCCTTCCCACCCATACTAGTATTACTACTACAGTGTGAATCCACAATAATGCGATTTTTTGCGACGTTTACGGTGACATTTAACCCCCTAGCTAATGATAATGTTTAAAAATCAATAAATTGTGTATATATATATATATATATATATATATATATATATATATATATATATATATATATATACATAATGTGTTATTCTTCGTCAACCGGAAACCCCATTACTTCATAAATTGAAGCAATTTATGAGGACAGAATCTGATCCAGATTAAAGCTTATGATGTTTTGAATTTTGAGCAGCATATTAAGAAACTGTGCTGATTTGAGCGCAGTACCGACCCAAATTTGAAAATGGATTTCAAGAAAACTGAAGTAAAAATATAATTTCCTAATATAACCAAAAGTTTTCTCTGAGAATCCTATTTTATCCCAAAAAACCTACAATTTTTGTAGGAATTTTTTTTTTTTATGGCCTCAATTTTCGAGATATTTATACCAAAACCTTTAGAGAAATTATATAAGAAACAAAAAAATACTTGTTTGTATTCGTAGAATTTGAAGCACTTTTTAACAATTCGTTATTTTGACCTATATGCACCGGCAAGTGTTTTAGAACGAAAAAAATCGTAATAAATAACGAATTGTTAAAAAGTGCTTAAAAAATTCGTGGTCATTCTATAAATAAAAACAAGTATTTTTTATCTCTCACATAATTTCTTTAAAAGTTTTAGTTTTAGAATAAAAAATTGTTGAGTATCCAAAATATGGCAAATACGCTGTGATAAATATCTCCATCTCCATAAAAAAAAACTTTTCCTGCAATAGTTGCATATTTTTTGGGGTAGAATAAGATTATCAGAGAAAACTTTTGGTTATATTAGGAAATTACATTTTTTC
>CM032455.1:76887748-76950248 GCA_019049505.1 Pachyrhynchus sulphureomaculatus
TAACCGTTTCCCCAGGTTTTAATACCTCATAATAGATCACGCCCTTCCGGTCCCACCAAACACAGAGCATCGTCTTTCTGCCAAAGCGATTCGGTCTTGCAGTCGATGTGGATAGTGCGCCTAGATCTACCCATGATTTTTTGCGCTTGGGATTCTCAAAATAAATCCCCTTTTCATCCCCTATAACTATACGATGCAAAAACGACTTCCTTTTGTACCGAGCGAGCAAAATGTCACACGTGTTTTTGCGCTTTTCCATTTGCCTGTCGTTCAACTCATGTGGTGCCCATCTACCAGTCTTCTGAATCTTTCCCATCTCTCGTAGCCGATTGAAAACAGCTTATTGACTAACGCCCAATTGCTCGGCGAGTTGTTTTTTTGTGTTTGCGAATCATCTTCGTCCAACAATGCTTCGTATTTTTTTGGCGGTTTTCCACGTTACTTGTCTGCAACGTCGAAGTCACCACTTTTGAAACGCCGAAACCATCATTCACACGTATCTTGCGATGGAGCATGTTCACCATAAGCTTCTCGAAGTATTCAAATGAAAACAAAAAATTAATTCTGTCCGCGAATGCTCTTTGTTCGGTATAAATTTCGACATATTGAACACAACAACACAACACTATGCACACACTTTTCGAATTTATCACTCGTGCGCGTCTGACACTTGTTGTTGACACAACAAAATGGCGCAGTGTCAAATGTTTATAGCACAAACTGCATGGGTGCACCATCTGTTGTCTGAAATCCGCATTTCATTCTTGTACACCTGGTATATATATATATATATATATATATATATATATATATATATATATATATATATATATATATATATATATATATATTGTGACCTAATCTAACCTGACTAGAATATTCGTTATGCCATTTTTATCTGGTATGGAACATAAAAATAAGTAGAATAAAAGTCTACAAGTAGTTGTTTCGATCTCTACACATATACATTTCAATAATATATATTCGTAGAAAGTAATATAAAGACAATTAATAAATAATTATATATTTGTCAAACTAATAACAAAATTTTTCATTGTCCTGATAACGCTCTGCAAGAATTACAATTTAATTGCATACATTATTTTTATTTACATTTCAAATCTCATAACATACCAAATTTATACTAAATTTGCAAAAAAAAAGTGCTAGTATGAGAAAAAATATTTTCAGTTTAAAAAAATTATTAAAAAGTAACAATTTACCGAATTAATGTACAAAGAAAAAGTGTACCTAATTAGTATTATCATTTTTTTAGGGTTCCTAATAGACTTTATTTCCGGTCCAGTATCCTCTGGTTTTACCTCAGCCGTTGCTTTAATCATTTTAACATCACAAGTTAGAGATATTCTTGGAGTTCGAGCTCCAGGATCTGTTTTTACTGACATGTGGAAAAATATATTTAAGGAAATTCATAATACAAATGCTTGGGACACTGTTTTGGGTATCAGCTGTATAGCCGTCCTACTAATTATGAGAGTAAGTTTCAATATATCAAGTATTAGAAAATAGATGATAAGAACACCACGTACGGTAAAATCAGTATTTAATTTTCACATCCCGATTTTCTTCCAACAATTATATGATTTCTACTCGATATAGCGTACTTTCCACAGATATGTGTTTTCAATAGAGTTAAGGAATCAACCGGTCAATTTTTTTTTTGCAAAATATGCCCGTAAATTGACCAGGCTGATTCGCTAATATTCCCAAATACCCTACTTGCAATTTTATAATTTTTTGATTTATTATTAAAATAATAGTTTGTAAAGATCTTATTATTTATAACACACAATACATCACCAAATTTTCAGCTTTACCAGAATTAATTCCGAATCATCCTGCACAGGTGCAATCTGATTTTGGCAAGGTAAAATTTGAACTGCGTTTCAACAATACTATTTTTTTAATTCCTTAGTATTAAAACTAAAATAACCGGTCAAGTGCAAGTTGAACTTGCGCAATTAGTGTTCCGTACGTTGATTGATTTTAAAATAAAAAAAATTTATTACGGAGGTATAAAATGATCAGGGACTTCACAAAACACACTCCAAATGAGTTTTCAACAAAGTTTGTTTCCAATCTTTACTAAAAACTGATGACCTTGAAATTTTTGTTTTTTGTATACCAGGTAATGCACTCGTGATAATTTTTATTCAATCTACACCCCGTGGAGCATATTCCAATATTTTTTCAAAATTTTTTGATGAGTACTTTTCGAGAGGAGGTGGGCGATTTTTTAAAAATAATACAAAGAAAAGTGTGCGCAAGTATTACATTATATATATATTTTTTACTCGTGTTTTCACAAGCTTTCATTTGACACCACCCTAGGTGACCTAGTCGATTTCACCCCCAAAATTAACCCCTTAAGTCAAAATTTAACTTTCAAAACTACATGGCTCTGATGAGGCCATCAATTCCTATATTATTACCAAATTTCAACTTTCTATGACGAATAGTTTCGGAAAAAATCGAGTGTGACAGACGGACAGACAGACACCGAAGTCACCTTATAAGTGTTCCATGCGAAACGTACGAATTTCCTTGTTTACTTATTTGATTATTTCTACTAGGCTGTATTTAATAATATATATATATATATATATATATATATATATATATATATATATATATATATATATACGGTTTCAAATATGTACATAGTTACTTTATTTTTCTACGTAGTCACCATTCCTTTCAAAACAAAATATCGAAAAACAAACTTCTTCAAGCCGTCCACATAAAATACTTCGCCCGAAATTTCCGCCAACTTTGCACTGAGGTTTTCAATTCTTCAGTTTCCTCGAATCGTTGAGATGCACACAAGTTCTTGAGGCGTAGGAAGAGATGATAGTCACTGAGCGCGAGGCCAGGACTATAAGCTCTGGGATAGTCCTGATCTCACATCCAGTGACTACTATCTCTTCTTAACCTCCAAAACTGACTTGCATCTCAACGATTCAAGAAAATTAATGAGTTTAAAACCTTAGCTCAAAACTGGTTGAAATCCAAAACGGCGGAATTTTATGCCAAGGGTTTGAAGAAACTTGTTTCATGATATCTTGTTTGGAATGGAATTGTGACTATGTAAAAAAATAAAGTAACTATGTTTGTATTTGAAAGTACTAAATAAGTTTCTTTTTTTGCAATTCATTTTATTACCTTACTGTTAAAACATACCTCAGCGGCGAAATTCTATGCGGAGGGTTTAAAAAAGCTTGTTCCACGATATTAAAAGTGTTTGGAAGGAAATAGTGACTATGTAGAAAAAGAAATTAACTTCGTATGTATTTAAAACTATTGATAAAGTTTTCTTTTCTTCAATCGTTCTACTTACCGACTAGTCGTAATGTTTGAAACGCGCCTATTACATACATGCATAAATACATATTTATCTAAAACAATTTAATTTTTTAGATTGTAGGACAACTAAAAGTTGGTCCACCCAAAGGAGAACCTTCCAAAATTCAATTTTGTGTTAATAAGTTCTTATGGTTATTTTCTACTGCTAGAAATGCTATAATAGTTATTATCTGTGGATTCATTGGATATTCATTTTATCTTAATGGTAAGTAACATTCATAATTTCGGGAGTTTTTAACAATATAAAAATTTCCGATACACAGAGGCTTATATAAAATTTAGTAAAAAAATTTTCGGAGGCATTCAAAATAGCGCAAATAAAAAGAATCTGTATTCCTGAATAAATGTCTTTTTAAACTAAATACATAGTTTCGTCTCTTTTTAATATATCTCATTTAATTGAACAATAAAAAAGAGGATCTACTAAAATATATTCTCACCTTCCTAAATCCACGAATATCGTACTGCAAAGGAAACTTCTATTATTGATATATTTCATTCACACCATTTTTCACATTCTTTATTCCATTGTTGTTAGTGTTATTATCGTTATACCTTTTTTTTATATTTGCTTGGAAGTAAAAAATTGCGTGTCTACACACCACTGCTCTCAAATATTTTGTAAGAGTAAACAGATTTTTAATCAGCTTAGCAAGACCAAAAAATAAATTAGCAAATGAAATTTTTTATGTCATTTTTTAATAGTTTTCCAAATGAGACGTTAATTGAACGGACGGACCACTCTCAGAGCTTTCCTTTTAACAGAAACCTGAAAATAGGAAAAAATAATAAATTACGAAAACTAATTCTACCAAGGTCAAAAATATTTTTAATGTAAACATATTAGAACACCCTAATACTTTGATTTCCTATATTTTTTTTACTGTAATGGATTAAAAAAATTAATTATCTTTCGTAAATTTACTTTTTTGAGGAAATAAACTCATCCAGGTTGCATAAAAATTGTCTATTATTTTCTAATTGCAGTAAAAATCAATTTGCTATACAAAATATTAATTAATGATTTTGCAGTTGCTGAAGGTAGTATTGACTCTCCTATTTTTTCATCGAAATCAATTGCCACAATTTTAAAACAGTGGCGACTCGCTAGAATATCTGTATGTTATTACATTATAATGTCTGAATTTCCCTAGTTATTTTACTAACTCCGTTTTGCTACTGAATGACCCTGAGCTACATGGTTTGAATTAATGACGTAAAAATGCGTACTTTACAGTATTATTTATATAATATATAATCAACATTTTCCTACTATTTTAGGCGATTCACCTTTCACTCTGATAGGTGATGTTCCACCAGGTTTACCAAATTTTCAACCACCACCCTTCGGTTTTACAATGATGAAAAACGACACCGAAGTGTATGTAGATTTTATTGAGATGGTATCTAATTTGGGAACTGGCATAATAGTTTGTCCTCTTATTGGTATATTGGAGACAATTGCAATTTGTAAAGCTTTTGGTAAGTTAAATGTATAGTATATAATTTATATAACTAACTAGTTCTGTATGGATAAAAAAGGATAGAGGGGTGAAATAATTAAGTGCAAAAATAATGCGACATTAATTCCTGGATTGGTAGGAACTCTATCGCGGCAGCTCTATGCTAGATCTTTTATTTTTTTATATAATTTACCCTACCTACCCAGTGAGCACACAGTGTTATTTTCTCGCTTCTATTCAAGGATCTCGCATACATTTTATCGAATTTTAGTGGTTAGTCAAACTAGTTGAAATTTTTGGTATCATATAGTAAAAATTTATTATTATTACCTGTGATAAAAAATTATTATTGAGACAGCTTGAGCCCATACCTAGTTTTTAAGTTGTAGGTCTCCCAAAAATAAAATGAATAACATGATTACACGACATTTTTAAATTAAAACCCGAAATTTGAACAATTTTACTAAAATTCTCGTTATTAAATTCTATGAAAAGTATATAAGGAAATTCATTTTTAACAAGTTATAACGAGAGTACAAGCCATAAGACCTAGTTGCAGTAATATCTTTCAATCAAAGAATCATGGACTATACCACATATTGTTACAGCCAACCTCACTGTCTACCAAAATACCATACAAGATCATGCTGCCAATCGTATTTTTTTACATCGTCGTTTATGGTATGTGGATTCACATCATCTGTTTTTCTCTTAAATTATTCCTTGTTGGTCCAAGTATTTCTCATCTACTTAGATGTTTACAGTTTATCTGGTTTATTAGGATTTCAGTCAGTGTCATTTTCAAGGCTAGATTTTTGTGTTTTTTTCTGCCTTTAATTTATTGGCTCTATGTAACAAACATCGTAATAAAATATTATTTAAATTCAAAACTATAAAAATATATAAGTTGAATAATGTAAGAGATATAAACAATTAAAATTTTTAAATTACACGTGCCACCATTTTTCAAACCCTGAGACCAGACTATACTTTTTCGAAGGGTTTTGGTGCACTGAATCCAAATCCGACTCAAAATTGCTCCATCACATCAGGTTTTCGAAATATCCTAACCTAAAAATGCAAAAAAACACGGTTTCTCGCTATATTCGGGATTATACTACACCGCGAATCAATTTTTCTTCACAAAACTCGTTGGGCATCTCAAAAGTATTACTTTTCTCCTTCAAAATGCATTTGTAATTTTTCAGATATTTTATTTCTTCTCGGAGAAATAGTCCGTTGAAATTAATTAGTTTGACGTTTTCGTTACAACCATATCAAAAAAAACAAGTTGATCCGGCAAGCGAGAGTAGTGTAATTATATAATTTTTGGGACGCTGAATCCGAATTCGTTGTCGGTTTAACCCCATCGAGTCATAGTTTTTCCCTAACCTTAAGAAATTCAAAATCGCGAATACGATATGACGGGTCGGAATTCTGAAGGTCTAAATTACTATGGAGAAAAATTTTTCGAATAAAAGTTGTGTATTTTTACTAGAAAAACATGATGGTGTCATAAAAAATATGGATTTCGATTTAGAAAATCAAAGTTGAGCTTGAAATGACCTTCAAAATGATTTTCCAAGGTCATCACAATTCTATTATTTTATTGCTCCTTCAAAAAGCTTTAACTTTTGTCTGAAACTTTTTTTACTAAAAGTTGACATAAAAAAATTAAGAGACCGGGTACATTAAAATGGGACACCATGTATGATAACAAATAAACAATGTTGCTACTAGAAAGACGATTTTTCCGAGAAGAAATAAGATACCTGAAAAATTCAAAATGCATTTTAATGGGGAAGAGTAGTACTTTCAATGCGGCAACGAGTTTTGTGGAGAACAAATAATTCGCTGTGTAATACGTGTATAATCCCGAATATAGCGAAGAACAGTGTTTTTTGCATTTTTAGGTTGGGATATCTCAAAAACCTGATGTGATGGAGCAATTCTAAGGTCGAATTCGGATTGAGCACACCAAAAACCGTTAAAAAAGAATACTCTGGTCTCAGGGTCTGAAGTTTCGTCCAATTTTGTCGGCCTGTGTTATCGTATCGTTAATTCGATGGTATCAAACTAATGTGATATTCGACTTGCTTTAAAAACCCATTGAACTTTGAAACTTTTGCTTATGGTGAGATACAAGACTACGAAAAAAGTAATACAGAAAGAAAGATAATGCTGAGATTGTAAAGACGTCGGCAATGATATTTTTGTGTCGACATATTATACGATATTGAGGTGCCTAAAACATTTTACAGAAACCTTTTTTAAGTCATATTTGACGAGATCACTATATTATAATCAGGTAAAGACAATTTCAGACTTAAAACACACTTTATAGTTCACCGAAGTCGAAACATCTACTAATAAATAAATCGATCGCGTCAACTATTATCCAACATCATTAAAACGAAAAATAAATTACATTATTGTTAATTTAACAATTTTAAGTACTAAAATAAGCAGCGATTAAAAACTTTAAAGTTATTTAGGGATATGTTTTATAGACTTCGGAGAAACCTTAACTAAATAAAAATTAATATTTACAAATAAACAGCGTATAATTAACAATCAGATTATTGGGGAACTCTACATTCAATCAATAATATTAATAATAATTAATTAGTGTATGTATATAATGCATAATAATATTTTCTAATTTTTTTCTTTAACCATTCCTTGAACATAAATTTTGATGTGATACCGTTCATTTACTCAGCATCAAAACAAAAGCAATATGTCACGAACAAAAAGCGCAAAAACCGGATGATCAAATGTAGGGTATTGTTAAAAAAACAGTGACAATATGCGTCCTTTATAAGTCTAGACGATATGACGTTCTATCTTTCAGTAACGAAATAAAAATATCCCAGTCGTTACTACTCACGGATATTAGACCCATGGTTACATACGGAGCTGCAGTATGGGGGACGAAAACAGAGCAGAGAATGACAATCATGGAACTAAATTCGCTGCAGAGATTCCCTTGCTTATATTCCATCGGGGCTATAAGTAGCACCCCCTTTACAGCTGTGGAAATAACTCTAGGACTAATACCTCTGGATAAATACATTAGTAAGGCTATCGATAAAGCCTAACGAATGATGAGAAATTAGGAATGAAACAATGACCTGTACAATTTAGGCACCCAAGAGTTATAGATCTGATCAACGACAAACTCTTGGATATCCAATCTGACATATGACAGCGTCATATAATTTCGAAAAACCATATAGAATTAGGAACATCCAAATCTCCGACGAAGGTAACGGGCCTGGTCTATTATACAGATGAATCACAAACATCGAGTGGAGTAGGTATTGACAAACAAACATGTATTTACGAGACTATTAAATGGGACTACGGCAACCATACCAGAAATATATGTTCTCTCAGGCAGTCAAGCTGCGTTAAAGGCTTTATATATCTTATCAGGGTAACTCCAAGATCACGATAGATTGGAAACGTGATCTGTTAGCACAATCCTCCAGGGACAACAGGATTAACCTACTGTGGGCTTCAGAACCTTCGGGGATAAAACGTAATGAGAAAGAGGACGAATTAGCAACATTCGGAGCTACAAAACTATACAAGGGTCCAAAACCAATGTTTGGTATACGAATATAGGTGGTAAAAATAACAGTCAACAGATTATATGAGCAACATTTAAATGTAAATTGCCGGCCCTTCAAAGAAACTAACTCCTGACATCCTTCATTTAACAAGAGCCCATACCGAACTAGTAGTGGGACTAACCACCGATCACTGTCACCTGAGGGAACATGTACAGGAAATGGGTATGCCCAATGGTCCCACAACATGCACACTACATGGTGAAGAGAAACAAACCACTATGTACATGCTACATAAACGTACGGCTTTAACAAACATAAAGTGTTTCAAGATCGACATAGTGGCGACAAATTACTACATGAAGAGATAGGAGGAACGCTAATAAACATTCTTAAAGGCTGCTCTTGCCACCAAGAAAGGGGAACATAATAAGCCCAGTGGCTGCAGTACACAAATCGGCACAATCACCTACCACGTCTACAAACAACTAACTAATCTCGAGTAAATTATTATAGCGATAGAGAAAAGATCAATTGAAAAGGTCCAATAGGCCTTTTATTTATTCATAAACTGACGCCTACGCGCTTCGGTTCCCTTAAAAAATCATCTTTACGGTTAACCGTTAGTAAGCAAAGCGTGTAGTAACATTTGTAGTCCAAACGGTATTTGTCACTAAAACAATAAAAAAACTTAACATGCATAATTGAATTTTGTAATATTAGCGATCCTTGTTCTCTTAAAAGTTTTAAAAAACCTGGAAATTTTTAAACTTTCTTCGATACCTAGTACTCTCAGAAATACTATTACAACAGTGTTGCCTAAACATTTAATTTCAATGAAAATTAAAACAAATTATTATGGAAGTTCCTAAAGCGCTACGGAGCGACACGTGTGCGGAAAAAGCGATTCACGTTATTCTTGAATCGCTGTAAATTGTACTCGGTTGGAAACACAGTCCTGGGCAAATTATTCCCAGGGATGATGTTCTCCATATAAAAGACTGCTTGAAAAGCGTTGTACGAGGAGTAACAAGCTGAACCACATACAGATGTGAAGTATTAACGCGACGTGTATTTCTAACATGCACCGCTCTGGGAGGAATTAAGCGGGCTACATCCTTCGAATACTTTCCTTGAAAATACTTGTAGAATAGGCTCAAGTCGCCAACCGTTTTTCGATGTTCCAGCGCCAGTCAGTTCCGAGTCTCCAATCAGACGAACAGCTCTTCTCTGAATAGAATCCAACAAATAAGAATAAGAATTAACAGTTGTGGAGTGTAAAGCTTTCTGGTTCGAAATAATATTCCCAACTTTTGAGAAGCTCTCCTTGCTATGCCTGCAACATGTTCATGCCAGGACATATTTGCGCCCAAATTAACACTCAACAAATTATGTGACGATGTTGGAGGAATGGAGTGCCCCGACATAACTATGTCGGGTTCAGCGACGTTACCTTGTTTAGAAAAAACTGCCGCCTGGGTTTTTGTAGCGTTAAGTTCAACTTGGTTACTGTCACCCCAAGATAGAATTTCTTCCAGATCTTTGTTAAGTTGAATGACTTCCTGCTGTCTGCGGATATTCGTCTGAGTAGCCGATGTCCGAGCGCTCAAAGAATGAAGAGATAAGCGTACTGTCATCTGTAAAGCTGTAGATTGGATTCCCCGTCTTTTCCAACAGATCGTTAACGTAAATGAGAAAGAGAGTAGGTGACAGTATGGAGCCTTGAGGTACACCGGCGGTTATAGTGAAGGTGTTAGATAGAAATCCGTCGACTGCCACTCATAAAGAAAGCTCTCTGGGGAAACATGAGAGCCACAAACAGAACTTTCCGACATACCAGAAGAGCGTAGCTTAGCCAACAGTCCATCGTGCCAAACACGGTCGAATGCCTTGGATATGTCAAGAGCAACCTCTCGAGATTCTCCAAAGTGTTCAATTGCGTTATTCCAAACATGTGTTACACAAGTCAGAATTAATTTATATATTCATAATGACAAAATTAATTTAACATTTACACAAAATGTCAGGCTTTATACAAGCCTCCAAATAATTAGGTTATTCGTCTATGGCAGCACGCACTTGATCCAACGGAAAATTGTCCACCGATTTTATTAAAGTAAGGATTTAGATCAGGACTTGCAGAAGGCCAATCTTCTATAGTCATAAATGAAGGCATATTTTGTTGAAGCCATGCGTGTGTTGTTTAAACTTTGTATCCTGGTGCAGAATCTTGCTGGAAAACCTTATTTTTAAAGTGTAATTTAGGGGTTTCACAACGTTCTCTAAATTAGTATCTTGACAAATTTTAGCAGCAGTTTTCACACCTCTTTCACAAAAATGGTAACACCATCAAAGCTGACTCCCTACCAAACCATAACTGATGCTGGATAATGACACCTCTGAACTTTTGGAACAAGTTCAGACGCTTCCTTAAAAGATGTAGCATAAATCCTATCATTTTGCTTAGTGATTAGATTGTTCCACAGAGAAAATGTTTTCGTCGGTAAACAAAATTTGTGTGTGTTTGTTATTCGCGTATTCCTTTAACAAACTTCTAGATTTTTGCCACAGTTTTCGCTTTAAATATTCAGTTAGCAGATGACCAGCGGATCTGTTAGACCAAGTCTTAGGTCTTTTTTAATAATATGAGACATAGAATTTTTCGAAATTTTCATCTCAAGAGATAAAATTTTTTGTTTGTGGCGTTCAAACTATCCTTGGTCTTCCTGTCTCCCGTCTCAATAAATAATTTTATCGCCCAGTAAACAAACATACAACCTATTTTAAGCGGTTTTAAGGTCTTAAATTGTCGCTTTTTTCCATACCGGACTTAAATAAAGCTATAACAGCAATCCTATTTTCTCTATCATCCCACTGCATTGTTTAAAGAATTCAAATTGTAAATGTGTTTACGCACAATAACTGTATAACAACTGAGTAACATAGCCTATAAATAATTTCATCAAAAAAGTGTTAATGTTTATAGATGGCGTACGTGAAAGTCTGTAACAGTATTTATGGGAGTACTGTGTATATCAGAAACTAAAAAAACCGTAAACGTATTTTAAATCAAATCAGATTTAAACACCTTTTTCGTTTTTACCATTTCGAAAATAGCAATATTTCCAACACTTAAAATAGACCTATATGTAATTTGAGTTTGAAATAATTTTTATTGTAACTAACGAAATTTAATTTTCTTCACATTTATGTTTATAATTAAAATCTTTAATTGAATTTTATCGGTTTCAGCAAATGGTAAACCTGTAGACGCAAATCAAGAATTTCTAGCAATAGGTCTTTCCAACATTGCCAATTCTTTTGTGCAAGCCTTCCCAGGAGGTGGTGCTCTCGCTAGAAGTGCAGTCAACAATGCCAGCGGAGTACGAACGCCAATGGGCGGGTTGTACACAGGTTTATTGGTTATTTTGGCCCTTTTGTTTTTCACTCCGTTCTTTTATTTTATACCTAAAGCTGCACTGGCCGCTATCATCATCGCTGCTGTCATTTTTATGGTGGAAGTTAAGGTCGTTAAACCTATGTGGAGGTCAAAAAGTAAGTATACCATGACTGATTTTTCTTTAAATAAAATTTCTTTTCTTTAACGAAAAAAAAAGTAAAAAAGTTTAAAACTTCACAAGCAATATGACATGAGAATATCAATTAATAAAGTATTTAATTAAATTTCATTGGTTTAAAATACGCTAAAATGGGACGCACAGAAATTTCTATTCAAAATTTTTGTTTTATTATTTATTTTTCTTTTCTTTTTCAGAAAGCGATCTCTTTCTAGGACTGGCTACCTTCATTGCTTGCCTTGTACTACCCTTGGAAATCGGTATTTTAGTGGGAATTGGACTCAATCTACTTTTTATCCTTTACCATGCTGCTAGACCTAAAATTAGTGTAGAAAAGTTAACGGTAAGTTATAAAAACATATTAATCAATATTTCTAATAGAACTATTTGAAGGGGCTAGAGACCCGGTAATTTTTTTTATAAAATTTCCTTATATATTTTACACATACATCAAAAAAACTTTGAAATATCTATAGGGTTTTAGATATATAACGATCTCTTTGAATAAAAATAATTTAACAAATAAAGAACCGCGTAAATTTTTATGGGATGTCGTTTTCAATGCCCCGATTGAACACAATATTAGATGTACAGGATGGTCCAAACTGGACACTTTTAAAGGTAAACCCCTTTATCTAAAGGAGATAGACGAAACCTGATATCGGTGTCCGAGGCTCAATTTTTATGATAAACTCAATGGTGAAAACCGCATATCGATATCTAGTACCGTTTCATATATACAGGGTGTTTTTCAAAAATCTGCATTTTGGAAAAATGTTTGTAATTCTTTTCCTATCGAAAATTTTTGATTTCTGTAAACAAATTCTCAAAGCTCTTTTTCACGTGGATTTCAACAATGTAGGTTACATTTTTTTACAACTAATATTTTAATAGTTATTAACGCAAAAATATATTTTTTAAATTGGATACCCTATATATTTTTCCTTATCCGAATAGAGCTTTAAATTGCCATTCTAAAAGTATAGCACACTTTATATTTTGCTTAAATCTACTTCAAAACATATAGGTTTTCAGTTTTTTACGCGAGTTTTAAATGCACATTTTGTGAAGTAGGTTTTGAACGGAGCGGCAATATCAATTGTTTACCGATAGCAATCAAATCGTAAAAAAAAATCCCAGAAGTGACTCTAAGAGTTATAACTACAATGAAATTTACTAAAGCTATAGTACTTTAAACTATGTAGAAAATAAAACAAAACAACAATAAAACAATTTATTCCGAGTAGAGCAAACTAAAACAAAAAATTTTCTGTAAGAGATGTTCGAAATGTCGACCAGTTTCATTTACACATAGGCGGCACCTTTTCTGGATACTTCTTACCGAGTTGATTAGTTCAAGAGGAGTGAGAGCTGCAAAACTTTGTATCACTGCGGCTTCTAACTCTTGCCTGGTGTTTGTCGACAATTTAAAAATTAGGTTTTTCAATCTTCCCCAGAGAGATAGAAGTCCATGAGTGTTAAATCCGGTGACCTTGCCGGCCAACGGTTCGAGCTTTGGTTGGCTATCCATTTATTGTCGAAATTGCCGATAAAAAATTACTGACCTGGTTATGGGGGTGCCCCGTCGTGTTGAAAAAATATATTTCTAAAGTCCATTAACGGCAGGTACTTCAACAAGAGGTTCTATTTGCTGCCTTAAAATTTCTAAATATCTCTGAGAGGTGAGTGTTCCTTCGTAAATAAGTGGACCTATAACCCTGCCTCTAAAAATTCCTGCCCACACATTAAATTCAAATATGCATTGATTTCTTTGCTCCACAACTAAATGAGGATTTTCTTGTGCTTACGTATAAGAATTGTAACGGTTAAAAATACCTGCATTGCCTACATAAGCTTCGTCTGTCCAAATGCAATTTAATGAAAAATTCGGAACATGGTTATAATTCTCCAGAAACCATTGGCAAAAATCCATACGCCGTTGAAAATCTCCGTCTCTAAGGTGATAAACTTTTCTTGTCCTATATGGCCTGAATTTGTGCTTCTTCAAAGTATGACTTACGTTAGTTCTTGGTAGTCCAGTGGATTCTTTTAACTGTCGGGTTGAAGTGTCGGGATTATTTCCCATAGTTCCTAAAACTCCTTATCCCTGTTTGATGCATAATTTTTGGGTCGTTTCTTTTCAAACTGGCCACTATTAACTAGGTTATGTCGCAATCGAGCGAATATATCCTTGAAGGGTTGACGCCTCTCTGGATACCGTTCGTGATACAAATTACTTGCCGCTTCCGAATTTTCTCCGGTTTGTATGAAATACATTATCATATCCCATTTTTCGTAATTTTCAAACTTCATTGCGATTTTTTTGACAATTCAATAACTGATCCTGAAGTAAAATTTGACAACTACGAGTAAACAATTGAATTAAACCATATGACTGCTCCGTCCAAAGCCTACTTCACAAAATGTGCATTTAAAACTCGAGTAAAAACTGAAAACCTTTATATTTTGAAGTAGATTTAAACAAAATATAAAGTGTGCTGTGCTATATTTTTAGAATGGTAATTTCAAGCTCTATTCAGATAAGGAAAAATATACAGGGTATCTCATTTAAAAAATATATTTATGCATTAATAACTATTAAAATATTAGTTGTAAAAAAATGTAAATTTCACTGTTGAAATCCACGTGAAAAAGTGGAGAATGTGTGAGAATGTTTTTACAGAAATTAAAAATTTTCAATAGGAAAAGAAATACAAACGTTTTTCCAAAATGCAGATTTTTAAAAAACACCCAGTATATCTGAAACGGTACTAGATATCGATATGCGGTTTTCACCATTGAGTTTATCATAAAAACTGAGCCTCAGATACCGCCTTTCTTTTTTTTTCTGTCTCCTTTAGATAAAGGGGTTTACCTTTAAAAGTGTCCAATCTGGACCACCCTGTACAAATTAATTTTCCGGATTTACAGTTAGTATTTTTTCGCCCTAGAGCAACCGTAAAGTGTAATCTAAAACAATATATAATAACACATAAACAACGCTAAAAATCAGTTGGACACTCGACGTTGTTCAAACAGCAACATTTGATTCACTTCTTTTTTAATTTCAACTAAAAAAAAGGCCGCTGAGGGCAAAGAAGTGGTTTATTCAGGTGTGAGTAAAAGAACTGAATCGGACAGCAGGTGTAAAAAAATAGTTCCAGCCATTTCAAGAGGGAACTTGAAGGTGATGAACATCCTGGTGGAATTAGAGGCACGTAATCCACTATGAGATGCTCCAGTTGGGTCAAACACTCACCTCTGGAGCTCTTCCAATAACAGCTGATTCGTGTGAATAACGCACTTAAAGAAAATGACCGTTTACTGACAGTGATAGATACCACCGCATGAGAACGCCCGGTTCCACACAGCAAAAACGACCTTGGAAACCAATTCAGAGCGTGCTGCTTGATCTCCAGGCTTGATTACTTAGGATTAACAACTAATCCGATCTTAACCAGACTACCAAAGAGGCAGAAACCAAGGAGGTACACTTCTTGCTTGCCCCAACAATTCCAGGTCCTCTTGGTCAGTCGCTAAGGCAGTTCGTCAGAATTTTACCAAATCCACTATACCACCACTCACACTGTCAGATAATTCTATTGCAACAACCTGTTGAGAAAGCGAACTTGTTGGCTGAACTCCTTGCTTCACATTCTGTCACTGTCGATTTCCAAGGAGAAAAACCACCTACTATTCCCATAATGCAGTCAAGGAAGCCCGATATTGTCTTTAGACAGCATATCATAAAACATATTTTAATACTAGACACCAAAAAAAGCTTCTGGCGCTGACGGAATACCTGCCATAGTATTCAAAAACTGCGCGACAGAACTAACATCAGTTTTTTTGTAGACTTTTTAACCTATCCTACAGAAAGAGAATATTTCCTTCCTGCTGGAAATACGCCACAGTTCAGCCTATAAAGGCAAGAAGACCTTGCCAAACAACTACCGACCAGTCGCACTGCTTTCAATAATATCGAAAGTCATGGAAAATACCATCAATCAGCATCTTGTAAAATATCTTGAAGAATTCAATAATATTATCGACCATCAATATGAGCTTTGTAAACATAAATCAACAAGAGATCTTCTAACTTACGAGTATGTAACACATGTTTGGAACAACGCAATTGAACACTGTGGAGAATCTCGAGCGGTTGCTGCCAAGGCATTCGACCGTGTTTGGCACGACGAATTGTTGACTAAGTTACGCTCTTCTGGTATGTCTGAAAAGTTCTGTTTATGGCTCTCAAGTTTCCTCAGAGAGCATTCAGCGTTCCTTACGAGTGGCAATCGACAGGTTTCTTTCTAACACCTTCACTGTCAACGCCGGTATGCCCCAGGGCTCCATACTGTCTCCTACTCTCTTTCTCATTTACATTCACGATCTGCTGGAAAAGATCAGGAATTTAATCTACAGCTTTACAGATGACAGTACGGTTATCTCATCATTCACTTTAAACACTCGACAGCAGGAGGTCGTTCAACTTAACAAAGACCTGGAAGAAAATCTATCTTGGGGTAACAGTAACCAAGTAGAATTTAACGCACTTTTTGCTAAAAAAGTTAACGTTGCTGAAACCGACATAATTATGTCGGGGCACTCCATTCTTCTAGCATGGTCACTCAATTTGCTGGGCGTAAATTTGGGAACAAATATGTCTTGGCATGAACATATTGCAAGCATAGCAAAGAGAGCTTCTCAAAAGCTGAGAATATTATTTCGAACTAGAAAGCTTTACACTCTACAACAACTGCCAATTCTGTACAAAGCTCAAATTCGATCAACGATGGAATACTGCTTCCATATTTGGGGCTCTGCTCCCAAACATACAATGCATTTGTTGCATTCTATTCAGAAGACCGTTGTTAGCCTGATTGGAGACCCGGAACTGGCCAGCAACCTTTATTCGTTGGAACATCGAAGAACGGTTGTATATTCTACAAGTATTTTTATGGAATTTTTATGGATATAGCCCGCGTAATTCCTCCCAGAGCGGTGCATGCTAGAAAAACACGTGGCGCTAATACTTCACATCCATTTGAGGTTCGGCTTGTTGCTTCTCGGACAACCCTTTTCAAGCAATCTTTTATATGGACAACCTCATCCCTTTGGAATGCCCAGGACTATGTTTCTGACCGAGTACAATTTACAGCGATTCAAGAACGTGAATCGCTTTTTTCCGCACACATTTCGCTCCTGTAGCGCTTTAAGGATTTCCCTGCAACAGCTGTGCTAGGTCCAAAAAAAATACCTGGCTGATACCCTGTTCAAGTTAGTCAGTTCAACATGACGAAAAAGTTACAATAAATCCAACGCATCAGAGCAACGATAATTTTTTTCCGATTTCTATCCAACAGTTGTCTGAGAGCAGACAGCGAAGGAAATTACTATTTTTTGTATAAATAAATGTCAACGTTAGTCTATAATGGTCAAGAATTATTTTACACACCTACTATAATTTATTTTTGCTCAAAGGCAAACCTCTACCTAAATGAGTTATTAATAACAAAATTAAGAGAGGGGAGCACAATAAGCCAAGGGACTGTAGTGCACAAACAAGCTCAATCGCCCACAACCAACCAACCAATAACAAAATTAATGTGGGACATAAACAACACAGTGTTGTAAATTCTAAAAGAACTTATGCACAAAAAGTATAATAATAAAAATGATTATAATTATTATAAGACTTTGGTGAAGTAATTGTGATTTTAATTCTGTATATACACTCCTGGACAAAATTAACACAACAATATATTAAATCATACAAATCTCTATAATGAATTAATTTTAATAATTTTTTATGAACATTGGTTACACTAAAAGTTAGAAAAAACGTATTCGGATACTTTAAAACTGAATTAGCTACCAAATTTCTCTATAAGATTCGAATTAAAATTATTCTTAAGACCTAATAACAAAATCGCTGAAATTATGTAATAATGAAAAAAATAAACTGGGACACTAGTAACAAAATTAATAGTGTAACTGGGACACTAGTAGCATGTGTTGCCTCCTCTACTTCAGATGACAGCGTTTATGCGCCTAGGCATGCTTCTAATTAAATTTTGGATAAAATCTTGATCGATTTGGATAAATTCTGTGATAACTGCATTTTCAAGTTCCCTCAGGTTTCTAGGTGCAGGTATATGACGTTTCACATTTTTCTTAAGGTGATCCCATACATGTTCTATCGGATTCAGATCCAGGCTTTTTGGTGGCCATTGCATAATCGGTATATCAACTTGATTAAGATAATCGAGTACCTCCCTAGCCACGTGAGGTCGAGCGTTGTCTTGCATAAACAGGAAATTGGTCCCCACAAAATGACTGAAAGGCATCACATGTTCTATTACAATATTCTCAAGATAGTAGTCAGCATTCATGGATCTCGTACGGACAGAAACTAACTCTGTGCGAGCATCAAAGCAGATGCCACCCCAGAACATAACAGAGCCACCGCCGAATGGAATCCTTGCAGAGATATTGCAAGGAGCAAACCTCTCTCCTGGTCTTCGCCATACTCGCTCACGACCATCTGGATGTTTTAGACTAACCCTAGTTTCATCTGTGAAGAAAACTTGTTTCCAATCATCCACAGACCAGTTTTCGTGATTTCGAGCAAAATGTAACCTGGCAACTCTGTTCTCTCTAGTAAGCAAGGGCGCAGTAGCTGGTCTCCTACTGTTTAATCCAGCTTCATTTAACCGTCTTCTAACTGTTTTAGAAGAAATTGTGACATTGCGAACAGCTTCGAGTTCGTTTCTTATTATAGTGACAGTCCTGTTTCTTAAAGCATATTGTCTTATAAAACGTTCATCTATCGATTTTCGAGATCTAACGGAGGTCGAACTTCGATGAAAAATGACGAACGTTCCAGAAGATGCCTAAAAGCATCCTCAAACTTCAAAAAGTTATTCGGAACCACTGTCATCGGACAATTAAAAAAAAAACGCCAATGCATTGGAACGTTTCCTCCTGCATCACGACAATGAACCGGTACACAATTCCTCCTGTAAGCAACAATGTTTGGTAAAGAATTCCATTACTGTCATTAATCACCCTACCAATTCGCCTGATTTGGCCGCCTATGACTTCGGGCAGTTCCCCATATAAAGATGAAATTAAAATTTCGCCGCTTGCAGACGGCAGAAGAGATTTAATGCTAATCTTAGACGACTCTGGAGGCAGTGACAGTCTCGTCCTTTCATGAAATGTTCGATCAGTCGAAAAATCGGTGGGATCATTGCATTCGGTTGCAATATTACTTAAAAGTTGATGACAATATGAAGCTTAAAAGTAACTACTTTAAATTTAATAGCGTTAGCCGGGTAACTTCTGGATATATATATATATATATATATATATATATATATATATATATATATATATATATATATATATATATGCACAAGTTATAGGAACAATATTAATATTAGTAATTTTATTTTTAGTCAAATGCTGGCAATGAGTTCTTAATCTTAACACCAGATAGATGCCTCATCTTCCCTTCAACCGACTACGTTAGAAATTTAGTAACCAAACACTCAATTCGTCAAGGAATTCCAGTAGTGATAGACTGCTCACACATCTATGGAGCTGACTTCACGGCTGCTACAGTTGTCGAGAGCCTAACCAAAGATTTCGCTGCCAGAGACCAACCCTTGTTCTTCTACAACCTCAAGCCATCCGTAAGTTCGGTATTTGAGGGGGTATCTCCTCAAGACTTCATAGTGTTCTATGATCACGATCAGTTTGACGAACTGTTGAAGAAGAGAGCAGCAAGCAAAGTTAAAGGCGCTGATTTAGTTTGAGTTTATAATTTTGACAAGATTATGGATTTTGTTGATTCTATTATGTTCAGTAAAAACAGGGTTTTTAGCCAAGTAAATGGGTAAATTGAGCGAAAATCCCTAAACAAGTGGTATTTATTAGAGTTACTTAGTGCATGTCCAGCATCGTTTGGTGAATAAACCATGTTTCTTTGTCACACTAGTACTACATACGCATAGTTTATTTAAACTTTTAGATAACCAGTGCGGATACCACAAGAAAATTGATCCTATTTTTATAGCTTTTTACATATTTACAAAGATTTTATTTCACAGCTTTTTCATATGGCATATTTAAATTTTTGCTGCTGGCTTCTTTCAAATTAAAGAATAATGAAATACAAAACTTATTAAAAACATACATCTTAAAAGCGCTTTATATCTTATTCTCGAAAACTGGGCTTTAAATACGTTGATACTCAATCCAGTAAAATATATTAAGTGCTGTATTAGATAATGACTTTATTGATATGTAAGAGAAATTTGTTATTCGCTATAAAAATATATTCATATGATTTTTTTCTTTTTTGATATACTTCCCTAGACTACTTTGTTAAATTTAATAAGCCCATGCCTATATATTTGTACTTTCTTTGTATTTCAAATAATTGTTAGTGCAATGATTCTAAAAGTTTGAGTTTAACGCATCACATTTTTGTCCAATAGTCGTATATCCTTAATTAGCGTTAAAAGTCCATTTTCGCAAAGAATATATTTGGCAGTATTTACTACAATCCAGTTTTTCTTTTCAAAGACGAACTAGTTGAATAGTAAAAGTTTTTCCGCATCCGTATAAAAATAACATACTCGATGGAGACGGCCTAAACGCGAAATTTTATATCAAAAATTTCTTATCATATTAATACAGTCGATATTTAATAATTTATTATATTTTGGCATAATAAATTATTAAGTATTGTGAAAGTAACGAGGTTTTTGTGACGAATTCGACGTGCTGAAAATTATTAAATTGTAGAATTGATCTGTCAACACTCTAATTTATAATACGGGTAAGATTTTCAGGTATTAATATGACAAGAAAAAGCAGCTAATTACCACGTTAGTGAAAATCAGTGATACTGTTAAATTAACATAATAAGATGTAAATATATATATATATATATATATATATATATATATATATATATATATATATATATATATATATATATATATATAATATATATATATATATATATATATATATATATATATATATATATATATATATATATATATAGCTTCAGTTGGAGCCAATCTTTCAGAAATGGTACTTTTGTTTAACGCAAAAATCGGTTAGATTTTTTACAAGTGGAAACATATCACAAATAGTATTTCTTAGATTTATTATCAGAAATTACCTTTACCTACACGTTTTTAGATTAATTAACAATTTATTTGCCGTGTTTTAAAGTATTATGAACAGATTATTTATTTATATAGTATAAGCCGTTATGTAATTTTACGTTGTATATACTACTGTGTAGTTTATATGTAGTTGTTGCAGATACTGTGATATTAAACATTTATTAAAAGAATCAATTTCGTTTTATTTTCGAAGACCGTTCGAAAAGTTGTGACTGAACAGAATAACTTTATACAAATGAAACAATAAATAATAATTAGGGTTGGTGTTCGGTGCCATTACATAAAATAGTAATAAAAATAATAATTATTGAAACCCATTTACCAACCAACAATAAATTCGAGTTGAAAAAATAATGTGATATACTTTACTGATTTTTTTAGTTTAACTCTTGACACCTTTAGAAATTTCACAAACATTAAGAAAAGTAGGAAAAGTTAAGCCTGAATTAATCTCTAAAAGTTTGAAAACTTATATGAAATTAATAAAGGAATAACTTTTATTTAGAAAACTTTTTTAAATGATGTGTTTATAATTCTCAAATAATTTAGGGCCGTCGCGCCCCTTAATACATAAACGCTCTTAATTTTCACTTAAATTTTTCATTCATTGTTGGTGGTAAATACTTTTAACTACTTCTAGATACGAAATTACTGTCAGTTGAAGGTAAATATGTGTCGCTACTTTTATAGTCACTGTACTATTTTTGGATAATTTCCATTCAAATTAAATATTTTTCACCACTGCACTGTATAAAATCACTACCAACTAGATTTACTGAAACGATAACCCGATCCAGTTGATATGGATTCTTTTTAATGTAAACAAATGAGGGCAGGAAGATATTTATAGCTACCAGAATTTGGCGGGATAACAATGCCAATTACATTAAACAATTTAATCCGTCAAATTTTATCATATGTTTTGATTGGGATTGTTAATACCGCCAAATTTTGGTTGCTGTTCTGCTTACAGTGTTGCAAAATGGAGTTTTTTTTTAATTACAAACGCCTATAAAAGAGTTTAAAATAAAAATCTACAAATCATATCTTGGAAATTTAGTGGAAAACGTGGCCAGATGCGTACCTACACGTCAAGGAAAACTAAAGGAAAATTGGATCATTATTCATCGAACATACTTATACAAGGATATAAATTGAATATGAGTAGAGAAAATTGCACTTTCTTAGAACAAAGACTTTTATTGTTAAATTAAAATCAAATTAAAATTCTGTTATATGAAAGAGTTCAGTTCTGTGAAAAATGTCCCTCTACTCCAACGATTTTTAAATTGGGTGTAAATGTTTAAAATTACACTGTATTTAAGGATTCTTTTTGTGAAAAATTTGAATTTTCCGCTATAGGTCGTTGTTGAACGTTCGTGAAAGCCACATACTTCTAGTAAACCGTCATAACTTCGAAATGACCGAACCGTTACGAACAAGTGCCGAGTACAACCGAAGAGCCGTGATTATCGAAAGTCTTCGTGCTGGACGATCGGCGACTAAAATAATTCGCTTCTTTGGGTACCCGAGATCAACTGTGTACGACATTGTTGCTAAAGGTAATGCTTCTGGGAAGGCACACCGGCACACACGAGTCATTTAGTCCAAAACTGGTTATTGGAAAACGTGGACATGTTCTGGTCTAAAGAGATCTGGCCTCCCAATAGCCCGGATTTGAACCTCTCGACTACTATGTTTGGAGTGTAATTAAAAGAGTTACTAACAAGTCCAGACATCCTAATGTGGCATCTTTACGCAGCGCTATCGAAGCAGTATTTGCCAATATGGACAGCCCTGCTTTAAAGAGAGCGTGCGAGCGCTTCAGGCCAAGGATAGAGGTGGTCATTGCGGCTGAGGGAAGTTACATCTAATAATTCCACTCTGGATAGATCACACAACTGGCATGCAAAAGGATTTTTTTCTTTATTTTGACGAATAAAATTTGAAAAAAAAAATGTTTAATTTGTCCGGATTTAAGCGCCGCACCCTGTATATATGACCAATGGAGTCTCATCGTTGGCCCTAGACCGAGATGTATTGGTCTGGTTTACTTATTTTCGAAAAATGAAAACTAATACCAAAGGAAAAAAAAACATTTTTCAGAATGCCCATAACTATAGGGCGAAACGTCAAATAAAAATAACTTTGTTTTTTACTGAACAAAACCTTATGCCCAATATATATATATATATATATATATATATATATATATATATATATATATATATATATATATATATATATATATATATATTATATATATATATATATATATATATATATATATATATATATATATATATATATATATATATATTTTATATATATATATATATATATATATATATATATATGTATATGTTATATATATATATATATATATATATATATATATATATATATATATATATATATATATATATATATATATATATATATATATGTATATGTATATATATATATATATATATATATATATATATATATATATATATATATATATATATATATATATATATATATATATATATATATCTATATCAATGCAGTTTGTGCTATAAAGATTTGACACTGCGCCATTTTGTTGTGTCATCAATAAGTGTCAGACGTGCCCGAGTGATAAATTGGAAAAGTGTGTGCATAGTGTTCAATATGTCGAAATTTATACCGGACAAAGAGCATTCGCGGACGGCATTAATTTTTTGTTTTCATTTGAAGAAAACTGCTGTTGAATCATACCGATTACTTCGAGAAGCTTCTGGTGAACATGCTCCATCGCAAGATACGTGTGAACGATGGTTTCGGCGTTTTAAAAGTGGTGACTTCGATGTTGCAGACAAGGAAAACCGCCAAAAAAACACGAAGATGTGGAATTGCAAGCATTGTTGGACGAAGGCGATTCGCAAACACAAAAACAACTCGCCGAGCAATTGGGCGTTAGTCAACAAGCAGTTTCCAATCGGCTACGAGAGATGGGAAAGATTCAGAAGATCGGTAGATGGGTACCACATGAGTTGAACGACAGGCAAATGGAAAAGCGCACAAACACGTGTGACATTTTGCTCGCTCGGTACAAAAGGAAGTCGTTTTTGCATCACATAGTTACAGGGGATGAGAAGTGGATTTATTTTGAGAATCCCAAGCGCAAACAGTCTTGGGTAGATCCAGGCACACCATCCACATCGACCTCAAGACCGAATCGCTTTGGCAGAAAGACGATGTTCTGTGTTTGGTGGGACCAGAGGGGCGTGGTTTATTATGAGCTGTTAAAACCTGGGGGGAAACGGTTAATACTAAACGTTACCAACAATAATTGACCGATTTGAACCGTCTGCTGCTTGAAAAAAGGCCAGAATACCGAAAGAGGCAACACAAAGTCATTTTTCTTCATGACAATGCTCCATCACATACAGCAAAACCAGTTCGCGACACGTTGGAAGCACTCAGATAGGAAGTTCTACCCCATGCGGCTTACTCACCAGACTTGGCTCCTTCCGATTACCACTTGTTTGCATCGATGGGTCACGCACTTGCTGAGCAGCGCTTTGGTTCCTACGAAGATGTGAAAAAATGACTCGATGAGTGGTTCGCAGCAAAAGGGGAAGATTTTTACTGGCGTGGTATTAACAAACTGCCCGAAAGATGGGAAAAATGTACAACAAGCGATGGAGGATACTTTGAATAAAGCACTTTTTATCATTCTTCCGAATTTAACATGTTTTTTTAGAAAAAAAAATCCGCATTTCATACTTGTTCATACTTGTACACCTGGTATATATATATATATATATATATATATATATATATATATATATATATATATATATATATATATATATATATAAAATATATATATATATATATATATATATATATATATATATATATATATATATATATATACATATATATATATATATATATATATATATATATATATATATATATATATATATATATATATATATATACAGTAGAACCCGATTAACCGAGTCGCGATTATCCGAGCTCCGGATTAACCGAGCCAATCTAAGAACTTGATTATCCGAGGTCCGCGCGTCTATGCTGCATATTAACCGAGCTTCTAAAATATGTATGTACATATTTCCATTTAAAATCGTCTGGACCTTCGGGGAATCTCCCTGGCCCGTGTGAGGAGTTCCCCTATTTATGTTTTTGGACTCTTTCAGCATGTAAATTTGCGTGAATGCAGTGCGTTATAGCGTTTACTATGGAGAAGTACGAGTATACTCACATAATTTATTTGGTTGGAGTTCTGGTAGTTAAGTGTAATTAATACGAACTGCTCTGTTTGAATTTTTTTGTTTGTCGTATTATAAAGGAGCAAAACAAGCGTAAAAGAATCGTCGTTCCTATTGAAGAAAAATTAAAAGCCATCAGAAGAATTGAAGCAGGAGAGACAATTAAAGTTGTTGCAGGAGATTATGGAGTAGGTGAGGTAACAGTTGGAGATTGGAAAAGAAACCGCACAAAAATAGAAGAGTGGTGTATAAATCAAGCCTCCTCGTCCTCAGGAAGAAAATCAATGAAAACCGGCGACTATGAAAAGGATAACGAAGCTTTATTCATGTGGTTTAACCAACAGAGATCAAAAGGAGTGCCTCTGTCAGTTCCAATTTTACAACAGAAAGCAATAATGATTAGTAGGCAATTCCCAGAGATAGATCAGTTTACCGCCAGTTCTGGATGGCTTGACCGCTGGAAAAAACGGTACGGTGTACGACAACTGAATGTATGTGGTGAAAAACTTTCTGCTGATGTGTCATCAATTGAGAAATTTAAGTAGAACTTTAAAAATAAAATCGAAGATTGTGGATACACATGTGATCAAATTTACAACTGTGACGAAACTGGTCTGAATTATAAAATGCTTCCATCAAAAACATTGGCATCTCGACAGGAAAAATCAGCTCCTGGGCACAAACGAAGTAAGGAAAGATTAACTATAATGGTATGTTCCAATGCATCTGGCAAGCACAAAATCCCACTGATGGTGATTGGCAAGTATGCACGTCCAAGAGCTTTAAAAGACATCTCACCCAAAGCCCTACCAGTCTATTACAAAAGTCAGAAGAGCGCATGTCCTGTTCAAATTTTGACAGCGAGATAAAAGGAAAAGAAAAAAGTTTATTTGAATTAATGCAAAAATTAAAAGGTTGTGAAAATGTGACAAGAGAAGATATTGTTGAATGGATTACAGCAGATGATTTAGAAAAAGAAATGAGTATTGAAGAAATAAAGAATGCCTTTCAGGAAACCGAAAAATCAGATGACGGTAACGAAGCGGCGGTGGATGAACAGTCTCCCACTAAGATCTCTCATCAAGAAAGTTTTTCTTCTTTGGAAAAAGCTTTGAGATATATCGAACAACAACCAGAGGCAACCCCAGCGGATCTGCTTCTTCTTAATAGATGGAGAAACATTGCAGCGAGAAAAAGAAGATGCAATATGAAACAGAAGCGCATAGATACCTATTTCACTGTTTTATAATGTATGTACCTATTTATATGTTAAAAACGTTAATACATTGGTTTAAAGTACTGGTGTTTAATTTTTGAGTGAATAAAAAACAAATCCGGATTATCCGAGGAGGGTGCCCCCCACGTTACCTCGGATAACCGAGGTTCTACTATATATATATATATATATATATATATATATATATATATATATATATATATATATATATATATATATATATATATGTATGGTTGAAAATTTGTGAAACGGAACACCTCCGACCGGACTTTTCGGAAATCCAAAAACAATGATTTATTTTAATACTACATATAGATAGTGAACAAGCTCTGAAATATTTTCAGTGGATGTTGATTATTATAAGTTTTATAAAAAATGCAAGTTTTAGGTCAATTTTTTTTCAATAACGCATAACTCCAAAACTGATTTTTTCATGGAAATTCTAGTTGAGACAAAAATGGCCAGAAACATTATGAATTTCAGAAAAAAAAAATGCATAATTTTTTAAAACCAAAAAAATCACTTTACTGTAAACAAATTGAAATTTAATAAGGTTCTTAACCACTTTTCGACAATAAATTTGATTCCGTAAGTGTGGCAATGTTTTCTGCAGAAAATGAAAAAAAATCTTTCGGTCCTCTTTGACCTTCAAATAGCGTTAGTTTTTATTATTGAGCGTAGTGTGGCGCAATGCAAAGCGGCGTGGCGCAAAGCAGTGTTATTAAACGCACATATATTTCAAGCTTGTTTATATAAATATTAAGGGTTAATCGTTTAAGTTTCATAGGAAAATACACTTTTTAGGAAACCTTCAAAAGATCTATAGTAACTGAGAAATCTTGTAATGATAAATTATGGGTTACAGCATAACCAAAAAATTTATCGTCATTTCGAATAATACACACATACGAGTATATATATATATATATATATATATATATATATATATATATATATATATATATATATGTATTTTATGGGTCTAGCACACGTGCTGCAGGGAGGTCCCTAAAGCGCTACAGGAGCGACATGTGTGCGGAAAAAGCGATTCACGTTGTTCTTGAATCGCTGTAAATTGTACTCGGTGAGAAAAACAGTCCTGGGCAAATTATTCCAAAGGGATAATGTTCTCCATATAAAAGACTGCTTGAAAGGCGTTGTACGAGTAGTAACAAGCTAACATGCACCGCTCGGGGAGGAGTTAAGCGGGCCACATCCTCCGAACATTTTCCATGAAAATACTTGTAGAATAGGCTTAAGTGGCTAACCGTTCTTCGATATTCCAGCGACTCAAGGCCGCCGGTCAGTTCCGAGTCTCCAATCAGACGAACAGCTCTTCTCTGAATAGAATCCAACAAATTCAGTGTATGTTTGGGAGCGGAGCCCCAAAGATGGGAGCCATATTCCATAGTTGGTCGAATTTGAGCTTTGTAAAGAATTAGCAGTTGTTGTGGAGTGTAAAGCTTTCTGGTTCGAAATAATATTCCCAACTTTTGAGAAGCTCTCCTTGCTATGCCTGCAACATGCTCATGCCAGGACATATTTGCTCCCAAATTAACGCCCAACAAATTAAGTGACGATGTTAGAAGAATGGAGTGCCCCGCCATAACTATGTCGGATTCATCAACGTTAACTTTTTTAGAAAAAACTGCCGCCTGGGTTTTTGTAGCGTTAAATTCCACTTGGTTACTGTCACCCCAAGATAGAATTTCTTCCAGGTCTTTGTTAAGTTGAACAACTTCCCGCTGTCTGCGGACACTCGCCTGAGCAGCCGATGTCCGAGCGTTCAAAGTGAATGAATAGATAAGCGTACTGTCATCTGCAAAGCTGTAGATTGTATTTCCGGTCTTTTCCAGCAGATCGTTAATGTAAATGAGAAAGAGAGTAGGAGATAGTATGGAGCCTTGGGACACACCGGCGTTGATAGTGAAGGTGTTAGAAAGAAATCCGTCGACCACCACTCGTAAAGAACGCTCACTGAGGAAACATGAGAGCCACAAACAAAACCTTTCAGACATACCATAAGAGCGTAGCTTAGCCAACAGTCCATCGTGCCAAACACGGTCGAATGCCTTGGATATGTCGAGAGCAACCGCTCGAGATTCTCCAAAGTGTTCAGTTGCGTTGTTCCAAATATGTGTTACATAAGTCAGAATATCTCCTGTTGATCTATGTTTACGAAAGCCATATTGGTGATCGCTAATAATATTGAATTCTTCAAGATATTTTAGAAGATGTTGATTGATAGCCTTTTCCATGATTTTCGATATTATTGAAAGCAGTGCGACTGGTCGATAGTTATTTGGCAAGGTCTTCTTGCCTTTTTTAGGGGTGGCACACTTCCAGTAGGAAGGAAATATTCCCTTTCTGTAGGGTAGATAAAGTTTAGAGAAAACTGGTGTCAGTTCCCTCGCACAGTTTTTGAGAACTATGGCAGGTATTCCGTCAGCGCCAGAAGCTTTTTTGATGTCAAGCTTCATTAAAATACTTTTTATAAGACGCTGTCTGAAGACAACATCGGGCATCCTTGACTGCACTATGGGAAGAGTAGGTGGTGTTTTTCCTTGAAAATCGGCAGTAGAATGTGAAGCAAAGAGTTCAGCCAACAAGTTCGCTTTTTCAACAGGTGTCATTTCAATATAATTATCTGGCCGTGTGAGTGGTGGTATGGTGGATTTGGTGAAATTTTGGCTAACTGCCTTAGCGACTGACCAAAAGGACCTGGAATTGTTGGGACAAGCGAGAAGTTTGTTTCTAATTCGCCGATTGTGTGCCTCCTTGGTTTCGTCGATAATTTCTTTGCATCTGTTCCGGGAACGAACAAAGGTGTTACGATTTGTGGTGTTAGGATTTTCATGCTATCATCGGTAGGCAAGATGTTTAGAAGCAACAGCTTCTTTGCATTTTCGGTCAAACCAAGGCTTGCCGTTGGAAGGGCATTTCTTCGAAAAAGGAATGTAAGCTTCCATACCAGCCAAAATAACATCGGAAACCTCCCTGGCGCAGTCACATGAGTCGTCAAAATCTAAACGAACGTCTAACCAAGGAAAAGTTCGAAAATATTCCAGGAGATCCTCCCACTTAGCAGATCTGTAGTGCCAAATCTTGCGCGGTTTAGGCGCCTCTCTGTCACTGATTGGTAGGATACTCGATGTCGAAAGCAGTTTATGGTCGGAAGAACCTAACGGCGGATTTACGGTGACCGTGTAAATCTCCGGATTGGTGGTTAAAAACAGATCAAGAAGACTGGCGAACTCCCCGACATTAAAGTCGACCAGGATGGCAATTTCGGCATTTGGATAGTTAATTTGTAAATAATCGATGATGTCAGTAAGAGAAGCGAAAAGTATTCTAAAGTTTGTATCACTTGGTGGTCGATAGAGGATATAGATGAACCCTGTGTTTTGTTGAGACGTTATTTTTAACCACATAACATCAAAGTTTGGGGACTCGAGACCCTCTTCTCGTTGGCAAGAGAGGTCGCTTCTGACAAGAAGACAGAATCCAAAGTTACGCCTAAATCGGGAATAGAAGTCGTACCCAGGATAAAGATAGTTGACTGTACTGGTCGATGAACTGCCCTTGGTTTCACAGAGAGCGAGTACGTGAGGTTTATTTGATTGCAGGTGTTGGTGCACTGAATTTATGTTCGTGTTTAAACCCCGTATGTTGCAAAAATCCATTTTGAAATTATGATCTCGGCATGCCGACGTCCCCGAACCAGCCCCCACCCGGAGATCCGAACAAGCATTGTCCGGCTCACCGCGCCCGAGCATTTGGGCCGGGGTCGCCATTCCGCCTCTCACCTCTTTGCTGCAAGAGTGCGCAGATTGATTAGTCCTCTCGCTCTTCCGCAGCTTTTTAAAACGGCGTTTGGCCGCGCCGCTGTAACGAACGCGGGGTTGAGGGCCTGTTGATGCTTCCGCGTTAGATGTCGCTTCGCCCTCCGGTTGTTCGCTACCCAAGGCAGCCACCCCTGGAGGATTTCAAGGACAGTTGTTATTTTATTTTTATTTTGTTGTATGTATAATGTGGTAGGTTTTGTGATCTTATTATGCAAGGCATGGCATGTTCGTTGATTTCTGTGGTGCAATTCATGTGTTGCTTTGATTTTCCCGCCATGGTGGGTGTCGGCTTACTCGCCGGCACACTTTTGGCAGGTCCATTTTCGGTTGCCCGGTCTTCATCGTTTTGGTCGAACCACCATTTCCCACAACGTCCTCGACCGTTACGTCGCTCGCCCAATGCTTCTTTTATTGGTCTACTGTTATTTGGGATTTTTTCAGTGTTTTGTGGTGTCAGAAGCTCAAAGTGTCCCGACATTGGGTTGCCTGTTAGTAGAAGGTAAATAGTTTCGGTGTGATTTCCTTTGCCTATTTTTGTTGGTCTGTCTCTAACAGTTATTTTTGTATCTCTTGTTCTTCGTTGTTTTGAAAAGATATGAAAGTTGCTATTTTGGGTTTCCGAGAGGGAAGTATCTGTAGTAGGAAGTATATGTTTTAATGAATGTTCTCACAGATGTGAAATGTAGCAGTGGTTTTTCGGGTATCCCATGTTAGGTTAAACTTCCTTGATGGACGGCTTCGCTGACTTTTCGATGGAATCTCATCCATCTTTTTCAAAGCGTTGACTGGACGGTGTCTTGGCGTTGAATGTCGAGGCTGCCTCCGAAGGCCCCGGTTTTACGTGCTGAGGGCGTGGCTCTATTGGTCGATCGGTTCTGGCCAATAAAGGCTCGGCTTTAACTGCGCGTTTTCGGTCCTGTAGTTCTTTGTAATGTTTGTGTTGGTGAAGTAACATATGGTTGAATTATTTTTTCTCTTGGTTTGACTTGGTATTGGGATATAATATGTTTCCAAGAGTTTGGTTTCTGTTTGTTGGGCCTATGTATGAAAAGCCGCAGTCCTGACACGGAATTTCATATACATCTTGGTCTCAATTTGGTGTTTTTCTAGAAATCTTCCTATTTTGTCTGTGATGCCTTTTATATATGAGAGAAATGCTTATATATATATATATATATATATATATATATATATATATATATATATATATATATATATATATATATATATACATATACATATATACATATATATATATATATATATATATATATATATATACATATATATATATATATATATATATATATATATATATATATATATATATATATGTATATATATATATATATATATATATATATATATATATATATATATGTATATATATATATATATATATATATATATATATATATATATATATATATATATATATATATATATATATATATATATATATATATATATATATATATATATATATATATATATATATATATATATATATATATATATATATATATATATATATATATATATATATATATATATATATATATATATATATATATATATATATATATATATATATATATATATATATATATATATATATATATATATATATATTACATTTATATATATATATATATATATATATATATATATATATATATGTATATATATATATATATATATATATATATATATATATATATATATATATATATATATATATATATATATATATATATATATATATATATATATATATATATATATATATATATATATTACATTTATATATATATATATATATATATATATATATATATATATATATATATATATATATATATATATATGTGTGTATATAAACTCCTGGACAAATTAACTTATGTCAGTTTTAAAGAATATCTTTATTTATATATATGTGTGTATATAAACTCCTGGACTAATTAACTATGTCAGTTTTAAAGTTATCGAGTATTTGAATAGTAGGCTATACACATTTTGTTTCGTTGTTCATGACAGAAATCAAAACAACTCGTTTAGATTTACAGTTTTAAAGAATTTTTTTAGAAGATAAACAATTTTCTGTAATAATGCGATAGATTTTCTTTAAAAGTAAGCTTATAAATTGTTCCCTTTTTCAAAGTAATACGTTTTTGTAGTAGAATGTTTTATTTTTGACCCCGAAGAATTAGAAAAGTGAATCGAACAAGGAATTTAACTGAACACGAGGTAGTTTTATTGGACGAGGAATATTGTCAGAGTTATGTTGCCAATTTGTTAGGCAAACATCGTTCTACAATAAGTCGTATGGTAAGACGCTTGAATGAAGTAGGAACTTATCATAGAAGGCTAGGGCGAAAACGATGCACCAGCGACCTAGATGAATGTTTTATAAGACAATATGCTTTAAGAAATAGGACTGTCACTAGTTCTATAATAAGAAACGAACTCGAAGCTATTCGCAATGTCACAATTTCTTCTAAAACAGTTAGAAGATGGTTAAATGAAGCTGGATTAAACAGTAGGAGAGCAGCTACTGCGCCCTTGCTTATTAGAGAGAACAGAGTTGCCAGGTTACGTTTTGCTCGAAATCACGAAAGCTCGTCTGTGGATGATTGGAAACACACATGATGAAACTAGGGTTAGTCTAAAACATCCAGATGGTCGTGAGCGAGTATGGCGAAGACCAGGAGAGAGGTTTGCTCCCTGCAATATCTCTGCAAGGATTCCATTCGGCGGTGGCTCTGTTATGTTCTGGTGGCATCTGCTTTGATGCTCGCACAGAGTTAGTTCCTGTCCGTACGAGATCCATGAATGCTGACTACTATCTTCAGAATATTGTAATAGAACATGTGATGCCTTTCGGTCATTTTGTGGGGCCTAATTTCCTGTTTATTCAAGACAACGCTCGACCACACGTGGCTAGGGAGGTACTCGATTATCTTAATCAAGTTGATATACCGATTATGCAATGGCCACCAAGAAGCCCGGATCTGAATCGGATAGAACATGTATGGGATCACCTTAAGAAAACGTCATATACCTACACCTAGAAACCTGAGGGAACTTGAAAATGAAGTTATCACAGAATGGGAGCAAATTCCTCAAGATTTTATCCAAAATTTAATTAGAAGCATGCCTAGGCGCATAAACGATGTCATCCGAAGTAGAGGAGGCAACACACGCTACTAGTGTCCCAGTTACACCATTAATTTTGCTACTAGTGTCCTAGTTTATTTTTTCCTTATTACATAATTTCAACGATTTTGTTATTAGGTCTTAAGAATAATTTTAATTCGAATCTTATAGAGAAATTTGGTAGCTAATTCAGTTTTAAAGTATCCGAATAAGTTTTTTCTAACTTTTCGTGTAACCAATGTTCATAAAAAATTATTAAAATTAATTCATTATAGAGATTTGTATGATTTAATATATTGTTGCGTTAATTTTGTCCAGGAGTATATATAAATATATATATATATATATATATATATATATATATATATATATATATATATATATATATATAATATATATATATATATATATATATATATATATAAATATTAATATATTTATATATGTATGTATATGTATATATATATATATATATATATATATATATATATATATATATATATATATAAATATTAATATATTTATATATGTATGTATATGTATATATATATATATATATATATATATATATATATATATATATATATATATATATATATATATATATTAATGCAGATGTTTGTTTTACAAGATGACGCCTGATAAGACCTTAAAGTTTGTCGGAGAGAATTGTGCTGGTGGAAAATTATCAAAAGTAAAGATTACTGTGTTGGTAACTGCAAATATGTCTGGAACAGAGAAAAGAGAATTGTTGGTGATAGGAAAGACCGCCAATCCCAGGTGTTTTAAAAAGTAACATTTATCAGTAAAGTGCAAATCAAACAGTAAAGCCTGGATGACATCCGAAACTTTTAAAAACGAACTGATCGAATGGGGCAAAGAATGAAAATTCACAAACAGAAAAATATTACTTTTGATTGACAACTGTCCAGCGCACCCTAAAGTTGATCTACAGCAAATAAAATTGGTTTTTATGCCTTCAAACACAAGTGCAAAGCTCCAACCTATGGATCAAGGTGTGATTCATTCTTTAAAATGTCATTATAGAAAGATTTCACTTATTAAAATGTTAGAGACGATCGTTAAAGGTAACATTTTTTCTGTAACTCTCTTGGACGCTATAAACTTTATCCATATAGCTTGGCAAAGAGTCAGAAGAGAAACCATTGCGGCTATTTTAAGAGTGGCGGATTTTTAAGGAAGAAATGTAGATATGACTCAGATGATGAGCTACCGTTGACTCAGTGGAATAAAAAACATCGAGAAGATCCTACTGATTGTCTAAAATTTGTCTACGATGCTGACATTCAACAGAGTACAGTGGAAATCGAGATTAAAAAGATGATTAATCACTCTATTTTGAAGAATATGAATGTGCTGATAATGAATTAATGACCAGAGAAATATTAACTGATATTCAAATTGTGACATCAGTGACTTCTGGAAAGATTTTAAACGATAATGACGACAAAGACGAACTTGAAGAAGGAGATAATATTTGTGTGATGATGTTCCATCCATTTCAGAAATGACTAAGAAAATGACTGAAACTCGCAATTTTTTGGAATCTCGTGAAGTAGTGTGACCTGTTTTATTTTCCTTTGAACGTTTTCTTTTAATTTAATAATTATTATTATTCATTTTTCTAAGCATTAGCGCCTAATCTAAATAAAAAAGTAGTGAAAAATGATATTAAATTTTGTTTACTGTTTGTAACGCACTTCGGATATAGCGAACCATTTTTAGTGATTTATATATATATATATATATATATATATATATATATATAGTCGACACTCTATATAGTGAAAGACCAAAATGTTGACCGAAATTTCACTATAGAAAGTTTTTCACTATATAAAGAAAAAATCCGTATATATTGCTATGTATGTATTTTATATTGGTGATCATTTACTTGTATTTTATAAGGTACAAGCAACAAAAAAAATTGCAAAATTGAATTATTAGAAAAGATTTTATTAAACATTTGAAAGTTTAAATAGTACATAGCATGTACAGGGCTAAATACATACATAAAGACCTTACGTTATATCTTTACCCGTGCGTCATGGTTTTCAGGCCATATAACAGACGACTATTATATTATTTGTCTCTTTTCACCAATAAATCGTAGGTATTGGTAAAAAGAGACAAAAAATATAATAGTCGTCTGGGATATTGCCTGAAAAACTATGACGCACGTGTAAAGATATAACGTACGGACTTTATGTATGTTTGTACTACATACGAAATAAAAAGAATAATACAAAATCTGTTAATACATATGTACATACTACGTACATACGTACTAGGAAAAATAATCAGTTATTTTCTTTTGAACATTACTTTTGAAAAATAATTGTTGCTCAACAAAATTCTCGCATTTATTCAAATGCATAAAAATTTGATCAGGTTTAATTTTCTGGCCCCTGAGAGTAGTTCGCACAATGTCAAATGCATTTCTTATTTCATTTTCACTAAATTTAGCAGGACATTCCCCGGTTTCAGTTTCTTCTTCATGATCTTCTATACTTTTTATATCGTCAATTATGTCTTGGTCAGTTGGGAGATCTGTCGTGCCAACATCATTGTCGATTTCTAAGAAATCTTCAAGTAAAAAAATCTGCGTCGACGGTAGCAGTTTTTTGTAGAATACCCCATTGCCTTTTTAAGGTAGCTAGGTCCATTTCGTCTTCTTCTTCCCATTCGTGAATTTTTTCAGTAAAACCTGCTTTAGAAAAGCAGTTTTTGATAGTTTTCTGAAAAACATTTTCACTCCATACTTTAGCGACTTCGGTTATACACTCTTTAAGGGTAATCAATTTTTGGATTGGAAGGTTGTTATCAATCGCATTAACAATTTTGTGAACAATTCTGTTTCGGTAATGATGTTTTATGTTTTTTATAATACCCTGGTCCATAAGTTGCAATTTGGAGGTCATGTTTGGTGGAAAAAAGATCAATTCAATATTCCTTAATTTTTTACTTACAGTAACTGGATGTGCAGGACAATTGTCTAAAAACATCACAATCTTTCGCTTTTGGCTTTTCATTTTCGTATCCAGTTCTTTGATCCATCTTTCAAAAATCTCAGAAGTCATCCATGCCTTTTTATTATTGACGTAATCTAACTCCAGAGATTTAACTCCTTTTAAACAACGGGGATTTTTACTTTTACCTATGAGCAGTAATTTCAGTTTTTCTGAGCCATCCATGTTTGCTCCAACCATAAGTGTCACCCTTTCTTTACTTGTTTTAACACCAAAACATTTATCACTTTTAAAAGCAAAAGTTTTATTTGGCAAACATTTAAAAAACAAACTGGTTTCATCACAATTGAAAACGTTTTTTGGCTCGTACTTTTTCAATTCACTTTTTAAAACAGTTTCAGTCCAAATATCACAGTCCTCCAGACTAACGCTTGCACTCTCGCCAGACACCGTCTTGAAAACAATTCAATTGCGAGTCTTCCAGGCACTCAACCACCCTTCACTAGCTTGAAAATTAACGCAGTTAAATTCTTTAGCAAATTGTAGAGCCTTTTGCTTTATTAAATTTCCCGATATTGGTACGTTTTGATGAGTACGGGCCACTTGAAACCATCGTAAAACTGCTTCATTTACATCCTCGTAAGTACTCACCCGTACTCGTTTTCGACTGCTTGGAACACTAGGTTTCTTGATGATACTGTCGCGACTTTTTATTATCAGAGAGACGCAACTTGGAGAAACACCAAATTTTGCAGCAACATCAATTTTTTTGCAACCTTTATCAACTTCCTCCAAAACTTTAATTTTCTCAGCTAAACTTAAACACACTCGCTTGGACATCTTACTTGATTCTTAAGCAAAAAGAAACTGAACCTGAATTTGCGAATTACTGGGCCTCGATTATAAAATGGGTTTTTCCCCGGGTTTCTATAAAATGGGTTATTCCCCGGGTTTCTCACAGAAATCTACCTGATTTATTGCCAACCATTAGGCATTATAAACGCGTTAAGAACCTTTTCAAAAGAATGCGTCATAAAAATGGAATTCGTGCTAATGTTAGATAAAAATGGGAAACCCGAAATGGCCAAGATCTCAATAAATGCATAAAAATTTATACATAAAATTCCGGTAAAAATTTTATTATATAGAGTGTTACTATTTTACAGATTCACTATATGCAGGGCTTTTTACATGAAATTTCATTAAAATATTCTAGGTCTTGAAAAAATTGCACTATAAAGAGTTTTTCACTATATAGAGTTTCACTATAAACAGTGTCGACTGTATATATATATATATATATATATATATATATATATATATATATATATATATATATATATAGATAGATATATATATAGATATATATATATATATATATATATATATATATATATATATATATATATATATATATACATATATATACATATACATATATATACATATACATATATATACATATACATATATATAAATATACATATATATATATATATATATATATATATATATATATATATATATATATATATATATATATATATATATATATATATATACTATCGTCCGAAAGTATTTGCCCATCTAGTTATTTCAGTCCTAAGACAACAAAAACCCAGATAATATATTTTTGTTGTTTTAATGAATTATTATTTATTTTCACATTATTTACAGTCTAAAAAATCAAAAAAATATTCATGATTTTCCAGAATTTTTTTCATCTATGAGACCCCCTTTGTTTTTAATTACCCCTTTACAGAGTTTCGACATTCTCTCCAGTAGTTTCTTCAGAGTTATTTTAATACATTTTGCTTGTAAAAGTTCTCACAAGTGGTTTTCTGATGTTGGATTGAATTTTCGAACATACCTGTCCAAATCGTCCCACAGCAATTCGATGGGGTTCAAGTCGGATGATTGTGGAGGCTAAGTCATCACTTCCTGGACGTTATCGGATTTACATTGGTCCAAAAGTTCTCTAATTTGTTTAGTAGAATGTTTAGGATCGTTGTAATGCTGAAAAATAAATTTCCCCTGAAAAATATCTCTTTCCGACGGAAGCATTTCAGTTAGCAAAATTTCTTGATACCGTTCTTTTCGCATGATTCCTTCTATCCTAAAGATTTTTCCAACTTTACCGTTGCCAAAACAACCCCAAATCATTACTGAACCTCCACCATGTTTTACTGACAGGCTTCCAATATCCTCTCTCCAGCTGACCGCCGCACGTAAACTCGTCGATTTGAACCGAAAACTTCGAATTAAGATTCGTCGCTCCAAAGGACAGAATTCCATTTTTCTGATGTCCAATTTTCATGTCCTCGGGCCTATTCTAATCGTTTACGTTTATTCACTTGCCTAAGAAGTTTCCTCACTGCAACTCTCCCGTGTAGTCCACCTTCTGCTAACCTGTTCTTCACGATTGTCACGTCGATAGGGACGGGCCGCTCCAGGTTTACTTGAGCCGTTATTTCTGGTGCGGTTAGGAGGCGATTACGTCTGTTGGATATTGTTATAGCTCTGTCTTCAGTGGGAGTCATTTTTCTAGGCCTTCCTGAACGTTTCTAGTTAAAAATTCCATGTCCCACAGAAAAATTTTTTTACGATGTAGTCCACAGGCATCCGCATATTACTCGCGATTTGTCGACTCGAGTGACCATCTTGCAATTATTAGAGCCCGATTTTCAACGGAAACTTCTTTCGTTTTTGGCATTTTCTCAAAACAATTAAGCCTGTAGCAGTGACAAAGTACTGTTTGCAAATGGTTAATTTCCAAAAGGGCAATGGTATTTATAGCATAGTTTTTACCATAAAATGTCACTAGGAATTTCCATAATCCCTAGTAGTATATATATATATATATATATATATATATATATATATATATATATATATATATATATATATATATAATATATATATATATATATATATATATATATATATATATATATATATATATATATATATATATATATATACATATACATATACATATATATATATATATATATATATATATATATATATATATATATATATATATATATATATATTTATATATATATATATATATATATATATATATATATATATATATACATATACATATACATATATATATATATATATATATATATATATATGTATATATATATATATATATATATATATATATATATATATATATATATATATATATATATAAGTTATGCTTACATAATGCTTCAGTACCAACTAAATGGAACAACGCCGTAACATAAGAAGGGAGACAAGACAGACCTCGAAAACTACCGACCAATAAGCCTTCTAAATCACTTATGTAAATTATTTACCAGAATTACCACCTAGTGACTCGAAAATAAATTAGATTTCTACCAACCGAAACGACAGATTTCGTTCAGGTTTCGGAACAAACGACCACCTACATACCATAAAACTGTGACCGCTGATACTCGCTTTTGTAGATTTCCACATGGCATTCGACACCCTTCAAATGGATAGTTGCCGGTACACGCGTAGGTATAAATCTTTAGAAAAACAAAATTCGTTTTTTTTTTTATTTTATTTTATTTTTTTTTTATTGGTCTAGCACACGTGCTGCAGGGAAGTCCCTAAAACGCTCCAGGAGCGGCACGAGTGCAGAAAAAGCGATTCACGTTGTTCTTGAATCGCTGTAAACAGTCCTGGGCAAATTATTCCAAAAGGATGACGTTCTCCATATAAAAGATTGCTTGAAAAGCGTCGTACGCGGAGTAACAAGCTGAACCTCATACGAATGCGAAGCACCAGCGAGACGTGTATTTCTAACATGCACCGCTTTGGGAGGAATTAAGCGGGCTACATCCTTCGAACACTTTCCATGAAAATACTTGTAGAACAGACTCAAGTCGCCAACCGTTCTTCGATGTTCCAGCGAATCAAGGCCGCCGGTCAATTCCGGGTCCCCAATCAGACGGACCGCTCTTCTCTGAACAGAATCCAACAAATGCAGTGTATGTTTGGGAGCGGAGCCCCAAACGTGGGAGCAGTATTCCATAGTTGGTCGAATTTGGGCTTTATAAAGAATTAACAGTTGCTGTGGGGTGTAAAGCTTTCTGGTTCTAAATAATATTCCCAATTTTTGAGAAGCTCTCCTTGCTATGCCTGCAACATGTTCATGCCAAGACATATTTGCTCCCAAACTAACGCCCAACAAATTGAGCGACGATGCTAGGGGAATGGAGTGCCCCGACATAACTATGTCGGGTTCAGCAACGTTAACTTTTTTAGAAAAAAACTGCCGCTTGGGTTTTTGTAGCGTTAAATTCCACTTGGTTACTGTCACCCCAAGATAGAATTTCTTCCAGGTCTTTGTTAAGTTGAACGACCTCCTGCTGTCTGCGGATATTCGCCTGAGCAGCCGATGTCCGAGCGTTCAAGGTGAATGAAGAGACAAGCGTACTGTCATCTGCAAAGCTATAGATTGGATTCCCGGTCTTTTCCAGCAGATCGTTAATGTAAATGAGAAAGAGAGTAGGAGACAGTATGGAGCCCTGGGGCACACCGGCGTTGATAGTGAGGGTGTTAGAAAGAAATCCGTCGACCGCCACTCGTAAAGAATGCTCTCTGAGGAAACATGAGAGCCACAAACAGAACCTTTCAGACATACCATAAGAGCGCAACTTAGCCAACAGTCCATCGTGCCAAACACGGTCGAATGCCCTGGATATGTCAAGAGCAACCGCTCGAGATTCTCCAAAGTGTTCAATTGCGTTGTTCCAAACATGTGTTACATAAGTCAGAAGATCTCCTGTTGATCTATGTTTACGAAAACCGTATTGGTGATCGCTAATAATATTGAATCGTTCAAGATATTTTAGAAGATGCTCATTGATAACCTTTTCCATGACTTTCGATATTATTGAAAGCTGTGCAACTGGTCGGTAGTTATTTGGCAAGGTCTTCTTACCTTTTTTAGGTATCGGCTGAGCCGTGGCAGATTTCTAGCAGGACGGAAATATTCCCTTTCTGTAGGGTAGGTTAAAAAGTCTACAGAAAACTGGTGTTAGTTCCCTCGCACACTTTTTGAGAACTATGGCAGGTATTCCGTCAGCGCCAGAAGCCTTCTTGGTGTCTAGCTTCATTAAAATACGCTTTATGATGCGCTGTCTGAAGACAACATCGGGCATCCTTGACTGCAATATGGGAATAGTAGGTGGTGTTTTTCCTTGGAAATCGACAGTAGAATGTGAAGCAAAGAGTTCAGCCAACAAGTTCGCTCTCTCAACAGGTGTGGTTGCAATGGAATTATCTGGCCGTGTGAGTGGTGGTATCGTGGATTTGGTAAAGTTTTGACTAACTGCCTTAGCGACTGCCCAAAAGGACCTGGAATTGTTGGGACAAGCGAGAAGTTTGTTTCTAATTCGTTGATTGTGTGCCTCCTTGGTTTCGTCGATAATTCCCTTGCATCTGTTCCGGGCATGAACAAAGATGTTTCGATTTAAGGTGTTAGGATTTTCACGCCATTGTCGGTAGGCAATATGTTTAGAAGCAACAGCTTCTTTGCATTTTCGGTCGAACCAAGGCTTGCCGTTGGAGGAGCATTTCTTCGAAAAAGGGATGTAAGCTTCCATACCAGCCAAAATAACATCGGAGACCTCCCTGGCGCAGTCAGATGGGTTATCGGATCGAAAACAAACGTCCATCCAAGGGAAAGTTCGAAAGTATTCCATGAGATCTTCCCATTTAGCAGATTTGTAGTGCCAAATCTTGCGCGGCCTAGGCGCCTCTCTGTCACTGATTGGCAGGATACTCGATGTCGAAAGCAGTTTATGGTCGGAAGAACCTAACGGCGGATTTACGGTGACCGTGTAAATCTCCGGATTGGTGGTTAAAAACAGATCAAGAAGACTGGCGAACTCCCCGTCTCGATCAGGGATCCGTGTTGGTTCGTCAATAAGCTGAGTTAAGCCATAACTGATTGAGAATGATTCAGCTTCACGACCTTGTTCGTCGGTAGTATTTGAATATTTGAGCCAGTTGATATTGTGGACATTAAAGTCGCCCAGGATGGCAATTTCGGCACTTGGATAGTTACTTTGTAAATGATCGATGGTGTCTGCAAGAGACTGCGTGACTAACTTGATGTCTTCTAGTAACCCTAAAATCTTTGATAAAGAAGTCGACCAAATAGACAAGTATGTATATCTGGGCCACGAAATAAGCAACCTCAAGCGAAACCCAACATCTGAAATTAAAAGAAGAATCGGTCTAGCTTGGGCAGCGTATGGAGCTCTAAAGGATATATTTAAGAACGACATTCCAATTAGTCTGAAGAGGAGAACATTCAACTGGTGCGTCCTTCCAGTCTTTACCTATGGAACTGAGACGTGTGCACTTACTATAGAATCTGCACACAAACTGAGGATTGCGCAAAAACGCATGGAGAGGTCAATGCTTGGTGTGACTCTTAATGACAGAATACACAACGAAGATATGCGTAGACGCACTCTGGTCACAGATGTAATCACGCGCATAGTTAAAATGGAAATGGGCAGGACACATTGCCAGACTTAGAAACATGAGATGGACGCGCAAAATATTGGTATGGAGACCAGGGGCAGATAAGCGCAGGCGAGGGAGACCACCGACACGTTGGTCAGATGATATTAAAGAGGCCGCTAACAATTGGTTGCAGACTACTCAGGCGGGAAGGTGAACGATAAAAAAACACAGACACACACACACGTATATATATATATATATATATATATATATATATATATATATATATATATATATATATATATATATATATATATATATATATATATATATATGTATTGAATATAGAAAAAAAAGGCCCACTATTAATGGAGGGGATTACGGAAGAAGAATCAGAAGCAGGTCATTAAAAAAATTGGTGAAATGGTGTATTTCTGAAACAAACACTAAATTTGACTATCTTACACTAAATTATAACTTAATATAATAAACTTTATGGTAAAATATTAATAAAAAAAATTAGATATTTTCCTTCTTTAAATAAAAAAGTACAATCCTCTTTAAATCACTTCGAACAAAATACATACTTTCTGCAAACGAAACACGCGCGTATGTTAAACAATAAAATTCAAAAGTGGACTATATAGATAAAAAATTGTCAAGTATGCTAAGAAAAACCTCTATTTCATAAGTACATTTCCACCACGTTCATCGTTTGTATTTTTAAAACTTATTTTAAATTCAACTGAACATTTTTTAGGCCACTCTGTAATTAGATCTCAATCCCTTCTATATACTATTTCTGTTAAAATTAGAAATAATAGAAAAATAAGAATATTGAAATAGAAATATATAAGACATACACGCAATCATCCTTTTAACCCCCTACCTTATCCCTTTCACCCCGTACGTATTTTACTATAGAAAAATTATTTTATATTAAATATCCAATATTCCAATAATAAACCAGGAAAAATGAAAATAATGAAAAAAAATGTTGACTGAAAGAACTTCGAAAAAGACTTATAACAAGACAAATACGAAGTCACTCTTCTACCTCTCTTAAGCACCTTGTATGTTTTATTATAAATGATTAAATGATGATGGTTTTTTGGGTCGAAGAAAAGGCAAGTTTTAAGCATAATCCTTTATAATAAACCATACAAGACGCCAAAGGGGTGGACAAGAGAGGTAGAAGAGTGACTTCGTATTTGTATTGTTATAGGTATTTTTCGGAGCTTCATCAGTCAACATTTTTTTTTATTATTTTCATTGTAAACATGGAATAAGAAGGTTATGAAGAGCATTTAATATATATTAAAACTGGCATATCTCTGTAACAAAAGTCAACAGTTGCTGTTAATAAAGAGCGAGAGCGAGCAGAAGGAATCAGGAATGTCAAATCGTTAATAAACCCGATTATCAATCGACGTTCAAATTCTGGTGAGACGTCAAGTCGAGAAATTACTGGAAATGGGAGATACGACAGTTCGATACTCGACTCTGGTCTAGAGTATTCCATGTGCACGTAAATACCGACGCGCGGCGCCTCAGATCATCATTCTCGATCGTTCAAGTGACAAGTAAAGCGACGTGACTCTATTAGTGTGTTTTATTATTTTATGCCATTACATTTTCTTTCCTTTTGCTGTTAAAATGGATATAAGGAAATTCTTCATTGAAGGTCTTTATATACGTTTGCACTGTTAATGAGGTATTCAAACCTTTTACGGTTTTTTTTTTATAAAAAAATAAATGCTCTTCTGTTTACAAAAAAAGAAAATTAATCTTTTTTTTAATTTTGATAAAATTTTGTATTTTAATGTTTAGTGGTCTGAATAATATAATTTTTTATTATTATTTGGAGTGGCTTCAAAAAGGAAAAAAACCTTCAATTAGACAAGCAGCAGCGATGAAGAGGAAGAGAATACGAATGCGAAGGCTCAACTTCAACAGTCGACATCACCCACATCTAGAATAGATGCTGCTAGAGCTGAATTAACGACGAGTTCAACTTGTAATACTGTGGAAGCAGAAAGAGGAATAGAAGATAATGATAGTAATGAAAATGACCTGGGTAAATATGTAGGACGATCGTCGTTATTTCACCATACAATGGCCATTGTATGGTGAAACAATTGTCAAGTGGCTTTAAATATATTGGAAAATAAAACATAATGTTGTTTTTATATAATTTTATTATGAATTTCCAACAAGTATCGGCTAACACAATCAAAGAAAACTGTTGTTGACAGATTGCTAGATTCCACCGAAGAGTTCTCAGAGGCTGAATATATATTCCCCATGGCTGGTATATTCCAAGCGTTTGAAAGGTGCATTGTGCAAGTAGTGTGTCTTATTCCCAACCTCTTCCAGCAAAGTCAAAGGGGTTTTGGGATCCCTCATTCTAAAACTTTTCACGAAAAACAAAGACATTCATTTGGCTTGTAAAAACCATTTGACTAACCAGTAGCATGTTTCGGCAACTAAATCAGCTAGAAGATTTACTTATGATGTCCTTGTTGATCTTTAGGTATAGAAATTCAACCATAAAGTTTTAGAGGAAAACAGGAAAGTAATAACTTCTATCATATCTTAGGTTGCCTTTTCTGGCACTCGTGATCTACCGCTTAGGGAAAAGTATGAAGATGAAGGAGTGTCTGAAGACCTGTGTCGCCTTCATATCGAAGCTGGAGATATATCAGTGAAACAAACTTTCAAGATACTAGGAAAAATGCAAGCTATCGAGCTCCTCAAATTCAAAATGAAATAGTCAATTTATGAGGCAGTCATTAGGGAGCACATCGTTAAAAGTGCCAAAGAAGCATATGTGTACAGCATATTAGTTGATGAAATTGCTGATATATCAGGCAAAGACCAGCTCTCTATGGGCTTTTACTTTTATGATTTGAACTTGAATCAAATCCGAGAAGAGTTCGTTGGTTTCATTAAGTTAGAAGCACTTGACTCTAAATCAATTATGAAGAAAGTATGTTTTACTGAACAGGGGTTTTTACCTGAGAAATGCGTGGGTTGGGTTTCGATGGTTGTTCTACAAAGGCTGGTAATGTGTGGAGTACAGACCCTACTGAGAGAAAAGGATATAAACGCATCGTTCATAACACAAACTTAATCTTGTAGTGAATGATCTCAATTTTAATACCTGAAATTCGAAACGACTGTAAAAGACATCTTTATGTTTTTTAAATAATCAATTCCGGGGAGAAAACTCATTCCAAATATTCCAGTGTGTGACACGAGTTGGTCAGACAAATATAAGAGTATTAGCGTTTTTAAAAATCATTTCAGAGATTGTTGAAACCTTAGAAACGAACAGTCGTAAAAGCGCCTTCCACCTTCATTCGGCAGCCATCAGATCATCATCCTCTCCCTGAGTGGCTATGCAATATTTTGCAGTATTAGAACCTGTCGTGAATCCCTTGCAATCAAAAACCTTTGACCTCATTAAAGCCTGGGAGCACTTTAATCGAATCGTGGGTTTGATAAAAAACCATCGTGACAATGCAGAAACAAAAATTGATGAACTGCTTAAGGATAAAAACCAACTGGTACAACGGCTGGAAGTGGAATTGACCATCTCGAGGACTGTAGAAAGGTAACAGCGTATGAGAAACCGTCCAGCACTTAGTACGCCGAATTCTGGAGGTCTCTGGTCAAACCGTATCCGAACTCCATAATTACATCTTTGGAATTGCAATTTTCTAATGAGAATTCACTAGCCTAAATATTAATATCAAAGATTTGAAGTAAAAGAAATGTTGTTTTGCCAGTTTTTATTGATTGGATGGCTTAAACTTAGATGCCGAACTGGAAATATATACACTATGTCGATGGACAAGAACTTAACAGAGGAAGAGCTGAAAGATCTTGACTTAGCGAAAGTGATCAAAGAAGCCGATTGTTTTTTTCCTACGATAAAGAAAGCTCTTTTGATTCTGTTGGCCTAGCCATGCACGACTTATAGTATTAAGCGGTCTTTCAGCGTTCCTCAGAATAAAGATTTGGCTGCACGATAGGAGGGGATCGCTTGATGGTGCTCGCTATGATGGGCGTCCACAGAACATTCATGTCCATCAATTATGAAGAATTTTTAAAGGAAGTAATGGTTAAATTTGCGGCTAATCCAAGAAAATTATTGCTGTACTAATATATTAATTATATTTCAATTAGTTGTTATAGATATGTTTCGTAAAAATACAACTTTTTTCCTCCATTAATGGAATTTTGCGGTTTGAGAAGCTGCCCCCCCACCTCAGAGGCTGGCTACGCCCATGGATCCACTGGCCTTCAAGACGTTCATTCGTCCTTTCTCGCATGTACAACGTACTATGAATAGACGTACAAAATTTATTTTGGACTTAAACTCGCCTGATCGACCGCTCTGACATTTCAACTTGTTCACGTCTTTCAGATACCGCCATTTGAGGATTTTCGACAGTTCAAAACATTACATTATAATTTGCTTCTTTGTTAGTAACAAGCCTGTGATGAAGGCTATCTACAGAACCATGTTCTGTAAAGATAGTTAAGAGATGTGCCACCGTCGAATGATGAATATTTTTTACCAGGCCGCCTTTCGTTAATTATTCTAGCAATATTTCGCAAACTTTGATAATTATCGCTACATACTATATTAAACTTATGTCAATTCTTTTTTGAGGAGATAATTTTTCAGCGACTATTGTACATACATACAATTTAACAGATGACAGAAAATTAAATGACATCCTTACTGAAGAGACAATACAAAGGTAATTCTTCTGTTTCATCAATAACCAACTTTATCAAAAGTTAAAGTAAAATTGCATTATGCGAGTAGTTAGTAAGTTATTGGGAAAAAAGATCCACTATTTTACATTCATTTTAGATCGATAGCTTGCATTTTTCCTAGCATTTTTGAAAGTGTTGTTTCATTGATATTCATTCTTCAATACGAGTGCCAAAAAAGGTAACATAAGATTTGACAGAAGTTATTACTTTCCTGTTTTCCTTTAAAATTTTATGGTTGAATTTCTGTACCTGAAAATCAACACAGACTTCACAGGTAAATATTCTAGCTGACCCAGTTGCCGAAACATGCTACTGGTTAGTCAAATGGTTTTTACAAGTCAAATGAACGTCCTTGTATTTCGTAAAAGGTTTTACGATGAGGGATTCCAAAACCCCTTTAACTGTACTTGATGATGTTGGGAATGAGACACAGTACTTGCACAATGCACCTTTCAAAAGCTTGGAATATATTCAGTCACTGATAACTAAATTTCTTTTTAGGTGAGCGTGAGTGGCATCGTGAGTGACATCAGCTTTAAAGTTGTAAGTCTTAAGTGGAATCCAGCAATCTGTCAACAACAGTTTTTTTTTTTCCTCTTCTGAAATAACGACGATCGTCCTACATATTTACCCAGGTCATTTTCATTACTATCGTTATCTTCTATTCCTCTTTCTGCTTCCACAGTATTACAAGTTGAACTCGTCGTTAATTCGGCTCTAGCAGCATCTATTCTAGATGTGGGTGATGTCGACTGTTGAAGTTGAGCCTTCGCATTCGTATTCCCTTCCTCTTCATCGCTGCTGCTTGTCTAATTGAAGGTTTTTTCCTTTTTGAAGCCACTCCAAATAATAATAAAAAATTATATTATTCAGACCACTAACCATTAAAATACAAAATTTTATCAAAATTACAGAAGAGCATTTATTTTTTTATAAAAAAAAAACCGTAAAAGGTTTGAATACCTCATTAACAGTGCAAGCGTATATAAAGACCTTCAATGAAGAATTTCCTTATATCCATTTTAACAGCAAAAGGAAAGAAAATGTAATGGCATAAAATAATAAAACACACTAACAGAGTCACGTCGCTTTACTTGTCACTTGAACGATCGAGAATGATGATCTGAGGCGCGTCGGTATTTACGTGCACATGGAATACTCTAGACCAGAGTCGAGTATCGAACCTTTCAAACGCTTGGAATATACCAGCCATGGGGAATATATATTCAGCCTCTGAGAACTCTTCGGTGGAATCTAGCAATCTGTCAACAACAGTTTTCTTTGATTGTATTAGCCGATACTTGCTGGAAATTCATAATAAAATTATATAAAAACAACACTATGTTTTATTTTCCAATATATTTACAGCCACTTGACAATTGTTTCACCATACAATGGCCATTGTATGGTGAAACAATTGTCAAGTGACTTTAAATATATTGTAAATTAAAACATAGTGTTGTTTTTATATAATTTTAACAACAGTTTTTTTCTCTTCTGAGATAACGACGATCGTCCTACATATTTACCCAGGTCATTTTGATTAGTATCATTATCTTCTATTCCTCTTTCTGCTTCCGCAGTATCACGAGTTGAACTCGTCGTTAATCCGGCTCACCAAAATTTTATTTGCTTCATTGTAAAAAAGATAATAAAATAAACGTTGAGACGGATTGTTCCTTTATTTATCATATACTAGAAAGAATTTTCTTGTCAGACTTTAAAATCGCCGAAGAGTTTACTTTCGGCTTCTGCTGGCGGGAGGCGTCTTTTGTTTATTGATTTTTTTAACATAATTTTGTAAGAACTTGATGTAATTTCCACAGTTTTTTGTACGGTATTTTTTGTAGTATTGGACATAAAGATTTAACAATTTTTTTAAGGCTTCAGCGTTAAATCTGGTTCACTATTTAAATGTGGCTTTTTCATTATTGATAATAATAGAAGCGTCTTACAAGATCGATGTGCTTTCATTACTTAAGTTTGTTTGAGAGAGAGTATTTATATTATCAGCTGCTTTAAGCAAATGTTCGGGAAAGACGTTTTTGTCCATGGGCCAAACTCCAGCCGCGTTCACGATGATGCCAATGATAGCAGCCCTTTGGTAAGCTTCTGCAAATAAACTTGCAACTTGATATTGCATTACTTGACAACCTGGATTTGTCCTCAATCATTGTTCTGTCGCTTGAATATAATAAGAGCTCATAGGTTTTTAAAGAAAAACGTCAAGTGGCTGAAGCCGGTGAGTAGTAAGGCCTGGCAGTTGTATCATTAGCCTTTGCTATGTTCAACGCTTCCCAAGTTCTTCGGATGGGTTGTATGTCCATCAAGCAGAAGTAACACTTTATTTTACACAACACAATATTTTCAGGGGTTTTTATTACGATGCTTATAAAATGTTTCATCCATTTTACAAATAAGTTTGAATTAATATAGCCAGTGTCTGGAATGGTGACAACACTCTCAGAAGGTGTGCCATTCCCCAATTCAAGATTTTGTCTCGTTCTTTTGAACATTAAATCCTAAAACTTTTTGCGTCTTTTTCTGAACGGTGGAAAATTTACTTTCATAAACGTTAAATATTTTTGTAGATGAAAATTTATTACGGTCAATTTTGCCCACTTTCCCTACTTGAAAACAACTGTTAACAGGAAATAATATATTTGCTCTGGGACCTTACCAAGACCAAGGTCGGTCTTTCATGGGTGGGGTGATTTAATAAATATTTGGTAAACAGGAGTTTTGTCCCTTTTTTTTCTGATTTTTCAAAAATTTTCGAATTTGAAAAAAGTATTGAATGTGCTTCTCTACTACATTTCAATATATGCAGTGAATTTCATAAAACCTTATATATATATATATATATATATATATATATATATATATATATATATATTATATATATATATATATATATATATATATATAATATATATATATAATATATATATATATATATATATATATATAATAATATATATATATATATATATATATATATATATATATATATATATATATATGGGTCATTACATACGAAAACGCAAATGGCTGCTGTCAGAACTGGTTAAACGATTTTGTAAAGTAGCTCGAATTTTTGCTTTCTTTATGTAGAATCCAATGCCGTGTGGTACTTTTTGAAATTGTCAATTCTTTGGCAGTGACAGTGTCAAATACAAGTGAAGCTAGAACGTCTTTTAAAAATATTTTTTTTAATTTTAAGACCATATTAAAAGAAAAAATGTTTCTAAATACATAAGTAGGGGTTTTTAAGGTTGCTGAATACGATTCTGATTCAAAAAAAATATTTTGGTAATTGAAAGCTGTCAAACTAGCTGTCAATTTATTCAAAATGCCATTTAATCATTATTTCATCACACTAAAACACTATTTAAACATTGGCCCTTATGTTTTTCGAGGTCGCTAAATACAATCCTGATGCAAAAAAAAATACTTTAGTAGTAGACAGCTGTCAAACGGGCTGTCAATTTATTCAAAATATAATTTAATCATTATTTCATCACATTAAAATACTATTCAAACATTGGCCCTTATGTTTTCGAGGTCGCCGAATACAATCCTGTTGCAAAAATAATTTTTTAGTAGTTGACAGCTGTCAAACGAGCTGTCGATTTACTCAAAATGCCATTTGATCATTATTTCATCACATTAAAATACTATTCAAACATTAACCCTTATGTTTTAAAGGTTGCCGAGTACGATCCTGATGAAATTTAGTAGTTGACAGCTGTCAAACGAGCTGTCAATTTATTCAAAATGCAGTTTAATCATTGTTTCATCATATTAAAATACTATTCAAATACTAGCTCTTATGTTTTGGAGGTCGCTGACTACGATCCTGATACGAAAAAAATTTTTAGTAGTAGACAGCTGTCAAACGAGCTGTCAATTTACTCAAAATGCCATTTAATCATTATTTCATCATATTAAAACACTATTCAAACATAGGCCCTTATGTTTTCGAAGTTGCTGAATACGATCGTGATACAAAAAAAAAATTTAGTAGTTGACAGCTGTCAAACGAGCTATCAATTTACTCAAAATGCCATTTAATCATTATTTCATAACATTAAAACACTATTTAAACATTAAACCTTATGTTTTCGAGGTCTTTGAATACGAATCTTATGTCAAAAAGATATTTTGACAGCTGCTAGCTGGGACATTTTACGTCGAAATAACAAATTTTTTTGTGGGTTTTTCTGTGTTCAATCATCAGTTATAAATGTAATATCAGATTTTAAATGTTACAACTGCCAACTGTATAATTAGCTGTCAAAAAACGAAATTAAGATGTTAAACGATCAAAAACGATTTTATTTTTAATTTTGTCATTTTGAGGAAAGTCATTCATATATTTAATATTTTTGGATCACTGGCTGCAAATGTGATATGAGAATTAAAATTTGACAACTGCCAAACGTTAATCCAGCTATCGAATCGATGAAAATAAAGTTCAAACCTATAGCAATTGCTATGTATAGCAATTATTAAGTACATAAATTTCTTCGAAATTTTTTTTTCATTGCTATGGATCTTTTAATGATGTCTACAAATATAGATTACACAGCCCCACAAAAAAAATGGTTCTGGTCCACAAATGTGACTTTGATATCCATATGAAAAATTGTGCGCTGAACAAGAATCTGCCTTTAAAAAAATTTGTAGACCGTCAAATTTTCCTACTATAGCCTAAAAAGGGAGGAAATAGTGCCGGATGAGGCCAAGTTGTAGTAGGCACAACGACTAAAAATTAGTTTTTTTAATTTTAGTAATACCGTTTTGTTCCAAAGAAACTTAATCAAATGTTATTTTTATTAAGTATACAGCTGATTTTAGATAAAGACGACGCATAAAAGTGCAAATAAAACTGCCCAAAATTCTTTCTATAAAATATTGCGTATATTTGTATCTAAATCCTGTAGTTCTGTTTATCCCGTATATGTTTCTTGAAAAAGTTGGAATATGTTGAAAAGAAAAAATATTTTTCCCATTAGTGATTTTTCTTCCAAACATTAAAAATTAAACGCACATGTTGTAAAATGGGAAAAAAATATATTTTAAGTTGAAATTAGATTGATAATTTGAATTTTTTCAAAACTGAAAATGATTTCTTCACCAGTGTCCAAATTATGACCGAAAAATTATAAAAATTATTATTTTAAAGGCTTAAGTATAATTTTATCTACCTCAAACAAAGTGGAAAGAATGTCTACGGATTTGCCATATAATAGTCTGATAACTTACACAACTTTATTTTACGCGTATAGGGTTTATTTTCCATTCATTTAAAACGAAGATCATTTTAAAATGGATCTAATAATTAAAAGGGTAAATGTGCAGAAATAATGATTTAATGTGATTTTTTGTAATTTGGTTTGACAGCTACAAAACTATCTAAATATTTTTTTGGCATCAGAATCGTATTCAGCGACCTCGAAAACATAAGGGCCAATGTTTCAATAATGTTTTAATGTGATGATATAATGATTAAATGGCATTTTGAGTAAAATGACAGCTCGTTTGACAGCTGCCAGCTACTAAAATATTTTTTTTTTATCAGGATCGTATTCAGTGACCTCGAAAACATAAGGGCTAATGGTTGAATAGTTTTTTAATGTGATGAAATAATGATTAAACGGCATTTTGTGTAAATTGAGAGCTCGTTTGACAGCTGTCAACTACTATTTTTTTTTTTGTATCAGGATCGTACTCAGCAATCTCGAAAACATAAGGGCCAATGTATGAATAGAATTTTAATCTAATGAAAAAATGATGCATTTTGAATAAATTGACAGTTCGTTTGACAGCTGTCAACTACTAAAATATTTTTTTATATCAAAATCGTATTCAACGACCTCGAAAACATAAGGGCCAATGTTTGAATAGTGTTTTAATGCGATGAAATAATGATTAAACGGCATTTTAAGTAAGTTGACAGCTGTTAACAATTAAAATATTTTTTTGTATCAGGATCGTACTCAGCAACCTCAAAAATCTAAGGGCCAATTTTTGAATAGTATTTTAATCTGATGAAATAATGATCAAATTGCATTTTGAGTAAATTGACAGCTCGTCTGACAGCTGTCAAATACTAAATTTTTTTTCATCAGGATCATATTCAGCAACCTCGAAAACATAAGGGCTAATGTTTAAATGTTTTAGTGTGATGAAATAATGATGAAATGGCATTTTGAGTAAATTGACAACTCGTTTGACAGCTATCAATTACTAAAATATTTTTTTGTATCAAAATCGTATTCAGCAACCTCAAGAACCCCTACTTATGTATTTAGAAGTATTTTTTCATTTAATATGGTTTTAAAATTGAAAAAATTTTAAAAAGTTTTCGATCTTGACTTGTATTTGACACCGTCACTGTCAAAGAATTGAGAATTTCAAAAAGTACCACTCGGCATTCGATCCTACATAAAAAAGCTAAAATTTGACCTTACAGTTTTCCGATATCATTTAACCATTTCTAACGGCAGCCATCTACGTTTTCGTATGGAATGACCTCTCTCTCTCTCTCTCTCTCTCTCTCTCTATATATATATATATATATATATATATATATATATATATATATATATATATATATATATATATTTATTGATATCTCATTTCGTGAGCGACTATGTTTCTTGTGATCTAGAAACCGTAAAAAGTAAAGAAAAGCAAAAATCTTAAAACTGATTTTTTGACGAATACAATTCTTAATAGAGAACCAAAACATTGCTGTTGAGCGACAACTGCAGACGTCATAAGGCTCGCACATTTAATTCCATTATCCAAAGCTGTGGATTCACACAGTGACAACATCCACCCTATCCCTAGACATATTATAAGATCTGTAAAAAGAGTGAAGAGTTATCCCAGCTCACAAGGAGTTTTAGTGGGTATGCCAACCCCTCAGTTTGGAGAGCCCCACATAACTGGAGCACTTTGGGACGCCCATAAGGTGACGCAGATTGCTCCAGAATCCATAAGGCGGATTTCTTCCTTTAAAAAAACACATTCACTCTAGATTATTTAGTGCCCAGTCAACACTTTTTGCTCAGAAATCTGAACAAGGACCTCAGGGACAGATGAGTTGAAAGCTGATGTAGAGTTGTGTTTTGATGCGCAAACAAAATATCTTGTTTTGATGAAGTGAAACAACGGTGTATTAGTTCAGATGGTATTTACTCATTATTGAGTACTAAATGGCAATATTATACTTTGTTTCCTACATTTTTTATTAATTATAACGATTTAAAACAGTTTTGTCCATGATATAACTAATTGGACAAGAAAATTTAGGTAGCAATAAGAAATAGTTTACAAAGTTTCAGAATAGTTTGGCAGGGACAGATTGGTTTATTAACATCAAGATGATTACTGACCTACCATTAAGTATATAATATGCAGGGCATGATCCTGAGGTTTCTCAACACGTATCATTATTATCATTTTTCTGTCATTATTTTCAAAAATAACAGGAAATAAATATATTAGAAGAAAAAAAAAAAATTGAAAAATGTCTTAAAAAGCTTAAATTCATCTCTTCTGGATTTTTTTCTATATGATAGTTGTCAATAGTCATCGATATATCGAATTAGAATTTGTAAACCTATCGTTAACAATAAATATATTGATGGTTATCAATATATCGATAGGCATCATTTATTTCCACTCCCCAGTCATCAATTTTAGTTAATAAAGTTTTCTCTCGTCTGTCCCAGTCAACAATTTTTAAATAATAATTATCGATATATTGTTTTCGACATCCATAAATCAAAATAATTGATACTATCGATAGATAAAATCGATTGTCGCCCATGCTTACTCTTAAACTAATACCTTGTTTGCTAGTATTAGGTTTTGGTGATAAGGGGACTGAAATATATGGAGAACATCATCCCTTTGGAATAATTTGCCCAGGGCTGTGTTTCCCACAGAGTACAATCTACAGCGATTCAAGAACAACGTGAATCGCTTTTTTCACACACATGCTGCTCCTGGAACGCTTTAGGGACTTCCCTGTAGCACGTGTGCTAGACCCATAAAAAAAACCCTGTAAAAAGTTATTGAATACGTTTGACAAATAAAATATATGGAGGGATAAAAATGAAACACACCAAATAATTTGTATTTTTTTAATACATATAAACATCGGAATTATATTTATTTAACTATTTAACACATAATAAATACAAGACGTTTAATATGGCAACAGTTTGGCCTCAAATGTAATAAGCTTTCTCAAAAATTGAGCACAAAAATAATGTAAATATAGGGAAGGATACACACTAATATATCGTATAGTAAAATACTGATATAATTTAAATATAAATGCATTGGTATGAATGAAATTTTGTGCCCAAAGAACTTACTATGTCTAATCTAACCACTATGAGATTTTGAGAAGTATAAAACACTGTATTCTTTAAGATTAAAAGATTTCAGCAAAATAAGGTTATATATATATATATATATATATATATATATATATATATATATATATATATATATATATATATATATATATAAGAAATTCATTAAAAATATCATTTTTTGTTCGTGGAAGCAAAATTTCTTTGAAGTTCTTCCAGATAACATAGTTTAGTTCTTATTTGTACTACAGAATTTATTTGGAATAAGAGTCAGATAGGATCTCAAAAAAATTAAGGACCGGGGGTGTCACACATAATCTATAGACCCACAGTCGATCTTGATTATTCTAGTAATGTAAGACACTGTGATTGGTTTGAAATGTCCATGGGCTAGATGAAGTGGGACGTCATGAGAATTTGTAGGTGTCGATTGACCATGGTTCCACGTCATGTTATATACGCACATTGATAATAACCCCCACTTAAATATCTTCATACGTACATATCTGACATGAAATCTAATAATAATAAAAGTCCATATTTGTCAGTGCAGACATGTAAGGAAATTCTATCTGTAGTTGCTCTAATAAACTGAGTTAATAGATTTTTATTAACGACCATTTATATTTTGATGTATCATACTCCTAAAAAAGTAGGATTTAATAACGAGAAAGTCAAGTTTAATTTTAAGGTTTTTCTTAAAAGACTAACAAGCAATATCTATATAAACAAACCAACTAAAATTAATCTAACATAGTAACAGTACGTTTGAAAATGTGGTAAACCCATGAAACTGTCGTGAAGTAGAAATTTAATACTAAAGTGATAAGTTAACAAAGGAAATTGTTGAATAACTTACTAATAGCATAATGTCTTAATAAAAATAAAAATTCCTATAATTCATATATTCTAGGTTATCAGTCAGTACTTTTTTTATGCTTTGTTACAATTTTTGTTCAATTGATAGATGTTGACAACACATATAACTTTTTTTTGTTATTTAATTATTTTAAAATGTTATTTTTTTTTACTTTTAGATGATTAAAGTGTCTTAATTAAGTTATTGTAGTTGCTGTATGCAAAACTGTCTTAAATAATAAAAAAAGATGATTAATAAGCTCACTATATTTTTAAAATATTGACCAGTTTTTTTGAATTTTCTTTTATGATCTTAGGATTGAGAGTCAAAATAACTTATCATGTTTTACATATTCCCGATTTTAAAAGTGAACAGCCCTAAAAAAAATGTTTTATTATTAATCTATCTAACTTCTTATTGGCCACTTAAGACAAACTCAGTCGCCTGCGGTTTCTTGGGGTTAAAGTGTAATAAAACGTATTAGTATCAAAAATAACTACTGCCATTTTGACAAATCATGATTGATTTTTATATAATAAGGTAAATTCTTCAATAGCGCAGCTTCAAAATATTCGTGTTTATTACGGAATATAAAAATAGCTGTCCTCTTAAAATTTATTCTCAATTCGTAGTGAATTTATAAATAGTAAAAGTTGCATCCACAATATAAAAGAAACTAAAAAAATATTTGTGAAGATAAATAATATTACCAACAAAATATAATACGAGCTACAATAAAAATAAAAGCATATAAATGAATTCTTTTATGTTACAATGGCAACTTTTAAAAAAATTCCTGAAAATTTAGTCTTTTTAGTTTATTCTTATTTTAATTTTTCCTGAAATCTTTCAACTTTAAGAATCTTACTGCATGGCTAATGTTGACCATTTTTATTATTAATTTTATGTAAATAATTTTATCTATTTACAATCTAAAGAACTTTTGATCTTCTTTTTATTAGTAAAAAATAACATTGCCTAATAGAAACATATAACGAAATCACATTTTATAAGTCAACTGGACATTTATTTATAAGTAATTTTACGATTAAAAGTGATAGTAATATAAATACTTATACAGGGTGTTCGTTAAATACCTGACCAAACTGAAGCACATGATTCTTCACACAATTTTAAGACGAAAGAGTTCACATAGACATGGATCCAGTAATGACTATATTGCGTTCAGTTAATTTTAATCTCTTGTCTAGTTTCGGTAATTAAAAATCGGGTACTCAGAACCCTGCTTCTGCTTGCTGTTTTTGGCTTTTCCCAAACCGATCGCGATTTTAGAAAGAAACACGGTAATAAAAGTTTGATGTTTCTTCGCTTTTTCTGTGTGAAATTTAATTTTTCGAGGTTACCCTACTAATCATTCTCAGAATTTTTCGGATATGTCATTGGCCGAGATTTAAGATATAGAGACTTTTATATTTTATATCTCGCCAATTGAGCATTTCCGGACCTAGGTTTACATAACCTGTTTTTCTTCAAACTAATTAAAGAATCACGCCTTGAATTTAGACCACGTACTTATCCTGTATAACTGTGACTACGATATAAAAATAGTTTGTATTGAGCATAATAAAATTTGGAATGTGTTCGGAAGATCGTCTAACTAGCTCGGAACACAAACCTCAAACATTTTGTTCTATCATTAACTAACTATACAGACAGCGCCACCTCTGTTAACCCCTCATTAATTTTAAAGCACCACTTTAAAGAAAATCAGCCAACTATATATTTACAAAAATATCACAAACAAACAAAATGAAAATCTCCAAAAATCTCAAAAGCATGAAATGACCTAAAACAACGTCTTTTTACCGAACTAAATATAAATTATTGCTTATTGTTCTTGACGTTTACAAAATACCATACCAAAATTTTTCTGTTATTTTGTAATCGAATAAAACAAAAATGCTGCTTTATTTTGTCTAAATAAAATGTAAACGATGAAATGAACATAAATGCTAAGATCAGTTTCAGTCTCTACATTATTTCTGTTCAAACTAAATACATCTCAGTCGTTTTGTTTCTTTTTCCACTCCTTTACTGTTCCCTAAAAAAATATAAAAAATAGTGTAAAAATAAATAAACTCTACACAGTGGTAAAATTACATGATGAAGAAAAATAACACTATAAATTTTCCTCTGAGCTATTTATTAAAATTACATGAGGGATGTAGAACTGCTGAAAAATTCTCAACCTGATAAAACGGAAAAATATTAAAGTATTATATAAAGCCACTGGTCTGGTTAAGTAATTCATGCCGAAAGGCGATGAAATTAAGCTAATTACTAGTTAAAAATGAGCGTTTCGTTATATAATATAACAACTTAATACATTTTAGGCAGAAAATGACACTTTTAAAAATTATATAACAGAGTTCACCTTAAAACCAAAATATTTTCAGAAATGTATATTAGATAAACAAATGAATTTAATTCAGTCAATGTAATGGCAGTAACCAGTTAAAATGACTAACTAAGGTATTTGAATTAGTATGAAATATTCTGAATGAACATTCATTTAAAATATTCGTGAAATTGGAAATAGAAATGATAATAAAAATTAGAAAACATTTTCATCATATAAAGCTAATTAACAATTATATCAAAAACTCGCCATTTTTTGCCAAAGATTAGAGTTAAAAAATATATTTTTGTAATAAATACTGTTCAATCTTTCTCCACACGTTTGGAAACTGGACGGGATGAAAATAATTTTACTTGTCACTTAACCGTGGTGTTTGATTAACTTTATTTATTTAAATATGGATGTGAGTATTATTGGTGCCTTAATTTTTTTATTATCGTGGTATATATTTATAGTGGCATACACAAACGTTTTAAAGCAAATATTACAATTCAAATTTGAAATTTGCTTGCCATAATGGTTTCTACAACTTCCTGTAATTTTAAACAAACGGATTTCATGATCTAAAACAACTTTTTTTAGATAATTTTATATCTTCCTTTTTCATTTCTTCTATATAGAATTGTTTTTACTTCTACAAAATTAAATTTCACAATAAATATACACAGAATTAATGAAGTAAAAAAAACTGTTCGCCGAGGATTGTTTCCCGCCGAGTACCACCTGTGCGTACATATTGCGTAGTGATTTAGAAATATCCCTACAGTACACATGTACCGTGCCTGTAAAAGAAGGTAGATGTCAAAAGATTCACATTTCAGGAGGTATAAATCAATCGATACTAGGTTAGTTGGAATATTTGGTTTTTTATTCACTCTCTACTGAAAAAAGATAGATATATTTCCTTCCCTAAGGACAAGGCCGCGCCGCCCCTGTGTGCAATGTGTCCGGCGCACACAGGCGCCAAGGCACCAGGAGCGCCGCGAGGCGTGAACCGTTTTTTTTCTCTATTTACATAGGTTTCGCACACAGGCGCTGCTGAGGGTCGGCGTAACCCCCTAAGGATATATATTATTTTATATTTATTACTCTGTGAATTACTAAAAATTCAGCCAATTTAATTTTAAAAACATTTCATAATGAATTTCGACATGAAACACCTACTTTCAATACTACAAACCTAGTATGCGGTATACTGATAATTTATAAACGTTTCGGCTTTACAACGGTATTTAGGTGTCCTATACATGGACATTTTTTTTATTTATTACAGCGTTAGTTGGCGGTATTTAGAACTTTGTAAGCACACAAAACAAAAGAAACTCACTACGTATTGCAAGAATATAGAAAAAGAAAATAGCAGAATTTTACTTACCCTCCCGCTTCCTGGATAGTAGTACGGTGGTGGTCTCTCATACTCTGTCGGTGCTCTTTGGTAATGTGGTGGGCCCCCATTAGGAAATTCTTCCCAGTGCCTAGACCCATAACACAAAAAGCAGACGATTAACATAAAGCAAACGATTTTAGGACTAATTTAAGCGACGATATGCCTTTTTACAATAGAACCTTTTTTTTTAATTTGGTCGACTTTGAAGTATAGTTAAAGATACACCTCTTTGCATTTTTATACTTTATTATTATTCTATTTTAATCTGGAACCCGAATGCTTGTGAACTTGAATTGATGTTATAACGGTTTCAACAAGTGAAGATGACGCCAGTTTCTATTAATTATTATTTAGTATTATATCAACAATACTCAGCAACAGTTTAACTTTGTATTGTATAATTACGAAGGTGTCTTTTTAAGTTATCGATCTAGCTATGAAAAATATATTTTTTACATAACTATCGCCTACACTAATATACTTAGTTCAGCCTTTTTAGAGTTGTTTCATTCGATCTAAACACATTATTTTTATTTGCGCCTTAAAAAAACGACGATGCGGTTTTCAACCCATCATATGGGGAAACTTTTCGGCCTCTAAGGACTTTCTTTAGATGTCTGAACAAAAAAAAAGAACTTGTACATCTTTTGATGTTATTTTGGCTGGCATGGAAGCTTACATACCTTTTTCGCAAAAATGTCCGCCAAACGGCCATGTTTTGAAAATGCAAAGAAACTATTGCTTCCAAACATCTCAATGGACAATGGCGTGAAAATTCTAAGGTCATAAATCACAACATCTTCATTCGTCTTAAGTTAAATGTAATAGCACATAAACAAGTTGAAGGTATCCCGGGCATAGACCCAAAAATAGGAAGGGCATCCCTCATAAAATCTCCAATGAATATGGAAACAGGTGAATAATTGAAGGGCGAAATTTTCTGTTGATTAATGTATATTTGGGGCACGTTCGGGGTACTCATAAAGGACTGAAGGTGGAGTGGGTGGTGGGACCCCCTTCAATTATTAATTATTATTATTTTCATTCGTACCCGGAACAGATGCAAAAAAATTATTAACGAAATCAAGAAGGCACGTAATCAAGAAAATAAAAAACAAACTTATGCCCCGTCACAACAAATCCTGGTCCTGTTAGCCGATCGCTAAGGTCATTAGTCACAATTTCACTAAATCCAATATACCACCATTCACACGACCAGATCATACCATTGCAATAACACCAGAGTGCTTGCAGAGCTGAGAAAGCCAACTTGTTAAATGAACTCGTCGCTTCATTCTACTGTCGATTTTCAAAGACAAACATCACCCACTAGTGCCAATGTGCAGACGGTAAATTCCCATTTTGTCGATTGACCGTTTCGTCGACTGGACATTCTTACCTGTTTTGTTACCCTTTCGTCGGCTGCGACCGTTTGACCGTTGACCATTTGAAACCGTTCCCTTTTTGTCGACTCACCGAATTAAAGCTACCAAGTAAAG
>CM032455.1:76955363-77005363 GCA_019049505.1 Pachyrhynchus sulphureomaculatus
AACCGTTCCCTTTTTGTCGACTCGCCGAGTTAAAGCTACCAAGTAAAGCTTATAGGAGGCCTTCGACCCTTTACAGGTAGTTTTACCCAGGTATTTATCTCCATACAATATAAGGGTGCGGCCGGTTAGATTATCGTAGGCGTTCAGGTTACTTCAGGTTCAGGTTTGACAGTCCTAAGTCTGTAGAAAGTGTGAAGGAAAGAAAGAATTTTACTCTATGGATTTTTTTAAGAAATAATTAATATTTACCCTTAATATAGATTTCCATAACAGATAAAGAGGTTTAGTGAAATCGACGAAAGGGGAAATTGTTAATGACACCGATGTATATGTTAAAAGTCCCCCCCAGGTTAACAAAACGGGAATCCATGAAACGGTACTAAATCATGCAGGCAGAGATGCCCGATATTGTCTTCAGACACAGTGCCATAAAACGTATTTTATTGCAGCTAGACACAAAAAAAGCTTCTAGCGCTGATGGAATACTTGCTATTGTACTCAAAAAATGCTCGAGTGAACTAACATTTCTGTACACTTTTCAACCTATCCTACAGAAAGACAACACTTTCTTCCAGCTGGAAATGTTTTACAGTTCAGCCGATACCCCAAAAAGCAAGAAGACCTTGCCAAACAAGTCAATCAGCAACTTCTAAAATACCTAGAAGGATTCAAAATTATTATCGACCGTCAATATGGTTTTCCTAAGCAAAGATTAATAGAAGATCTAACTTATGTCACACAGGACAACGTAATTGAACTTTTGGAGAATCTTACGAGATTGCCTATAATATATCGAAGGCATTTGATCGTGGGCGGCATGACGAATTGTTGGCTAAACTACGTTGTTATGGTATATTTGAATAGTTTTATTATGACATTCGTGTTTTTTCCACAGCGTTCCTTAAGAGTGGTAGTTAACGGGTTTCTTTTTAATACGTTCACTATCAATGCTCCATGCTGTCTCCTACTCCCTTCCTCACTTACATTAAAGATCTGCTTGAAAGGACCAGGAATTCAATCTACAGCTCTGCAGATGTGTAGCACGCTTATTTCTTCTTTTACTTTGAACGCTCGAATAACGGTTACTCATGCAAATATCCGCAGACAGCAGGAAGTCGTTCGACTTAACAAAAACCTGGAAGAAATTCTATCTTGGGGTGACAATAAAAAGGAAAATTTTAAGCAACAACCTAGGGGGTGGTTTTTCTCTAAAAAAAATTGCGAAACCTAACATGATTATCGAGACACTCCATTCCTCTAGCATCGTCACTCAATTTGCTGGGTGTGAACCTGGATGCAAATATGTCCTGGCTTGAAGATGCTGCATGCATAGCAAAGAGAGCTTCTCCAAAGCTAGGAATATTATTCCGAACTAGAAAGCTTTACGCTCTAAAACAGCTTGTAATCTGTACAAACTTCAAATTCGACCAAGGATGTAATATGGGTTCAATATTTGGGGCTCCATTTCCAAATATACAATGTATTCGTTAGATTCTATTCAGAAGAAGGCTGTTCGCCTGATTGGAGACCGAGGGTGCTACTGAGTAGGAACTTTGGAACATCGACGAATGGTTAGTGACTTGACACTATTCTACAAGTACTTTTATAGAAAGTGTTCGATGGATGTAGCCCGCTTAATTGATGGTAGAGCACTGCATACCAGGAATACACGGCTCTCTAATCCATCACATCCGTATGAAGTGCAGCTTGTCATTCCTCGTGCAACCTTTTTGAGCAGTCTTTTATATCGCCCCTTTGGACTGATTTGCCCAGGACTGTGTGTGACTGCGATTCAAGACCAACGTGAATCGCTTTTTTTCGCACACGTGTCGCTCCTATATAGCGATTTCCCTGTAGCACGTGTGCTATACTCATAAAAAACATTACGGCAAAGTACCTACAACGGCGACAGTAACTTGACAAACACACAATTTTCTCGTATAACATCATTTTCATGGCTAAGTAGATAACTTAAGAAAACAGTCTCGTAAATTAAAATTAAAAAGTTCGGACCTTAGTGAACAACATTAAAACATGATTAAAATTACAGAGCGTCTGATAAGTATTAATAATATCTCTAAAACAAGCATCCCGATAGAAAACTGCGCCTAAGAAGCCAATCTTCATAGCCTACATGATTCTATTTACAAAATATTAATATTTCGAAAAATATTGAAAGTATAAGTACCATAGTTATAAGCTTGGAATTTCGTGACAAATTTAAAAAATTGTGAAAAAAACAGATATAAATCTGGGATCAGGTTGGATCCCCAAAAATAGTTACTTGGAACAAGATGTCAGTTATTTTTTCCAATAAATACATAGTTCAACTGGATATTAACTGAAATATTTTTAAATAGACAGTTAGAACTTGAACTAAATAAAAATGACAACAACGCTTTTAAAGAGCACAACAGCAACAATTAAAGCACAATAGTGAGGCAAAGCAACATTTATTTACTGCAATAAAATTACTTTTTTAGAATTAATTCTAGCTCCGTTGTAATAGGAACCTTGATATTCCATTATATAAATCCATTGTTATATGGAATTTGAAACTACTTGGAATGTTATATTGTATTATATTTATAAATTATATATATGAAAAAGAAATGTATTTTTATATAAAATATGATATAAATATACATATATATATATATATATATATATATATATATATATATATATATATATATATATATATATATATATATATATATATATATACTATATATATATTATATATATATATATATATATATATATATATATATATATATATATATATATATATATATATATATATATATATATATATATATATATATATATATATATATATATATATATATATATATATATATATATATATATATATATATATATATATATATACATATATATATATATATATATATATATATATATATATATATATATATATATATATATATATATATATATATATACATTCTACGAATAATGATTTTTTAAAGATTTGTACAGAAATACTTTTTTGAGTATTGGAACAAAAAAAAAAGTTAAATTAGGTGTAAAAACTAAAAATTTAGGAAATTCGTGTTAAAAGTACAAATAATTAAATCAGTTAAAAAACATACATATGGAACGAATTTTCTTTCTAGATAGTTAATAATTAAAGTATCCTCCGTTCTTGACAAAAAGAAATACAGTTGTTTCTGTGTTAGGATTTAAAACTACAGTACTTTTATTTTGATTTATTTTTTACATATCAATTGTTTAGTACTTACTTTGGTGCCATATCAGCATACCGACCATCAGGCGGACGAGATCCGGCAGCGTACTCTCTTGCCACCTCATTTCCATGAGGCCTTTCCTCATACCTCTTAGATTTCTTTCCCTTCTTTTTACCTCTTTTACCTCCACGGCTAAAAAAAAATGATAAGATATAATTAATCATCGTAATAATCTGCACGATTTTTTCTTACATCAGACTAATCGGACTAATATTGTGGCCTCCTATGTAATTATGATAGTTGGAGAGTCCGACCAATTGAACGTAAAAAAGAGTTAAATGTTTTTAACGACGACCTTTTTAATAAGTATTTATTTTTAGTCACTGAAGGTTGTTTAGTTACACGCTGACGGATATTACATTAATAATGATATACTGATTAATTCCAAAACTAACTTTAATGAATCTTGTTACGGGAGATTTTGTTTTAATAAAATACAAAAGCTGTTCTCTGTTATTGGGAAGCGTCCAATTAGTAATAAACTTCTTTGCGCCACTCCAATCTAAGAAGTCTGACATAATAAAAACCGGCCGCTTTTTATCCGATTTTTTTTGCATTCATTGTTGTAATCCCCGGTATTTTTGATTGAGTTTTTTATTAAAAGCTAGCCTATGGGAAAAAACAATGGCTTGTTTTATTGAAAAATAAACTTTGGTTAGATATTAAAATTTCAAATGATTTTTCCCTTGGTGTTTATTTGTGGTCGTAGATCAAATGTAAATTATACGTGAGCTAGCGTATATTCCAACAGACGTATAGTTACCACAGTTCAGTTTACAACCTCGTTCATGGTTGTAATAATGCTTCCATCTTACTGTCACGTAAATACTCAGTTTTTTTTGTTATAACGCGCTGGCACAAGGCAAAGTTAAGAATGATAGCGTCAAAATAATTAGAATTGTTAAATGTATAAAATATACGACTCTTAAACTAATGAATTATAGTGATATCGATATTTTTAAACACTATTAACAAGTAAAATAATAAAACAATAAAGCTAATAGACCATGAATGCAGCCATACTAGGTATTTTTAAAGTAGTTCAGCAAAAACAGTGAAGAAATAAAAAATTAAATAAAAACTACTAGAAAACTACTAAAAGTATGAAGAACAAACACTTTTAATAATGTGATAATCTATTTCATTATGAATTTTGCAGAAAGCAATTTCGTTTATTAAGTATGGAATTATTAAATAGTATATTTTAAAATAAAAAAAATAAATAAATAAATAATTACATCCAAAATTTCAGTCAATGCGACCACAACAAAAATAACGTGTGTGGGGCCTTTCATAAATTCCTATTTAGTTTCATAAGGGTTCAAAATTAGTTTATTTAAAGTAGAAAATTAATGATACTGCCATGTACAGGGATATAAGCAGCTACAAAAATTGCAAATACATGTAATATTCTACGCCACCCACTAAAAACAACATGCACAACTTACCTATTCAAGGGAATACTATCCCCTCGATCAGCATACGCGTCATACAAATACTCGCTGCAAAATAACATAAAACAATGCTCTTAAAAATAAATACTTTCGTTCACAAAGACTACATAATATTAAAAAGCATAATTGTCATACATTGCAAAACCATACATATTACTGAAAACACTGAACAAGAAAAAAATACATACATACAAATGCAGACATTCGCTTCATAAATTGTTTTACAGGATGTCTAAAAAAACAATCTGCTCTAACAAGGAAGGTTCTCATTTTTTATAACTAACCCATTTACGAAAAATTAACATGTATATTTGGATGAAATCAACCTCGGTAAATGAATATCTTGAAAAATATTAAATTAAAAGAGTTTTAATTTTTGATCCCGTATATGTGTGACCGTTAGAACAATTATGTCAGATAATTGTACGTTTTCTGAAGAAACTGTTTTACGATTTTAAACTCTAGGGGCATCCTCGATCTGTCATATTTTTTGCAAATATGCTCTGCACTTACGCAGAATCGTAGAGCGGAAAATTCCCATAAAAAAGGTTCTAATAAATTTTGTCATAGGAAAATGTAGAGAATATTTTTACTATTTGTTGGAACATTTACTCTCGGTGACCGACTTTATGAGCATATACAGAGAACTGAAAAAAATAAATCGTGAGAAAAAATGGAAAATTTCCCATTTCGCAGTTTTCTTTTTTTCGAAACTAAGTAACTTCTAATCTTCGGGTACGACTTAAGAGTTTTATATAATCAATAACCGCCATTTAAATCATACAGTAAGTCATGCCAATAAAATTAACTAGTAGAAAAAAATAATTTCTTAGAAATTGCTCATTAGCTGATTTTCGAAAGGGTACATCATATATATAATGGTATAAATAAATTTTACACAAACTATACAAAGGGTCTTGTAAGTAGGAAAATTAGATTTCACAAAACCGAAATTTTTTAAATTTTAATTTTTTACACTTGTAAGGTACTATTAAAATATTACTTTTTAATACTTCTATCAAAACATATCAATAAAAAAATATAATGTAAAACACTGATATTTGTTAAATTTAATAATACAAAAAATTTTTCCCTTTATTTAGAAACTTCAAATAAAATTTTGGCCAATTTTTTTTAATCTATCACACATATAACTGAAACCCTTAAATACATCTTGTGGGAAAGTGCAGTATACTGACTATACGTTATAAAAAGATACAAAAGTTCATAGAAAAGTAGGTACTTAATATGAGACAGAAACTTAAATTTGTTGGGTTTGCTTTTAGTTTTTTTTGTAATTTTATTTTCGTTAATATTGAAAAGTCATTACTATATTTTACAGGTGCTTTTATAAGACTTAGGAAATAGATCAGTAATTTTTATTACGATGTTTCGTATAGAATTTACTATTAACAAATCAATATTTTCAAATAGGGTTACGAGGTTCTAGCATATTTGTAAAAACAGAGATTATACAATAATTCCAAGAAGGTTTGCAAAAAAAGGTGAGCATTTGAGCATTCTTGGTTTACAACATTCTAAGAAAAAAGGAAACATAAGTTAAAAATTAAATAGCTGATCAAAATTTACTCAATTCTGTATCAAAAAATTGCTATTTACCATCTACTTCACTCATAAAAATAAAGTTCTAAAATAAATACTAAATTTGGCTTTCTTGTGCCAAAGAATTTAAGCCAACTGTTACAACTTAATATTTTAAATTATTTGGGGTAAGATATTAAACACAAAAAAACACAATTTTCAGATTTGTCGATACCAAGAACCTTGAAAAAATATATAGCAATTCGAAGTAATTCCCTCTAATCATTGTATAACTGCAACAAGGACAGCATAATTACATATATAATAATACTAAATAATCAGGGGTAAAAATTGTCCTAATAATACTAAATAATCAGGGTTAAAAATTGTCCATTATCAGAAGTTCCGGGTGTGTGGTGTTCGCGAATCAGAAGGGTAACGTTAAAAAACTGAAGGGTCGCGAAATGTTTTTTTACAATAAAAAAATCATATTCAGACTTTTATATCTATCTCTGGCAGCATATATAACAACATATCAAACAAAAATAATGCTGTAAATTAACTGAACATTTATGTCAAAATTTGAAGTTAGTTAGTATAAATAGGACTACTCTTCAATCTTGTTGAGTGTTAACAACGTTGAAACGAATAAAATATAAGTAAAAAAATATATTACGGAGATGAATGTGTTCTTTTCAGAAACTAGCTTCCCAAGTCTAAACTCTATATTCGATAAACAAACAATATCATTTTAAAATTCAAAGCAATTTCTCACTATATGTATATATATATATATATATATATATATATATATATATATATATATATATATATATATATATATATATATATATATATATATATATATATTGATTAATTCCAAAACTAACTTTAATGAACCTTACTATAGGCGATTTTGTTGTAATAAAATACTAAAGAGGTTCTCTATATTATTGGGCACCGTCCTATTAGTAATAAACGTCTCTGCGCCACTCTAAGAAGTTGTTGACACAATAATAACTAGCTGGTTTTTGTCCGATTTTTTTGGATACATCGTCGCAATCCCCGGTATTTTTGGTTCAGTTTTTATTAAAAGCTAACCTACGGTAAAAAAACATCGACCTTGTTTTACTAAAAATGCCTTTTTCAGCAACTAGTTTTTTAAATCTAAACTTTGTATTCGATAAACACAAAATGATATCATTTTGAAGTATATACACGAGAAAATAAGCTTAACCGGCAGAAATAAGATGTTGTAAATAAAACCACCCGTTGCCTAGTAAAGCCCTCTCACGTTGGTCGTTCCGAACATTAAACTGTAGGTCCCCTTTGTCTGCGGAAACACTTAAAAACGCATCAACCACAGGCGAAGGCACTTCAAGAAGAAGATACATCTGTTAATTTTATCCCTGGCTGTTACATTAACATCGCTGCATTGAAAACTACTTAATCAAAATATTTAAGTGTTTGAAACTATCAGCAAGAAAAGTCAGCCCAAAAAGTAAAAATAATTGGAAAATATTTTCTCATATTCCTCTTGCCAATATACCAAAAAACCTGCTTTTCACTGGAAATCGGTTTTCAAGACGTTATCCCTCGAGATCCGTCCTACTTCACTTAATTATAAAGAACTGTCTTTACAAATTTTTCTAAAAATCTGACTCTGCAACGCTTTTTCTTTGATATTTACAACTTCTGACATCTTTATAACACAATTTATTTCAGAAAAGTGCAGCCATGTAGCATTTGGCATTAGTATGTGCATTTTAATAATAATAGTCTTGGTACCCTCGATGCATATAAGAACACATTTCACCCAATAAACATCGTACGTAATAGAATTGCTGAATAACATGCTGAAACAATTTCCGGTCAGATATCAGATCCCCAACAACTGTATATATATGGCTTATTAGTTTTTGTTATGTGAAATGCCGCTCAAAAATTTGCTAGTAATGCTTTTTCATTAATAGGGATTGCTGATGTAACAGATGTTTGCTTCTTGTGAAAGAAGTTTAGGTTTCTTTCAAAGAATTCCGCAGGATTGTCTTTTTTGTCCGGAAGTTTACTATTTAAATGTCCAAGTAGCTTTGATGGTTTCATATTTGCTATGACAAGATTTCTCGACAAATTATACACTGTGGTTTATTGAAAATAATAATTGTTGAGTATAACTTGTAACAAATCATTAAATATTCGATATTGCATGCAGTAGTCGACAGAACAGTGCGCAAGTTGGAAATGATATCTCCGTGCGCTTCGCTGCTAATATAAAGCCAAGCTAAAATTCCCAGAAAGCTCCAGTATCATTCAACACTCTCTCGAATATGGTGGACAGGGCAGCAAGTAATAAAGAACGAATTTTACTACCTGGCGATAAATGGCGCCCCGCAAAAAATAAAAAAATTGAGCTATTTGGTAACAGTTGACGAACTTGAGTATGGCAAGAGGTAGAGGGAGGGGGTCGCAACCAAAATCCCGCTCTTTAGAAATGTTTGGAACCATTGTATTATCTAAAAAATTTGCAATACAAAGACCATAGGAAATTGTAAACTATGTCTCTCGTAAAATTTGAAGAAATGCAAGAATCCGAGTAATTTTTTCAGGAATACAATCCTTGGTCAATGAAGGAAAAAAAAGTCTTTTAAAAGCTAAGATTAATTTGAAATTAAAATAGTAACCAATTAGTTGCAAACTTCGACAGTCTTGTACATAAAATATATAATATAAATTATATACCCGTACAAATATGAAAATAAGTGTTAGTCACCTCTCGGTACCTAAGTGAGTACACCTTTTTTAAAAAGCAAAATATGTTTGTACATTTTTATTTTCAGGATACCCTGTATACTGTGAATGGAAATAATTATGACAGATGAAAGTCTTAGGTCGGACCCTAAAATGAGAACATACTTAATTTTTATAATGCAGCTAGACCGGAAGTTTACTTTGGCCAGCATTTGATTGGAAAAACATTTTTCATGTATGATCTATAAACTAATGTATTTTGCATTTAAGGTATTTCTTACGAGAAGACAGAGAGAGCGTTATGTTAGAGAAAGTCGCGAAATAATTTGGTTTTCAAAGTATAATGAATGTGGCAACGTAGCTTCTCGCTTACTTCTCGCCGCACGCAATCACGGCTTATTTATAATAACCTTGATACTTTTACATGAGCCCCCCCCCCCCCCCCCCCCCCCCCCCCCCCCCCCCCCTATACAATAAAAATTATGTTTAATTAAAACGATACTTTGAATTATTTATTAAAAATATATCAATTATTAAGCATTTATAACTAAATAAATGCCCGTGCGAGGCATGCATTTATTCTAGGGTCTTTTAAAAGTAAGTCCGATCAGTACGATGCATATATTAGTCCGGGAGCTCACGACCAAAATGCGACCTCATCGAAGAGTGGCAGATAAGAGTATCACTTTGTTAATTATGCCCCCTTGGTCCCTCCAGGTAGTTTGAAGCCTCAAGTCTGGTTCCTGTTCCTGGAACGGCTTTAAAGCCGCAAGAAAAAGTTGGTGGACGAACCCATCGCTGAGTGGCAGATATTCTGGGTATAGCTTCATTTCGGTGAAATATGACTGAAAAATGAATATCTGCCATGGATATTGGGTCAATCCAAAGTTATAACGGTCCAAAGTTGCAGAAAAATGGACCCACCTGAGCCCAGTGAGGAGCGAATGAAATTTGTTTTAGTATGTTCGTTGAAGTTTGTAGATACTAAAAATAACATTATCTGCCATGGAGTCTGGTTCTTTATTAAAATAAATTAAATTTTTTGCTGCAATAAAGCATAAGTATTTTTGAAACGCGCGCCCGTCCTGTAATTTGTTTTTCTCTCAAATACTATACACATGCGCCAGTGTCTCGAGAGACGCTCAAATCAACATTCAAACAGTTACAAGCAGATTAATATATTTACTTACGAGGCTGGTTTGAAAAGTCCGTGCAAAAATAAAAACTACTTATGTGTTTGGGGTAAACCTTTTTTATTTTTCGACATAGTCTCCTTTTAGGCTTATACACTTCGTCCAACGATGTTCTAGTTTGTTGATCCCTTCCGAATAATAGGATTTGTCCAAGTCTGCAAAATATCCATTAGTGTCTGCAATCACCTCCTCGTTTGAATAAAATCTTTGTCCCGCCAGCCATTTCTTCAAATTGGGGAACAAATAGTAGTCCGAGGGAGCCAAGTCTGGAGAATAGGGGGGATGTGAAACGAGTTGGAATCCTATTTCCATTAATTTTGCGACCACAACTGCTGAGGTGTGTGCTGGTGCGTTGTCGTGATGGAAAAGGACTTTCTTGTGGGCCAATCGCGGGCGTTTTTTCTTGCAGCTCGGTTTTCAAACGGTCCAATAACGATGAATAATATTCACCTGTAATAGTTTTACCCTTTTCCAGATAGTCTATGAGGATTATCCCTTGCGAATCCCAAAAGACAGTCGCCATAACCTTTCCGGCCGAAGGAACGGTCTTCGCCTTTTTTGGTGCAGATTCCCCTTGGTAACCCATTGTTTAGATTGTTGTTTGGTCTCAGGAGTATAGTAATGTATCCATGTTTCATCCACAGTGACGAAACGACGCTTAAAGTCCTCCGGATTCTTCTGGAACAGCTGCAAACCATCCTTGCAACACTTCACACGATTCCGTTTTTAGTCAAGCATGAGCAATCGCGGCACCCATCTTGCGGATAGCTTTCTCATGTCCAAATGTTTATGCAAAATATTATGTACCCATTCAGTCGAGATGCCCACAACACTAGCAATCTAACGCACCTTAACTCTTCTGTCATCCATCACCACATCATGGATTTGATCAATGATTTCTGGAGTCGTAACCTCCACAGGCCGTCCAGAACGTTCAGCGTCACTTGTGCCCATATGGCCAGTCCGAAAATTTTGAAACCACTTATGAACTGTTCTAATCGAAGGTGCAGAGTCACCATAATGTTTATCAAACTTCTTTTTAGTCTCCTGAGGCCTGCCTTTCATAAAATAATGTTTAATCACCACACGAAATTCTTTTTCGTCCATTTCTTGAAAATCACTCGACTTCCTTGATTCACACGAATGCCAAACACAAAGAAATAGACCAATATGGCTAAAACTTGGTGTGCGTTCATTCAAGAGATGCTACTAACTAAACATGACCTCGATACGCGTCGGTGGTGCCATCTCTCGACTTTGCACGGACTTTTCAACCAGCCTCGTAATTTGCAATGCAATTTCGCTCTATATATTTTTTTTGTATATAACCTTTAAATTTTGATTATATTTATTATTTAAAATTTATATTCAAAAGCCCCAAAACCTCTTTTAATATGTTATTACGAAAATTTTAAAAAAAATTTTTTTGGTAACTATATTGGATAGTACATTTGAAATTTTTGATTTTTAAGACGACAGACAATAAGAGTGATTCAAAAAACCTCAAGAATTAAAATTTTAAATATTTAAAACGTACAATAACACAGGTCGGCAACAAAAATGCTGTCTGGATGTTTTCAACTGATTTCTATGTATTTAGGTGTTCTGAAAACTAAAAAATACTCAAAAAATTCCAGAACGTCAGGTTATTTTGCAAAACGCAAAATTTTATTATAAAAAAGAGTTTTTTTGGGCTAACTTGAAGTCATAAATAAATAGGTACAATTTTATTTTGATTACTGTTTTTAAATGTATACAGGCCATAACTATCATTACTTTCTAAATAAAGAACGCCCTGTGTGAGCTAAATTAACAAACATAAATGTTGTAACCAGAACGTGCGCGCTCCGATAGTGTAGAAAGTGGCGCGGTACAATTACGTGTTAACTCGTCAGTTTTATAGATCTTGGTTCAATATAGTGCAATGTCATCTGTGCGGAAGTGTGTGAATTCGTCTGACAGTTTCTGTTATATTTGTGGCGAATATATGGTATTAAAGCAACAACTTAATATTACGGACTTTGTAAAAAAAGTATACTTCACGTATTTTGGCTTAAAACTTGGAGATTAGGATAAAGTTTGGGCACCTCATAAAGTCTGCAAACGATGTGTTGAAGACCTTCGAAATTGGTTTAAGGGCAAGAAAAAAGCTTTCCGATATGCGATTCCTATGATATGGCGCGAGCAAAAGAACCATAGTGATGATTGTTACTTTTGTTCGTGTAATGTGAAAGGGTATAATTCAAAATGGAAGCAGTCCATTTCATACCCCAATCTGCAATCAGCTATTCGTCCCATCCCTCATGGGACCGAAATACCAGTGCCCAAGGCCCCTGCTACCTTGGAAGAGATTCCAAGTTCTGACGAAGATGGTGCTGTACCTGAACCCGATGACAAGTCAAGTTTTCAATTTGAAGATGACAGCAGTCCGAAATTGTTTTCCCAGGGCGAGCTAAATGATTTGGTAAGAGACTTGAATCTTCCCAAAAACGCTGCTGAGTTGCTTGGATCAAGGTTCAAAACCAGGAACTTACTTTTGCCGGGAGTGTCTTCCTCCTGGTTTAGATATCGTGAGAAGCAGTTCACTTCCTACTTTGCCCAAGAGAACGAGTTGGTTTATTGTACCAATATTGAAGGTTTGATGGATACATTTAAGATCTCATACGACCCAGCACAGTGATGTATTTTCATAGATTCTTCAAAAAGAAGCCTTAAAGCAGTTCTGCTTCACAATGGCGGTTTCTATGCTTCCATTCCTGTCGGTCATTCCGTACACCTCAAGGAAACCTACAAAAACTTGGAATTGATTCTTTGCAAATTAAAATATAAAGACCACGGTTGGCAAGTGTGCGGTGATTTAAAAATCTTGGGCATGTTGCTCGGACGACAATCTGGGTTTACCAAATTCCCTTGCTTTTTGTGTCTATGGGATAGTAGAGACCGAGCAAATCACTGGACCAAAAAGTGTTGGCCTCCGAGGGAGCTTAAAGTTGACAAAAAGAACGTCCGGCATGAAACTTTGGTGCCTCTTCATAAAGTTCTTCTACCACCGCTTCACATAAAGCTGGGATTGATGAAGCAATTTGTAAAGTCAGTTCCAAGAGATGGAAATTGCTTCAAATACTTTATATCAAAGTTTCCAGGCCTCTCGGAGGCAAAGTTGAAGGAAGGTGTTTTCGTTGGACCAGATATTAGACGGCTTATGGCTGATCCACAATTCATCACAACCATGACGGATCCTCAAAGAGAAGGGTGGATTGCCTTTAAAGAGGTCATAGAGAAATTTTTAGGCAATAACAAAAACCTTAACTACAAACAAATCGTCAAAAGAATGTTAAAAGCATTTCAAGCTTTAGGTTGCCTAATGAGTTTAAAAGTATATTTTCTTCATTCCCACCTCGACTACTTTCCAGAAAATTTAGGAGATCTGAGTGAAGAGCAAGGTGAACGATTTCACCAAGATATTAAGGAGGATGGAAAAAAGATACCAGGGAAGATGGAGCGTCTCAATGATGGCAGACTACTGTTGGACGCTTCAGAGAGACCTTCCAGATGCTTCCTACAAGCGAAAATGTACCAAAAGGAGTCTCACTGGGAAAAAGAAATGTGTTTAGTGCTTACTAATGAATGTATTTTAGATAAAAAAATAAGTTTTGTTACGCAATTGTAAATTTCAAAATTTTTTTTTAGTCTTTTATCTTTTATTTTAAGATGATAACTTGTTTAACATAGATACCTACATTGTCAGAAAACGTGACGTTCTATGACAAAATGAAAGTCATTTTCGGATTCAGTACACCCAAAAACATAAGAATTACGCAAAAAAAACCCAAAACAGCTCTCAATTTTTTTTTTGCAGACTTGTGTAATTTTTGCCGCATTCGGTTAATGCCAATACAACAATGACCGAATACTCCATCAGCCAGCCCGCGTTTCACTGAGTTCCTTTTAAGCTTTGAGCGTTGCGGCTCCACTCTAGTGTACGTTATGTTTTTTTGGGTCGCAGAATTCGATCTGCAATGAGTTTTTTGAAAAAATGACCTATTAATTGTTATTAACAATTTTTTAAACAATTATGAATTTGATATAATTTATTTTTATTCTACTATATATTTATCTGCCGCTCTTCGATAAGTCAAAAATCTTAGTTATGAGCTCTCGAACTATATATGATTCAAAATTTGAAAGAAAGCTCGCCTCTGCGCGAACAGTTTTATTCAGGCTACGTTGCCACAGCGAAAATTCACCTCATAAAATTCAATAAAAAGTAATATTTATCTAATATTTTTGCAACAACTAGGTGGTAAACTGCCTTCATATTTTAACAAACGATAGCAAAGTAAATTTTTATGTACAGGATGATTTTTTATGTACAATAACGATAGAGTAAAGTTCATTCATTATCTCATTTGTTTCGGGAATGACGAAAAAAAATGTTAAATACAATAGTTTTAGGGAATGTTAAGGTGAATAGTTTAACTTTATTTTTTTAGTATACAGGGTACTTCAAAAAAGTGTGGCCGATATCACATATGTTTTTTAAATGGAACATCCTATTTTCTAATTTATTTTTAAATTCTGCTTAAAATTTTATAACTTTTTTATTAATAATGTTATATACCTAAACCTAGTAGTTTTTCTAACATTTCAATATTTAAAAAAAAATACTAGTTTTCAGTTTTGTAAAAAAATTGCCAGTAGCGCCATTGTTTCTGAAGGTGGAATACTCATAATTGGTACGAGCGGTCTATAGAGACGAAAAAAAATATATATGTAAAGAAATTTGAGTTAGATGCTACAGAGTGTTCAAAATAAATTTCGACTATTTTAAACTGAAAAATCTCAAATTTTTTAAATGGCCCACCTTGTATATTATTATTTTTTCTAATAGATTTTACAAAACCCTCCAACTTTTATTAAGTATGTTATATATCTATTTCTAATAGTTTTCGATTTATTTTGAATTTTTCAACTTTACCCTTGTTTTTAATACACTTACGCTATTGTGAAAACATAAACAAATAGTTAATAATAATTTTAATATAGTTTAACTTATCTAATAATTATTATGACGTAATAAATGTTCAAAAATATGCCCGTCTACTTGAATACACAAAAACTATTAGAAATAGGTATATGACATACTTAATAAAAGTTGGAAGGTTTTGTAAAATCTATCAGAAAAAATAATAATCTACAGGTCATGCCATTTAAAAAATTTGAGATTTCTCAATTTAAAATAGTCGAAATGTATAAATTTATTTTGAACACCCTGAAGCATCTAACTCAAATTTCTTTACATATATCTTTTTTTCATCTCTATAGAACGCTCGTACCAATTATGAGTATTCCACCTTCAGAAACAATGGCGGTATTGGCAATTTTTACAAAACTGAAAACTAGGTTTTAAAAAAAAAATTGAAATATTAAAAAAACTACTAGGTTTAGATATATAACATTATTAATAAAAAAGTTAAAATTTTACGCAGAATTTAAAAATAAATTAGAAAATAGGATGTTCCATTTAAAAAAACATATGTTATATCGGCCACACTTTTTTGAAGTACTCTGTATACTCAAAAATAATTTTAAACTGTGCACCTTAACATTCTATTGTATCTAATATTTTTTCGTCATTCCCGAAACAAACGAGATAATGAACTTTACTCTATCGTTGACTCACCCTGTACATATAATTTATTGTCACTTTTTTCTTTCTAATGCACATACGACAACAAAAATTGTAAAAAAGCATGCTTTTGATCGAAGAAAAAGTATGGATTCCTATCTTATACGTGTTAAACATCTGAAACTTTTACAATTAATTATGGTAAAACGGCGCGGTAAACCATCTTTATATTAAAGTAGTGAATACATGATGCTAAAATCTATTTTTTCTGCAAATTTCAAGCAAAATTACTTTTAACAGTTACTCGTAAGAAATACCTTGACATGGTAAGTTTAAGTCTAACCAACAATGCAATTAATACATAATCCATATATCTATATATATATAGCTCACAGTATAGAAATGTTTTTTACAAAAAAAATGGAATAAATAATTTTTCTATGTAGACCAAATATTTGCAGTACTGACAGAACACTTTATAGAATTCATTAAATTACTGTCGGCGCAATATTTGAAAAGAAACAGCTTTTAATATACGTTTCTCTATATAACGATCGTAAAACGGCTATCCAAGATGTCCGTACAACTAGGATAATTATGGTGAACATATAGGGCCAAATTTTATACTTCTCCTATAAATTGTAGTGCATATTCTTGTTCTAAAAGAAGCTTCTTTTAGCTGTTGATTTCACCCCGTAAATATGCATATTAACGGAGTGTTTGTTTTTCTTTTTACTATTGTATGTGCATGTAAATTACCACTAATTTCGAAGAACATATTTTTTAATATGTATATCGTTCACCAGTTTCAAAGAGAGAGGGCACTTTTAATTTATTTTTTCGCTGTTAAATGACGAGAAAGTGAAATAATAAAAATAATAATAGAATGTTGAAAACAATACTGGCCTATAATATTAGGCTCTGGGTGTTTTGAATGTTAAACTGCTATTATTAACGATTCATAACTGCAGAAAAAATGTAAGCAAATGGGTAACGATGTACACTGTAAAATATATCGATCTTTAAAATTTGTAATTGAAATTAAACGTATTAAACTTTTGATGAAATTGTGGATATGTGTATTGAATACGTTTATTATTTTAAAAAAATCTGTGTATTTTGAAGGGTAATCTTATATTTGTTTTTAACGCTAAGTATCAAATATTTATAGATCAAACTAAACTTCTGTAAATAACCTAGCATAAAAATCCGAGTCTCCGTAAGGTTTGTATGCAGCATTTTCCCCATGCGCTAACATACATCTAATAATAATTTGCGAACAAACTGAAACAAAGAACCGTGTCCCGAATTAGGTCATATAGCGCCCACCGACAAATTGGTCTCCAGGAGTACATTTAAGGAGTACATGGAGAGCCAATCGTTGTATATGCTTAGTAATACAGGGTGCTTTAAAATAAAGTTTATCCCAATTAGATTCTTAATTGAAAATGTAAAATTTTATCAATACGTGTTCTCTCCTTTTGCTGATAACGTTATAGGTTTGCTAAGAAATCTCACATATTATGCACACAGATTATAATTATTATAACTACTGTGCTTGTTTGAACAGGCTATATGACTGGATAAAATGGACATAGGAAACTATGTTTCAAAAACCGGTACTTGGGGGCCGTTCCACCGTCACCCAAAAAGGTGTTCTGCAAATAAGAAATGTCTCTATAAAGTATTTGAAACTAAAATAATAACGAATCTTTCAAACACCTAACTTATACTTTCTATTCACACATGTTTCAGCTTTGGGCAGCCATGGCCCAGATCCTACAGTTTCTGGAACACGGTTCTTTAAAAATACAATACTAATATACGAAATTTCAAATTATCCGTATAAAAACTGAAAATAACTCTTAATCGTTAACTAGAAATATGTGTCTAAATGTTATCGCCACTACCCATCAGAAACGACTTAAAATATGCGATCGTAGAAGTTTATAGTCAAGTAAAATGGCTTCAAATAAACTTATTTTTCAAAAGATTTATACATTCTGTAGGTCGTGGTTTGAAAAACTTATCAATTTTTAAAAAATGCAAAGATACTTACGTCTCAACATATTGGCCATATGGCTTATATTTTTGATACAGGTTGGCCAGCTTAACAGAAACTATTATGATAATCACGTACAAAATAATAGTCCAGAAAAGACTGAACCAAAATCCATTCTGAAAATGGTAAATATTTTTATTGAATTACATATAAACAATGTATTAATCAAAAATTTTATAGCAATTACAAATACGCAACAATCTCTACATACAGGGTGCTTTCTAAATTGGGACTAGTTTTAATAGGTTATAATACTCAAAAATAAATCACTTAGCTAAATGTAGTCTATGAGAGTTATCCAGAGAGTAAGGTTGCAACGCGTATAGCGCTCACAGGGAATTAAGATTGCCAAAGTTGGCACCAATGCCGAAAGGATCTGCTGAAGTAAACGAGGAGTATCTGCGGTCAGTGACACCAAGACCTGGCCGTAGTAATGTTTTATAATGAGTGCTTTCATTCCATTTCCCGCCAAGTGAGAGGTGCATGCTGTTACTCGGTATCTGAACGCGAAAGGTGAGACTTCAGCTGCCATTCATCGCAAGACCACTTCAGTTTACAGGGAGGATATTATGTCACGACAACATGTTACAAAATAGGTTAAGAATTTCAACTCTGGAATTCACGATGAACCGAGAAGTAGAAGGCCGTCTGTTGTGACTAATGACATCGTGACGAAAGTTCAAGAAAAGCTTGTTCCCGATTGCCAGTCAACCACTGACGAACTTTGTTCAGAAATTTTACGGAGTGTTGTTCATGAAATCGTAAAAGACCGACTGGGATATCGCAAACTGTGTGTGAAATCGGTACCAAAGATGCTCACTGAAGGTCACAAAACACATCGAGTCATAGCTGCGCGACAGTTTCTTGAGTGCTTTAAGAAGAATTTTGGGTTTACTACGGTACATCCGAGAGCAATCGGCAGCCTATGCAATACAAATTCTTCTTCAACAAGAAAAATCAAAACCCAACAACTTGCTCAAAAAATCATGGCAATTGTTTTTTTGGGGCAGAAAGGGGACACTACTCGTCGATTTGCTACCAAGAGCGGAAACAATCAATGCTGCACAATACTATGAGACCCTAAAGAAATTGCGGAGAGCTATTCAAAGTGCCTTGGAATGCTGACTAAAGGAATCTGTCTGCTTCATGACAATGCTCGTCCGCCCACCGCTCGTGCCACGCAAAACTTTCATTAAGTTGGGATATTTTAACCAACCTCCCATATAGCCCTGACCTCGCACCAAGCAATTATCATCTCTTTGCCAATCTAAAGGAACATTTGGATTAAAAAAAAATTCCAAAAATGACTAAGTGAAACTCGAAGTCAAGAATTGGCTAAAGGAAATGCCGGGAAACTTCTATAAAAGAGGGATAAAAAAAAGCTCATCTCATGGCTGATAAAATGTATCCATCCTACCGGTAACTGCTTGGAACAATCAAGTAATACTTGTACCATAATACCTGACAATTGTACCAAAATAAATACATTTTTGAATTTTTAAGAATCTTGCAATCTTACTTTCTCGATAACCCGAGGGTTAACCAGAAAGTAAGGTTACAACGCGCTCATAGGGAAAAAAGATTGTCAAAGTTGACAACCACTGCCGTATAGGGAGGAGTCTGCTATAGTGAATGAGAGGTGTCATAAGTGTTGTGTCTATATAAGGGTTTTCAAAATATTGATTTAAAAAGACAACTCTAGAATTGAGTGAAGAAAGTGTCTAAAAATATGACTTCTTTTTCTCTATTTTCTCTAAAACCACCCTGCCCTGTATATGCGCTGTTTATGTACTTACATATGACTGTATATACTTTAGTAAAAATTACTATTTAGATAACAGATAATAGACGTAAAATTAAAAAAAAAAAACTTCGACAGAAAACCTTATCCACGTAAGTCGCAGAAAGGGTAATTAAATTTTACTAGAACTATAAAGTCATTTTATGGACGGAAAACAAAGCTTAAAAAAAATATTTCAGTGATTTTTAATAACAGAAAACAACTAAATAAATTTTTAGTGCAGTAAAAAAACATTTGAAATTGCACAACAATATTATGAGTTTATTCTTTCTGGGGTATCACTAGGAGTATTGTCCTGCGTTTTGGACCTTGAAAAACTTGTACTCTTTTGTTTATAAACCACTGAAGTTTTCAAAACGCGTTTTTTTTTTTTTTAGCTTAAATTGCTAATAGCTCCGGTTATATATGTCGGATCGAGACAAAAAAAGAAACCCAAACTTCCAACAAATCCTCGGTAGTTTTAAGTAGCTCAAATGTGTACATAACCTACAAAATTAAAAAAATCGACAAAAAAACTTTTTCTTTTCATTTTATTCTACAAGCCGACTAAGTGAACCGATTGGCTTAAAACTTTCAGAAAATATGCCGTTTGTCATAGCATATATACCCTGGCTCAAAAATATTTAACCCAAGTGAAGAAAAGGGGTTCGCGAGACCTTTATTTAAAAAAAAAATCATTTTCGTTAACAATTGTTTTTTTCAAAATGTCAATTGTTATTATTTAATTAATAAACAAATGTAAAAAAAAACAGTTAAAATGACTCCAAAAAAAATTTTTTTAATGGAATCAGAAAGCTGACGTCGAGACCTCAATTTTGAAAAAAAAATCCATTTTTGACTAAACGCATAAAATGGCGGGCAATTCAAATTTTTAATAACACATTCAATTGTGTCTACTGGGTTCCATATTTTTGTACCAAAATTTTAGGGTATTTTTGCTATAACAAAAGGAATATGAAAGTTTCAAGCCGATCGGTTCACTTAGTCGACCTGTACAATAAAATGAAAAAAATAACAGATTTTTGCCTATGTTTTCTATTTTGTAGATTATGTACACATTTGAGCGATTGAAAACTAACGAGGATTTGTTGAAAATTTAATTACGAAGAATTTAGTTTTTTGTTTGTCTCGATCCGACTGATATAACCGGAGTTATTCACATTTTAATCTAAAAAAACTCGTTTTGAAAACTTCAATTGTTTATAAACAAAAGAGCACAAGTTTTTCGAAGTCCAAACCTCAGGACAATACTCCTGATGATAACCCAGAGAGGATAAAATCATAATATTGCTGTATCTAAACTATGCCTGTCTCATCATTATTTTGACCTTTTTCACTGCACTATTTGTCTTAATTTAATTTGCCTTTAAAGTTTCAGATCAAAAATAAAAACACAAATATTACTAAGAGATGAGATTTATAGCACTTACCCATGGCTTAAGAACTCTGCTGCAAGTTGCTGTTAAGGTTGCATTAATGACCGTACTCAGAGGCCCACAACGACCTATTTCCATTTGTATCTGGTCGAATACTCTATCTATGTAACTATTTACTTGTTCCACTACAATATTTTTAAATATTCTAGCCGTCTGTAAAAAATATACGTATTATATACTTAAACTGTGTTAATATTTCGTAAAAAAAGATTGTAGCACGTTTATTCGGGCGAAATGACCTGTCATATTGAGGCGACGCGGACAATGACGAATAGAGTTAAAATACTATTGGAAAAAATCATCTTTTCTATTCTTATCAAATAAGACATAGCAAAGCTCCTATTATACCGATAACCAGATTAATTTGAAAAAAGCTGTAAATAGTACGCATCCTCCCTATTGAATTTTATTTTAATAAATAAATTAATAATAAAGTAGTTTATTTACAAATTTTAAAATTTAATAGACTTCTAAAAATTACAAAATCATTACCTCAGCTAACTGTTTCGGTCCGTCTGTGTCCAGGGCATACTGAGTTTCGTTAATTTCACTTAGCAGAGAATCTATTGCTTCTCTAAAGCTGCCCTTACCCATCTTTAGTTGCTCATCCAAGTCTACAGAATTATTCTGTAAAAACAAAGCATAAAATGAATCGGTGACTTTTTTATCTGGTTTATAAAAAAAAACCTGCCTCAATAAATTCCTACTAGCCGGCTTGGTCTGCGAGTAAATAATGTGGTTGGAAAGTCATAAAGCTAATTCGGCTCCATTAAGTATTTGTGCATCATTACTTACGGAAACAGAATTATAAGATTACACATCATGGGGTGAAATCGAATCTATTAAGGTAGTTTACTCGTGACAATCGGAGTATAGTCCAACAGTAAATATAAAAAGTTTAAAATACTCAATGGCAGAGTTTTTTATTTTTGCCGGAGACTGTATTCGATAGATGGAAACTTTCATATGCAGACACACACTAATACAATCACACTTTTAATAAAAATAAAAGTGGCAACGCTACCTATGCGTATACCGTCCTCTATAGAAATAACGTTTTTTTAGGTTATATTTATTATACTTTGTGTATGTTTACTCTTGAGACCATATTACTTCTGTTTTAAAATAAAAAAAATATAATTAAATAAAAAATACCTTTTGATTATAATCAATTGCGACATAAAGGCAAATTTGCAAAAGGAAATCAATAAACGCAAAAAAGTATTTTGGGAATGAATGACGAGAAAAAATTAAAAACTGAAGAGCCTAACCTGTGTAGTGGTCGACGGATTGAGTTAAGAAAAAATTTAAAGTGTTGTCTATGTAAGAAAGTTCCTTCACTAGAAAAAATAACTTATGAGAAACGTTTAGGTCGTAATTACAAATTACGTATCGTATAAAGAGTGCGTCATGAAAAAACTAATATTGCTATCCTTAATGCCTTTAAAAAGTGTTATTTCAGATCTTATGATTAAAAAAATTGCATCTGAATGCATAACTTTGGACGATCTAAAAAGTTCTTATGATAAATTGAGTTCTACAGGAATTATTATTTGGTCGAAAAGGCAATGGGAAACCACGTAGAACTAAAGATACGCGAGTATTAAATAAAGTAATTAATTACTTTACAAATAGTTTATATTACTTTATTTATTTATCATTAGTATCATTAATTATTTATTTAGTTTTACCGAAAAAAATTATAAAACCCTTTTTTTTTAAATACATATTTAATATTGTTATCAACTGATACGTAACAATGTTGATAAATAAACATAATATTAATTTAAAATATTATTGAAAAATTATTGAACCTACAAACATATATAAATCTTTTAAATTCTAAAGAAAAAATAATAAATATCAAGATAAAAATTCAAATTATTAATTAATACATTTAATATTTTTATTTGATGATTAAACATAAAGCTGATAAATATATCATGTTTATTCAATAAATTATTTGACCTACAAATGAATTTCTGTTTAAAAATTAACCACTTTAAATGCTGTTTGAATATTGGCGCATAAAGTATAACTACATACAGCGTTGTCAAATTGCGATATCTCTCCCTAACTACGTGGTTATTCTTTTAAAAAAATATCAATTTAGTGGACTTACGAGTGAACTACCTTAAAAACCATTTATTCAATATCAAAAATGATTAACGAAAGTTGACTACTAGAAAGTTGCAATTTTTAAATATTTACGAATATATAGAATAGCTTACAGAAACGCTGTAAACTATACATGCATTTCTAAAATTATTTATTATTTTCAAATTAATTAAATTAAAAAATATTTTATTATTTTCAAAATTATTTTATATATCGGCGCTTTGAAAATAGCCTTTTTGGCACGTTGATACGTGATAGTGTTCAAACGGTGAAATGGGTGAAACAACTCCCAGTATTATACCTAATTTTTCATGCTCTATCCTATTGAGTGTCTATAGTTATCGTACAATTATCCGCATATCCCGACAAGACGTTATAAGTTAAATTAACAAATATATAAGCATATCAATGATTTACTCACTCAACATCTTAACATAAAGGGTATGGACCAGATGCCAACTTAATTATCGATTTCTCAAATAAATAGAAATTTAGATGTGTCCTACGAAACCTTTTTGTAAGAGACATGTAACTTTAGCCACTATAACCTTAAAGTTGAAAAGTTTTTCGTCTTTTTTTTATGGGTCTAGCACACGTGCTGCAGGGAAGTCCCTAAAGCGCTACAGGAGTGACACGTGTGCAGAAAAAAAGCGATTCACGTTGTTTTTGAATCGCTGTAAATTGTACTCGTTGGGAAACACAGTCCTGGGCAAATTATTCCAAAGGGAAGATGTTCTCCATATAAAAGACTGCTTGAAAAGCGTTGTACGAGAAGTAACAAAATGAATCTCATACGGATGTGAACTATTAGCGTGACGTGTACTTCTAACATGCACCGCTACGGGAGGAATTAAGCGAATCAAGGCCGCCTGTCAGTTCCGGGTCTCCAGTCAGACGAATAGCTCTCCTTTGAACAGAATCCAACAAATGCAGTGTACGTTTGAGAGCGGAGTCTCAAACATGGGAGCAGTATTCCATAGTTGGTCGAATTTGAGCTTTGTTAAGAACTAACAGTTGTTGTGGAGTGTAAAGTTTTCTGGTTCGAGATAATATTCCCAACTTTTGAGAAGCTCTTCTTGCCATGCCTGCAACATGTTCATGCCAGAATATATTTGCTCCCAAATTGACGCCCAACAAATTGAGTGACGATGCTAGGGGAGTGGAGTGCCCCGACATGACTATGTCGGGTTCAGCAACGCTAACTTTTTTAGAAAAAACTGCCACCTGGGTTTTTAGAGTTAAATTCCACTTGGTTACTGTCACCCCAAGATATAATTTCTTCCAGGTCTTTGTTAAGTTGAACGACCTCCTGCTGTCTGCGGATATTCGTCTGAGTAGCCGATGTCAGAGCAACCACTCGAGATTCTCCAAAGTGCTCAATTGCGTTGTTCCAAACATGTGTTACATAAGTCAGAAAATCTCCTGTTGATCTATGTTTACGAAAGCCATATTGGTGATCGCTAATAATGTTGAATCTTTCAAGATATTTTAGAAGATGCTGATTGATAACCTTTTCCATGACTTTCGATATTATTAAAAGCAGTGCGACTGGTCGGTAGTTATTTGGCAAGGTCTTCCTCCTTTTTTTAGGTATCGGCTGAACTATGGCACATTTCCAGCGGGAAGGAAATATTCCCTTTCTGTACGACAGGTTGAAAAGTCTACAGAAGACCTCGCACAGTTTTTGAGAACTATGCTTTTTTGGTGTCTAGCTTCATTAAAATACGCTTTATGATACGTTGGTTAAAGGCAATATCGGGCATCTTTGGCTGCACTATGGGAATAGTAGGTGGTGTTTTTCCTTGGAAATCGACAGTGGAATGTGAAGCAAAGAGTTCAGTCAACAAGTTCGCTTTCTCAACAGGTGTCGTTGCAATAGCATTATCTGGCCGTGTGAGTGGTGGTAAGGTGGATTTGGTGAAATTTTGACTAACTATCTTAGCGACTGACCAAAAGGACCTAGAATTGTTGGGACAAGCGAGAAGTGTGTTTCTAATTCGTTGATTGTATGTCTCTTTGGTTTCGTCGATAATTTCTTTGCATCTGTTCCGAGCACGAACAAAGGTGTTACGGTTTATGGTGTTAGGATTTTCACGCCATTGTCGGTAGGCAAGTTGTTTAGAAACAACAGCTTCTTTGCATTTTTGGTCAAACCAAGGCTTGCCATTGGAAGGGCATTTCTTCGAAAAAGGGATGTAAGCTTCCATACCAGCCAAAATAACATCGGAAACCTCCCTAACGCAGTCAGATGGGTCGTCTAACGTCTAATCAAGGGAAAGTTCGAAAATATTCCATGAGCAGATTTGTAGTGCCAAATCTTGCGCGGTTTAGGCGCCTTTCTGTCACTGGTTGGAAGGATACTCGATGTCGAAAGCAGTTTATGGTCGGAAGAACCTAACGGCGGATTTACGGTGACCGTGTAAATCTCCGGATTGGTGGTTAAAAGCAGATCAAGAAGACTCCGTCTCGATCAGGGATCCGTGTTACTTCGTCAATAAGCTGAGTTAAGCCACAACTGATTGAGAATGATTCAGCTTCACGACCTTGTTTGTCGGTAGTATTTGAATATTTAAGCTAGTTGATGTTGTGGACATTAAAGTCGCCCCGAATGGCAATTTCGGCATTTGGATAAGTTAATTTGTAAATGATTGGGGGGGTCTGCAAGAGAAGCGAAAAATGTTCTAAAGTTAGTATCACTTGGTGGTCGATCGAAGATACAGATAAACCTTGTGGTTTGTTGAGTCCACATAACATCAAAGTTGGGGGCTACTTAAAACATTTTTTTTGCAAAATTCGACTTTATTCATCAATATAGTCTCCTTCAAGAGCGATACAATCAGTCCAACGCTTTTCTAATATTTCTATACCATTCTTGTAGAAGGATTTGTCTTTGCCTTCAAAATAGGCCTCGGTTTCGGCGATAACTTCTTCATTGGAGTCAAATCTCTTTCCCGCAGCATTTTTTTGAGGTCTGCGAATAGATAATAGTCGCTGGAGGCCAAATCTGGAGAATAAGGTGGATGAGGAAGCAATTCGCACTTCAATTCATGCAATTTTGCCATCGTAACCATTGACTTGTGACACGGTGCATTGTCTTAATGAAAAAGCACTTTTTTCTTGTTAATTTGGGGCTCTTTCTTTGCGATTTCTGCCTTCAAAAGCACCAATAACTTTATATAATATCCACAATTGATGGGTTTTCCCTTATTCAATGCGCGTCCCAAAATACAAAGGCCAAAACCTTCCCAGCCGACCGTTGTGTCTTTGGTCCCTTCGGGCAGCTTTCACCGGCTGCTATCCACTCAGCTGACTGCCGATTTGATTCCGGTGTGTAGTGGTGGATCCATGTTTCATCCATTGTCACATATGGCATGAAAAAAGCCTTTTTATTGCGCTTAAACAGCTCCAAACAGCGCTCAGAATCACCAACACGTTGTTGTTTTTGGTCCACTGTGAGCAAACGCAGTACCCATGTCGAACAGAGCGTTCTCATGCCCAAATGTTCATGCAAAATATTACCAACACGTTCTTTTGATATATTTAAGGTGCTAGCTATCTCACGCAATTTTACTTTACGGTTATCCAACCTAATTTTGTGGATTTTTTTGATGTTTTCCGGTATAACCACCTCATTTGGGCGTCCAGAGCGTTCAGTATCTGTACGACCGCATTTAAATTCAGCATACCAGTAAATGATGAGTGGTTTTCCAGGGGCAGAGTCCCCGTAACACTTATCAAGCCACTGCTTTGCTTGAACGATATTTTTTCCCATCAAAAAACAGTGTTTAACCAACACACGAAATTAGATTTTTTCCATTGTTTTGAGAATATCAAAAATAGCGTCACTAAAACCATTGTAACTTATAAACTAATCCTCGAAATGCCATGAAATTTTGACACGTATCGTTTGAAGGTGTACTTCCTAAAAGTCATATGAATTTTTTGTGTCAGACCAAAAACTTTTCAGCCCACATGTTAAGTAAGGATCATTTTGTAGTTCGTAGATATGCTGTTGCATTATTAACTGTTTCCGTTCCCTTACTTTAAATGAGAAAAAGTATTTCTTCTAATTTTTCTGTTAATAGCTTTCAAATTACGGTGCTCGTATGTGCTATAAAAAACTTATAATGGTAGAAGTAATAATCAGTATTGCTAAACTCAAAATAATAAATATAGTTTTGAAACGTTTTTTTTACATTTGCTGTAAAGGTCCTTTCTTGGGGTTCGCCTTTCTATAATGTCATCTACGATATCGTTCTTTCGCTCATTTCCGACTTATCTAAATTTCAAAAATTTTAAACATGAAGAGAACATAAAGCATAAAAAGTAGGATAGGAAAGTGGAACCTTGGTACAAAGTAATTGATAGATTTCTTGCATATGCTATTAAAAATCCGTTAAATACAAGCCTTGAAAATTTTAAATTTTTTCAAAATTCTCCGAACATTTTCTACAAAAGTTTTTAATAGAATATTATTATACTTAAATGTATAAAAATGACTGAAATCTTGTTTGTGAAAAGATTTTATTAATTAATAGTCTGTTCTCTATTTACAATTTTTTCCTGTAATAAGAAACTTTTTAAAAACGGAAATCAATCCTTATTTTATAATTAGTTATAATAATGTATAAATTGAAAAAACCTTTTTTCGTTGGAAAAAGTTTGCCAATTAAAATTTTCTTTAAATGCTTTATAAATCCTGAAAATCTCAAACCATTTTTTTTTAACCGGCTCATATTAAATTCTTGATAGTATCGCATACAACTTAAGTAAGGCGACAAGTACATACAATGTAGCTCTCAGGAAGATTTTCAAAAATTTCTTAAAATGTATGCATATGTGAATTCAATTAGTCATTTAGTAATATAGAGTGAAGAAATCCCGACACTTTACTTCAGCTTCATAAAACGCAGAAATATTTCAAGATTAAATATTATTTATTTGATTCGTGCTATTCAGTGGTACATTTCCTTGCAAACACGTAGTTCTAAAATAACTACAAGTCTACATTTTAATCGATAAATATTTTATGGCAAGATATTATTCAAAACAAAAGTTCAGCAATATATGCAATTAAAATCTTACATTTGTCTTTACATTCTACCTATTTTAAATTTAAAAAAATCATAAAATAACTTTCAGATTCCCCGGCTCCAAAAACCCAGACGATGACATATAACACGATATATACAGACAACTATTCTAACTCGCTTCCTCACTTCATTATCTCTCTATAGGTTTGGCCATAAATAATTGAAAAATGAAAAAAAATATTATAATATGCATGAAATACGTGGCGATAGCCCTTACTTAAGTTGAGATTTTGGAATCTTTGGCACAGTAGCACTATACAACAGTTGTGATCACAAACCAAACATTTTCTTTTTGCGTTCGCAACTATGTTAGCGTCATCAGAAGCAATGATCGGCTAAATGTAAGATTAACACCTCTACTATTTATGGGAAAATCGTCCTCAGCTAGCTTGGTGGATAGAGTGTCTACCAAGTAAGCGCTAGCGGTTAGGTGTTATGACGTCGCAGATTTTAAATTATATATAAAAGCTCGTGGCTAATGCATTAAGTACGTGAAACTAATAAAAAAAAGTGATTTACTGGAACGGAACTGACCAATCACGAATGGTGGTTAGTTCCGGTTAAGTACCACTACGGGGGACGTGAGGGATAGGATCCATTATTATACCCACACTTTCCTGTGGGTTTAATAATCTTTTGTTAAATACATTAATTAACTAGTTATCTAATATTACTACATGATTAAATTCTGCTGCTCAAATGACCTGAATGTTGTTTACATCTTGTTTGCATCGAGATTCTGGTTTGCCCAACCTTGTAATAATCATTATAACTTATCTCATATATGCCACTTTTTCAACTTCGTAGATTTTATCCCTAAGATGATTCTCAAACTGTCTCACGACTCATAGACTAAAAAGACGCCTATCTTATTAGCCCCCTGCTATATCTAAAATGGTGGTATTGAAACATAATTCGACTTATTTTTTTACATGTAAAAAGGTGAAATTATGAATATGTAACCTAAACTGTGTCTTGTTTATTAAGGTTTCACCATATTGCTTATACGATTCCTTCCATTTTTGATTCAAATGGAAAGTAACTAAACGATGCCAGGGATATATCCATCTGTTACAGTATCTCTTCGGTAGATATCAAGTTATAACTTATTACTATTTTTAATAATTTAATGATAATACCTCTTTGTTTTCAATTTCACAAGTAAATCTAATGGAGTGGTACCGATTATTCAGTTTAGAAACAAAATCGTATTCACATGCCTAAATCACATCTTTGGAAAGAACTAAAATTTTCGACTGATCTCGATTAGATACTTAGAAAGATATCTAATAGAAGATTTTTAGACGCATATGAAAGTATTAAATGCATAAAATGTGAAAGTAGTCTAAATAAGGACAGAAAACATAGCCCATACCGTACTTTGTACTGGTTACTTCCCGGAGCAGAATCACCGTCTGTGACTGGTCGGTGCCGCTAAAATATTTCGCAATTTTAGTATAAACGGCATAGTTTTTATTCTGAGAGTCAGGCTATGATGCAAGCGTGGTTAGCAAAAGCGTGTCGAGTGTACAACATAGACTGTTTGGTGTAGCACTAATAACTGTCATTTAAGATAATCCTTAAGGCCTTAGATCACTGCAATTTTTTGAAAAAATCAATTTGTTCTTTATTTGCTTAATCATTGCTTTAGCATCTCAAAAATGTAATAGAAATCGTTTTATACTTAAAATCTTTTTTAATAAATATGATCACTCTAAGTCAAGAAAGTCATGCCGTATCGGAACGTATGAAATTACGTATTTCGCGCGCTTCGGATTTTTCACTATCATAGTACAAATGAGACCTATATTTACGATGTAGCTTTTGGAACGTGATAATAGAGGACGCCTGTAATTATCCTATATTCAAGTTTTTCACCTTAGTGTTGGTACAACCGTTGAAACCACGTGGTTTACGATACGTTCGATGCACGCATTGCAAGTACGAGTAATAAAAAAGTGCTTAATGATGGCTTATCTAGTATTATGAAGATTATGGTGGTCTGAAGTTGCCGATAGGACATTGTTACATTTTTGTGGAAACTGATGCGGCGAGGATTTGCCAAGCCGAGTTGTCGTTGTCTGATGCTACGAAACAGGCCCGCTCGGCCTCCAAATCCAGGAGAAAGACAGGAGACGAAGATAATATCAATTTAGAAGGCCACTTATATGGTGTAGGGATCACAGACTAATGGTAAAAAACTTTTATTATAGAAATTTTCAATTTTAAAAGCTAGAAATCAGTAGTTGAAATTTTAAGCGCGTTTATCTCAAAACTATGTTTTTCAAACCGGCTTGCAGCATTAATTAAACAATTTTTATCCGATTGACTTCAAATTTTAACTGTCGCTTCTGTATTAGATTCTGAATACGTAGGATTTTTACGAAATATTAAAAAATGCAAAAGACAAATTTTTGTCAATTTTTTCCGCAAAAATCGAGATTTTTTCCAAAACCTGCCATTTTTTGAAAAATTTTAAAAATATCCTACGTACTTCTCTACCTATTTACGTGTAGATTAAGCAGAATTTTTTTTGTTGCAAGATATGCCTCGGAGCCCTTTTTTAAAAAGATGCCTTTTAAAAAGCTATACTGCGCCGCCGTTTTGTAAAATAAACTATATCAAAAAATATATTTTTGTACCTTAAAAGATATGTAAAGATATGTAACCATTTCACTTCAGTACTTCATTTATTGAATAAAAATTTTTTTCAATTCGAAAAAAATGTTTAAAAGTTGGTTCATTTTCATGCATCTGCAGTAGCCTAAGGCCTTAAGCAACATGGTAATCGATGCACTGTGAATCGTGTCGACTCTCAATTAAGCCTATTACACATGTCATATTTAACGACACCGTATCAGTAATGCAACGTTGATGCACACATATACAGAGAGTCCAAAATATAAGTAGGTGCACTGCTGTTATCTTGCATATTATTGAAACTGTAACGTCGTCAGCAAAGTAGTATTTTTTCGGCAGACTGAGGTGATAAAAACAGAAAAACAATTGACAATTGTGTTATCGAATGAATAAAAGAAAAATATATACACTTTTTCATTACGACCCCCTATCTATATATCATTTGATAGGTGGTCCTCTTGTAATCAATCGGTCTAAAAATAAGATTAAAAAACTAATGTGATAATAATTAATAGACTAAGTATATGTCAAAAAAAAAACAGCTTTTCTGGGTGTAACTTTAAAAGGTATCATTAAGAAAATAAAACCTCATTGCCTTACATCACCTTACTTCTATGTTTTTTATGCGTGTATATATTTATTTAGACACGACATTATATAGACCTTCAAGATTCACCATATAAACTTCAAGATTCACCATATAAATTAATAACCATCACAACTCTAAGCAAATAAATTTTCAACTTGATTCATTAAAATTTTATTTAATACAAATAAGGCTTAGGTAAAATATTATTGTACTACTTTAATAGTGTATCTGCTATTTTTGGCGATGAGTATACACATTTTATGAACCAATGTAAAAATCTTGAATTTTTTAATTGTGCTCTGCTTTCAAAAATGCTGCGTCTATTACCACCCTAAACTTTATGCTTACCACTACTAAATCTGCTAACATCTTCATGGGAACTAGTAACTTTTCGTTATAAGTATTTAAATGTAGGACACTTAATTCAACGGAAGCTCTCACTTCTGTATAGTTGTCACCAGGCAGTTTTGAAACAAGATCTTGCAATTGAGATGATAAATCTGTTAGACTGTAGTTTGTAAAATTATTGTCTTTTAGCTAAAAATCAAAAAAAAAAAAGATTTAATAAATACAGGCAGCTCTTAAATACTCTTTAAGACTAGCGAATATAAAAAAAAACGATCTCATCAAGCTTATGCAAATGCTGATTTTATCCTAGAAAATGTCGACGTCCTGTCAAACCAGTGGTAACTTAAATTTATATTTTTCATCAAATAATTCAAAACATGTTTTAAAGATATTGCCACCATCTGAAACGTGCAACAACGCGAATATAACAAATATCATTTTCTCATATTGTATATTTCGAAGATGTGCCAAGAAGGAAAATAATAGAAAACAAGAAAATTATGCTAGAAGGTCGTAAAGAGATATCGATCGATAGGAGTTTTATCAATAGTAGATGACGACGATATCATTGTGCCGAGATGCTAACAACTTTCCATAAAGTGTGAATTATACATTTTAGCTCGGCTGGATTCAATACAATTAGGAGAGACTTTTTTAAAATGAGTTAAAGGATTTTTATGTGAGTTATATTGATCGAAGTGACTTTATTTAGTGATTAACTTAAAAAAGCTTTATGTGTTAACCAACAACTAAAAAACTACGACAATTTGACCTAGAGCTGCTATGTAAAGAAAGACTATTATTTTTGTCAATAATTTTCACTTTTTTCACACTTCATGTATGACTCGTTTCGTTACCAGTAACTTCGTTCGATTCGTTTCGTATCTGACTAAGTATTGGTTTATATTTAAGCCCTAACCTCAGGTATTGGCTAATTAAATACATAATCATAGTTATATATTACAGGACATCCCTATCTGAAATTTCTTGGTTTTAGAAATTTAACAAAGGTAAATTCGCATAGGCCAGGCTCTTTACGCAAAGGTCTGTGTTTTTAATTCAGTTGGAAATAAACCGAATCAAAAATATAAGAAGACACTTGCCTGGCCTATGCTAATTCTCCTCCTCCTCCTCAGTCCCATTACTCTAGCAAGAGTTTAGTGGTGCTATGTTTCGATTGCAAGGATTGTGCCTCTCCATGGATCACGGTCTTGTGCGACATGAATGGGTTCGTGCATGGAATATCCTATGAGTGGCTTCACTTAGTCTGCCCATCCATTAGGAGATCTTCCTCTTGTACGTTTCCGATTTATTTTTCCCTCCACCATAAGTTTTTCTAGATCGTTTCTTCAGGAGACATGCCCAAAATATCGCAGGTACGATAGGTTTATTTTGGTGGATAGATGATTCTTGATATTTAATTGATTTAGAATGGAGGCATTGGTTCGGTGCTGTGCCCAGGATATCCTCAACATTCTTCTGTATATCCATGTTTCAAAGGCGTCGATTTCTTCAAGCCACAACATTTACCGTCCAAATTTCCGAGATGTAGGTAGCTATAGTGCATTAATAAGTTTTAATTTGTTATTTTGAGATATTGCCGAGTCCTTCCAAATCTTGGTCAGTCGTTACTGCATTTCGAGCTAGATTTAGGTAGTATTCGTTATATTTCTTTATCGCAACCCCCTCTATTTGTAATTAATGATCCGAGGTATACAAAGTCATAAACTACTTCAAAACCAGATATTTCCTTGCTTTTCCCTGGGGTTCGATCTATTACCATAACTTTGGTTTTATTCTTGTTAACTAGTAGTCTATACTCTCCACTTTCTGTATTTAGCCTATTCATTATATGTTCCAATTCGAGGTAGTTAGATGCTATAATGAGCGTATCATCAGCATATCTCAGGTTGTTCACTTTTCGACTTCCCACAGAAATGCCTCCATTCCAGTCCTCCAAAACTCGTTTCATGATGTATTCAGAGTATGCATTATGAATTAACGAAGATAGGCTACATCCCTGTCTTACACTAAATTCCATTTTCAATTGATCTGATAGAGTTTGAACGATTTTTACTTACATATTTTCATAGGAGGATCTTATATGCTGGATGAGCAGTAAGGGAATTCCCATAATTTCAAGTATTTGCCATAACTTGTGCCATTTTATACAACCATGCTAATAAAGTTATCCTAATCAGGATACCCGGAACCCCTTCTGATGAGGTCAGTAACTATGAGCCAATTAGCCTACTTCTTTGTCTAAGCAAAGTGGCCAAGAAAGTTATTTTCTGAATAGTCAGACTCAAAACTTATGAGTTCACAGTCATTCCCCAAAAGCAATTAGGATTCCAACCTTACTTCGGAACCATACATCATTTAATCGCCCTCTTCCACCACATGACCTGGAATCCTCCAAGGCTCCATCCTTTCCTCCTACCAACAACCTCAAGTACCTGGGCCATCACTACAACAGGCCACTAGCATGGAAGGAACAGGCCGCTGCATCCACCAAGAAGGCCAACCAGCTCCTAGCCAACCTCTACCCACACCTCAATAAGTCCACCGCCACAAGCTGGCAATTTACAAAAGGATCATCAGGGCCGGTTGCACCTAATCCAGCCCGGCATGGTGCCAGATATCACATGCCCAGAGACACCGTCCAAACTCTTCAAAACAAAGCTCTCCCATCATCGGAAACGCCTCATGGTATGGTACCAACCATCCGGGAATTCTTAAGCGACGCTCAGCTCAAATACCTGGACAAAATTAGTCTTTCATTACTGGATAAGGTGGGTGCTTTCTACGCAGTAGACTCGAGTTCGAATCTCGGTTACGAAATAATAAACTAAAAAAACTTTACAAAGTGACGGTCACTACCCTCGGGAAGACAATGGCAAACCAATCGCAGTATCATGCCTAATAAAGTCCTCTCACTTTGGCCGTTCGAAACCGGCATTAAACTGTAGGTCTCCTTTATCTGTAGAACACTTAAAAAGGCACCAACAACAGGCAAAGGGCGAGGGGGTCGCCTACGTCTGTATCGGATATAGCACTTCAAGAAGAATTTGACATCCTAATTCGCAATTAAATCGAGAAATTTACTACAAATCGATGATATATCACATAAAAATATTTTCAAATTTTCAGGAAAACACAACAATATTATATATTTTAATAATTTTATATGAGCGGCCACAGATAGTCTAATTCTTATAAATATATATCATTTCAGAAGTAGTTCAGGTATCAAAACTAACAGGCCTATGTCTCCTTCATATATGGACGGATTCTGACATATCTCCTTTACGTATGGGACGATTCTAATAGTTGTTAAAATGAAAATTGATAATATCCAATTTATTAATATACTGCTCTTATTCAAATCTATACACAAATAAAAAGGTATAAAATGATCAGTGACTTCACAAAACACACCTCAAAAGTTTGTTCCTGATCTTTACTGAAAACTGATGACCTTGAAATATATATATATAATATATATATATATATATATATATATATATATATATATATATATATATATATATACCAGATCAATTATTAAAGGTAATGCACTCGTGATAATTTTCGTTCAATCTACACACACAATATTTCGGAATTTTTTCAAAATTTTTTGGTCAGTACCTACTTTTCGAGATAAGGGGGGAGGCCAGCGATTTTTCGCGATTTTTTAAAAATAATACAAAAAAAAGTGTGCGGAAGTATTACATTATATATATTTTTACAAGCTTTCATTTGACACCACACTCGATGACCTAGTAAAAAAAATTTTCTTTTCACTTTCGATTTAACCCCCCAAAACTAACCCTCAAAATTTAACTTTCAAAACAGCACGGCTCTGTTGAGACCATCAATTCCTATATTAGCACCAAATTTCAACTTTCTATGTAAAATAGTTTTGGAGAAAATCGGGTGCGACAGACAGACGGCCGGACAGACACCAAAGTGATCTTACAAGTGTTCCGTAAGGGACACTAAAAATAATTTACTGACGTTGATAGCGCTTAAAATGAAAAGAATAATATTTCCTTTATTATTTGGCTGATTTTTATGGTATCTAAAAAGTAAATTAGGAAAAATATTTTGACACTGACATCTGTCAAAATTAAGCTTTTAAATGAAATCTATAAACATTCATAGATAACATACATATAACAAATTTAAGCTATTAATTGAAATTCATAAACATTCATATGGTATAATATGTTTGCCGTTAAAATAGTTTACCATATCATTATGATACATTATTTTGATGGCGAGATATATGTTTTCGTAGGCCTATTCTCTGGTACAAGTTAGCAAGCAAACTATAAATTTTGCCAAAATTTGACATTAATATTACATATTGTATTTATTACATTTGATAATAAACAAATCACTAAGCAATCCTCAAGTTCTCTTTTGATTTTAACACGCTACCGCAAAATTGTGAGGCCACTGGTAATTTCTAATTGTTGCCTATACAATCATTACAAATAAGACAAAATGATTGGTGACTGCTTTAAACAATATTATACACCAAGATATTACCTTAAATGTTCTTAAAAAGGAATCCAAAATCTCTGAATATTCAGTTCTGAAAATGTAAAAAAATATCTCAAAAGAGTCTAAGTTCAAGAACTGATAAAATAATGAAACAGTTATTTTTAGTGTTCCGTACGGAACCCTTATATTTGACATAGAAAGTTGAAATTTGGCCCCATCAGAGTCGTATAGTTTCGAAAGTTAAATTTTGACTTAAGGAGTTAGTTTTGGGGGGTGAAATCGGAAGTGAAAAAAAAATTTACTAGATCCTCGAGTGGGGTGTCAAATGAAAGCTTGTAAAAACACGAGTTCAAAAATATAATGAAGTGACGCTTTCAACTTTTTTTAAAATGAGAATTTGGCACTTTTGACCCTGTATACGGGGTTAAAAGTACCAAGCTTGGGGTAAAAAGTGCCTATCAGATTATATTACATAAAATGCAAAATAATAGACTGATATATAGATAATGTTCGAAATATAAATTTATTACAATACAATATGATAAAATATTAGCCATCATCGCTGTCACAGTTTAAGCAAATAAAAGTTAAGGAATCTCCTTTTATGCATTTTAGATGAGCCCATTGCTTGCATGAACGACATTGTACACATTTTTCCGAAGGCACACTGGCAGAGAAGGCATCACAGCATATGAGACAAAAACAATCTTCTCCTTCACTCGATTCTGCTCGATTGTTATTCTCTTTTTTAGTCAACATCTTTTTCTTTATTTTCTTGGACTTTTCCCTCTTTTCTTTCATGTATTTTGTTCCTTTATTTGCCTGCTTCTTTCTCAGGAGTATCGGTGCTTCCCATCTCTTGAAATTTGTTGCCGGGGATCTGCTTTTGGAAATGGTTTTAAAATTTGTGGAGAGAAAACATTAGAAGGCCCAGCAACGGGGCTCTCGGAACGGTTAAGTGAAATCTGTGACAGTAAACAAACGTTATCATCAGCGGGAGGAATAATAGATTCTAACACGTCTTCATTTTATAACGCCGACAAAGATTACTGCCTTTCTACCGGTGATCCTGTATTATCAATTTGTGCAGAAGGACATGGATGATCAGTGACGATCGATGAAGCAGAATCGGTGTGACTAAACGTGTCATGGTTAAAAGGAAATATCCCCGTCTTTCTTAATGCATTTATTATATTGTTTGGACACATTGCCAGAGGAGAAAGTATAGTTGACGATCGACGGGTTATCATATATACTCCAATGGTGCTTTCTTTATAAATAAAATACCTCGCGATTAATTTTAGTACTTAGCTCTAGTACGCAAGCTGCGACGGAACTGACATGGCGCGCACGCATTCCAATTGACTTACCGCGCCCCCTTGCAATCCCGCTGGTCTTTTGTTTCATTATAATAGTAATAGCGATCTGTGGCACTTTCTTCCCGCGGCATTTTCATCCCCACCCTGTAGATTAAACGAAAATTATCAAGAGTTTCTTTTTTTTTAAGGGTCCAGCACACGTGCTACAGGGAAGTCCCTAAAGCGCTCCAGGAACAACAACAAAGGTCGGAAACAAACTTTGTTGGGAACACAGGTAGAGAAACAAAATTTTTTATTTTAAAAGCAATCACCGTAAGGAACAATAATTGCGCAAGTCAGATTTAAAGAAATAAAAAAAAAGCGATAGCTAAAAAAAATATATTTTTTATATGGCGTATAGATCTCTCTTAATTTCCAAAAACACATATGGTGCTTTCAACCAGATAATATTTTGTAACTTTTTTTAGTCATTTCAAAAATACGAGACTTTAAAGTTGTTAAAGTATTTATTTAGAAAATAAATGCTTTAGTCTATTTTCATCGAGTTGACTACCCGAAGAGAAGCTTAATATGTTTTAAAAAAATTGCCATCTCTCCGATTTAACAGAATGTACAGCAAACTAGGATTTTTTTAAACATACATACACCTGCATTAGTATGATATTTCTCTGACGATTTTGAAAAACATGTAATTGTTGATATTTATTTTTAGTTGTTATCGACAGGCGATGCAACAAGACTGTTGGCTGTAATTTGTACTTCAAAGTGTATCACTTCATTTACAATTTTCTTATTTGGTACATCAAACAAATTCTTTCACTTATGAATTTAGTTTTTCATAAAATAATAAATGTGAACCGAAAACTTCTTATTTGTCAAATTTGACAAATTACAAAGCCTTTGTATATGAGCACACTATTAAGCAGCTCTTTCAATCCAGTTTAGAACATACACAATTATTGATAACCACTTTTAGTCGCTTCCGAGACTCGAAGCTTCAAAGTTGTCAAAATAAACACCTACTATCCCTCTAATTTGGTAGAATTTTTTCAGAGTTTGCAATTGTAAAGAATCTAAATAAGCTATCACGAAAATCGCCATTTTGTACAATTGTCGGTTTACCAATTCATCATAATAACAATAGCCAACTAGTCCCAGATAGCTTTTTCACGCAAGTTGCCGATTATCGTTTAAATCACGTAAAATCTAAATTGAGTTACTCGTTTGCGCGTCGGCTCGAGGCAATCTTTCATTATTCCCATCCAAAGGAGCCTAAAATGACACATTCCACGGCCGCTAAATATATTAAAATGTCGGTATTGTTTGTGAAGAAGTCGGTAAATCATTTTAACTAGATGAAAAATGTCGACGACTCGCCAAAACGTGGCTCGGTAGGCAAAGTCACATCGAAAGTCGAAAACCAAATCGTGTCTTTGTTTTCAAGGGACCCAAAATTCACTCTGCGTCAAGGAGGACAAGATTAAGAAAATCGGGTTTGAATGTGTCCAATGAGGCCATTGGACAACATCTTCGTTTTCATTCCGAAGCACGTTGAAGAAACCTCTACGTGGCGTAAATCACGTCGCGAAGCGGCTTGCATGGACTCACGATAAGATTCTAGAGTGACTCTATTAAAAACGTTTGCTCCCTTGTAAAAGATAAAGCTCAAAAGAAAGACTCTGAGGACTTTGACTCGGTTGTCTCGCGAGATTCGAAAAATTGCAGGGTATGCAGAAAATCTCGTCAACGGCATGCCTTGAAGATGCCAAATGCCAAAATTTAGAATCTTTTACATATGTTTAGGAAACAAATTACTTTGTACTTTGTAAGGTCCTTGACTTATTTTCTATCAGTCATATGATAGTACTGAAATCTTGGATCCAAAAGATAAAGTAACTGACTGTCTTTGGAGAAATAGGACACTTTTACGTTGCCCTTGCAAAAATTAGCGAATGAAACATTCTAAATAAAATTTCAACTTTCTATGTCAAATAGTTTCGAAGAAAATCGGGTGTGACAGATGGACAGGCAGACAGACAGACAGGCAGACAGACGGGCGGACAGACAGACAAACACCGAAGTGAAGAATAATTCAGATTTCTTTACTTGTAATATAGCGTTCAGGTAACCGACCTAAAAAAATATATTACTATTTTGAATGTTAGGTAAAACATCTCACCCCTGGAATTAATTAGCAAAAAAAGTGTCAAAAATGTCCTATTTGTTTCAAACTTTCCTAACCATATTGTACAATGAATAAACCATGAAAAAGATGGGATGCTTTCATACATATTTTATGTGCATTTTTTCTTCGAGTATCTATTGATCTGTAGGGAACTCTTTCTTTTTCTTAATATTAAGAAGAAAAATGCGTTACAGAAATTCAGTTCTTGACAAATCAACAGGCATTAGGGAGAAATTGCTGGTAAATAGATATGCAGGAAAGGACGACAAATTAAGATGATTAGTTTTATTCATAGGTACTGACTAACCGGGCAGAGGAGGTAGGTACATCCTTCCCCTTCTATCCCCCAGTAATTCTTTAAACATCGAAAATTAATTAGAAAATTTACATATAACTATTTTTTTATCTACGAATGTTTGCCTTCTCAGCAATTTTTAAATTTCGCCACCATTTTTGTAGTGTCAACAAGTTCTTAATTCAGTTAATTGTAGATTAAACTAGAAGTGCTCTCAAGTTAAACTTTATGTCAAAGTTTATTATTAGTAACCAAATCCAAAGCATTTATTTTTTTATTATATGTTCATTGTAATGACTCTAATGCCTCTATTCCTGGAACGGCCGAAAATACAAACAATTATGCATTTTTCCTCTCAGATTGGAAATAACTATTTATGGTAATGGTATACTCATATACAGAACACAAACCGAGTTGGTCTTGTAATCTGTCAAATTTGACGTGACAATGCTTCTTCATAAAAAAAGTTTAATTGAAAGATTTTTTCTGATATAGTGAATAGGGAATTTTTAAATCGAGTAAACTCTTTAAAAATATATCATTGTCTATTTAGTTATAACATGAAAAGATGACAAGAACATGAAAATTGTAAGAAAAATATTATGTGCGGGGTGTTCCCTTTAACGCAAGAAAAAGGCACATGTAAGATAAACTTGACAGTATATGTATGTTCACAAACAAGTAAGTCCCTACATAAATAAGTATGAATATTACCGTACATGCTCTAAGCAATTGTCATGTATATGTTATGTTACAGAAAATATTATTGGTAAAGTAATAGCTCATCGAGATTTCAATAACCGAGATAAATTACGTAAAAAGTTATTGAATTTTAATAAATGAATATTAGGGTGGATGAATGTTATATTTGGGAGAAATTGCCAATGCTTTCAATATTTTTTTCTTGTGCCGAGTGTAATAAACAAATCTAACTAGGAAACTTACCTCCTCCTTGAATCTATCTAAATTACCAGCAGGATCAACTCCCCTTAATTTTTCTAAAATTTCAAGATTCGACGCATTCAAAATTTTAAATCCTGATGGTATTGAGTCATTGAAATTAAGTCCATCTAGCTGCTTAGAAATATTGAAATTCTTTTTAATCGCATCCAAATTAAATTTATTTTTGATATTAAAGGTAATGTAAATGCTTTGGTTATTGTAGCAGTTCTGTAATACTTCACTAGGTTTAATATCAAAATCCAGTTGAAGGTCAAAACTGTCTAATAATTGTAATATTATGTGGTCATCTGGATAAGGGTTTCTAATTGGATCACAAATGGCTTTTTCCGAAGTAACACCTACTATGAGCATTACTATAGTGACGACAGAGATGACAAATCCTAACAGGAACATGATCATAACAGCACTGCAAAAAAATATATAGTAAATATAACATATTCTGAAGTATGTAAACCTTGGAAAACAATAATATCCCAAAGTGAGCCCAGACCTCAGTGTTAGTGATAATGACATCTTTCTACAAGTAAACTTAAATTTGTAAGCAGCTCTACCCACCGATCATTTATAAACTACACACGCATGTAACTATAGTACAAAATTTAAATACTAAACTGCCTATCTAAAGTCAGTAAAACCAACCTATACCTTACCTATGATAGCAACTATTCACAAACTTGCTAACTCCAGATTCAACAATTTTATAATTAAATACTAACTCAAAAATGCAGAAAAAAAATCACGACCAGGGGCGTAGCTACCGCCGTATCAACCATATCAATGATACGGGGCCCCTGAGCTACAGGGGTCACGACATGTGTAAGCTGTCGGGTAAGAAGAGCCCTCAAATAAATTTTGATACAGGGCCCATTTAGAACTAGCTACGCCACTGAACACGACTCTAAAGAATAAAATAGTGGATATACAGGATGTTGTTGTGGGATATAGTACTTACTAAATAAAGTCAAATACAACCTACATAAAAGTATTAAAAAAACTATTTTCAAACTCTTAAGAAACCATTACCATACCAGAAAGTAGTCGTATCTTAGGATTCAGTACCGTCGTGCGCCAACATGCAAAGATCACAATTTTCAAATAGATTTTGGTAATATACGAGGTTTAAGCTCGAACATAAATTTAGTAGTGCAGTCAAATAAACCTCATGTACGCTCTCTGTAAAACCAAGGTAGGTCAGTTCATCGACCAGCACAGTCAGCGTAACTTTGGAATCTGGCTTTTTGTCAGAAGCGATTTCTCTTGCCAACGAAAAGAGGCTCTGGAGATTCAAAACTTTGATGTTATGTGATTAAAAATAACGACTCAACAAACCACAAGGCTTATCTGCTGCCTCTATCGACCACCAAGTGATACTAACTTTAGAACACTTTTCACTTCTCCACCATCGAGCATTTACATATTAATTATCCAAATGTCGAAATTGCCATACTGCGCCACTTTCATGTCCACAGTATCAACTAGCTTAAGTATTCAAATACGACCGATGAATAAGGTCGCAAAGTTGAATCATTCTCAATCAGTTGTATTTTTACTCAGCTTATCGATGAACGACCACGGAGCCCTAATAGAGACGGAGAATTTACCAGTCTTCTTAACCTGTTTTAACCACCAGACCAGAGATTTACAATGCCACCGTAAATCCGCCGGTAGGTTCTTCCAATCATAAACTGCCTTCGACATCAAATATTCTACCGATCAATGACAGAAAGGTGCCTAATCAGCGTAAGATTTGGCACTACAAATCTGTTAAATGAGACAAACTCATTGTATATTTTCGAACTTTCCTTACGTCAGACGTTTGTTTTAGATCGGACGACCCATCTGTCTACACTAAAGAGGTTTCCGATGTCATTTAGGCTGGTATGGAAGCTTACATCCCTTTTTCAAAGAAATGCCCTTTTCGAAGAAATGCCCTTCCGACGGCAAGCCTTGCTTCGACTGAAAAGCAAAGAAGCTGATGCTTCTATACATCTTGTCTACCAACAATGTCGTAAAAATCCTAACCTCATAGATCGAAACATCTTTGTTCGTACCCGGAACAGATGCAAAGAAATTATCAAGGAAACCAAGGAGCCACACAATTAAAAACAAACTTCTTGCCTGCCCCAACAATTTCATGTCCTTTTAGTCAGTCGCTAAGGCCATTAGTCAAAATATCATTAAATCCACTATACCACCCCTTACACAACCAGTTAATACCAATGAAACACCAGCTGAGGAAATCGACTTGTTAGCTAAACTTTTGGCTTCACATTCTACTGTCGATTTCCATGGAAAAACACCACCAATTATTTACACAGTAGAGTCAACGATGCCCGATATTGTCTTCAGACAGTGTATCATAAAACGTATTTTAATGAAGCTAGGCACCAAAAAAAGCTTCGGACGTTGACGGAATACGATAGTACTCAAAAAATGCGTAAGAGAATATCACCAGTTTTCTGTAGACTTTTCAACCGTAAGAGAAATAACAGGAGATTTCTGTAGACTTTTCTAAAATATCTTGAAGGACTGAATATTATTAGCCACCATCAATATAGCTTTCGTAAGCTAAGATCAAGAAGAGATCTTCTAACTTATGTAACATATGTTTGGAATAATTCAATTGAACACTTTGGAGAATATCGAGCGGCGTGACTTGATATATCCAAGGCATTCGACCGAGTTTGGTACGATGGATTGTTAGCAAAGCTACGCTCTTATAGTATGTCTGAAAACTTCTGTTCATGGCTCTCGTGTTTCCTTCGAGAGCGCTCTTTACGAGTTGCGGATTTCTTTTTAACACCTTCACAATCAATGCCGGTCTGTCCTAAGACTCCATGCTGTCTCCTACTCTCTTTATCACTTGCATTAACGATTTGTTGGAAATGACCAGTAATCCAATCTACAGCTTTGCAGATGACAGTACGCTTATTTTTTCATTCACTTTGAACGCTCGAACATCGACTATTCATGCAAATATATACAAACATCAGCAAGTCGTTCAACTTAACAAACATCTGGAAGAAATTCTATTTTGGGGTAACAGTAACCAAGTATAATTTAACGCTACAAAATCCCAGGTAGCAGTTTTTTTCCAAAAAAATTAACATTGCTGAACCCGACATAGTTATATCGGTGCCTTCCATTCCTCTAGCATCGTTACTCAATTTGCTGGGCATTAATTTGTGAGCAAATATGTCTTGGCATGAACATGCTATAAGTACAGCAAATAGAGCTTCTCAAAAGCTGGGAATACTATTTCGAAATAGAAAGCTTTATCCGACAAACGATGGAATACTGCTCCTATGTTTGGTACTCTGCTCCCAAACCTACATTGCATTTGTTGATTTCTATCCAGAAGAGAGCTGTTCGCCGCCTGACTGGAAAGTCGGAAGTGACCAACAACCTTGATTCCTTAGAATATCGAAGAACAGTTGGCGACTTGAGTCTATTTTACAAGTATTTTCATTGAAAGTCTTCGATGGATGTAGCCCGCTTAATTCCTGCTAAAGCGGTGCATGCTAGAAATACATGTCGCGCCAATACTTCACATCTTTATGAACTGCAGCTTGCCATGCCTCATACAATCCTTTTCAAGCAGTCTTTTATATGGAGAACCTCATCTCTTCGGAATAATTTGCCTGAATCGCTTTTTCCGCACCCATCTTGCTTAGGAGGTAAAAATTACAGGGATCGTATGGCTTATATCGTGTTTCAGATGTAAGAGCTTAGGTTTAAAGACATGTTTTGTAGTAAATCAGTGCCCTCTGATAACCACAATGAAATAGTCTCGGCCTTGGAATCTAAAAATCATTAGAAATGGCCGATCCGAAGAACGTAGGTTGAAACTAAATATCGAATTCTACCTGCACTGTTTTCAGTCATCTTATCCTCATATTAAGTATAACAATGTAAAGTAATTTTTCTAACAGAAACGTCAATAAACTATTATAAACATAATGTTCCTGTATCACAAGCTTGTTATTAAGATATTGCAAATAAGATTAAAATGGGACATTTTACTGTTCCAGAACACTGACATTAAAACTGTAAATATTTTCAACATACTCTAACTTCTTTTTTATTCAATTTTCACATAGGCTATATTTGGCGACGAAACCTATTTAATGAAATGAAGGTGATGTAAGACTAACTGAAGGTATAAACAAGTAAACAGTAATAAATTTACGGAAATTTAAATTTCCGTTCTCACTTAAAAATATATATTTCTTTTTGGCGTTGTAAAATTGTAAATATTTGACTGACAAATATTTGCTTTGCCAACCATGTGATGGAAATCAACATTTCCACAAAAATTACCGTACTTAATACTAGGATAGTTCAACTTTCGGAGCAAATCAACTTTCTATAATCACATCATCTACACACTATCTATTCTTATTTCAAATTTGATTCCAAGCATACTGGAAAGAAGATATATTACGATATATTAGAAACAACCTGCTACTCACCCTTTTACTACTATACAAAATACATACCGCCGCCTCTAAAGCGATATTGCTTAACAACCTATGTTGAACCACATTAAGTTTTAGATGTATTTTTAAGTTTTATATGTGCACCAAATTTGAAATCGATATTTCATTACGTTCGGGAGTTATCCTGCCAACATATAAACCGATAGATAAACAGACATATTGATAGAAACGGGAGATTGTGTTTTTCGTGAACTAGGATCCCTAAAATGTGGGAGGGTGATTTTTTACGAATATAATACAGTAAAAAGATGTAGAAACATTTAAGAAAAAAAAACAAATTGTTTTATAAAAAAAATAAAATACAAAGAAAATAATTTTAATGGCTAACTGAAATATAGGTCCATTAAACGGAATGTTTCACAGTTCTGAATTTTTCAGGTGATAATTTGAGAATAATGATTCGAAGAAACTCACTTCAATCTGACACAGTCTATTCCAAAGAACCATGTTTTTCTAACATATATATATATATATATATATATATATATATATATATATATATATATATATATATATATATATATATAATAACAAAAAAAAAGTATAAATTAATAAATTATACATAAAAATTTATTATCATACTAAATAATTTTTAGGAGAAAGAAAAAATGTATACAGGTGAATTCTTTTTTGGAATATTGGCTAAGCGCTTTCGATCTTTAGGAAAAAATCATCTTCAGGGCCCAGACTCCAAACCAGCAGTTAGCAATTAATGAAAATGTCACAGGCAGCCTACCCAGCCAGATGAAAGTTACACAAAATTTACATAATAATTTATAATTCCCACTAATTAAACAAGTACCAAATAGAATTAAAATCAAAAAGGATCACTAAACAGTGTCAACGAGCTACATATAAATTAAAATTTAAAAATCAAAGTTAAGTCCAGAGTAAATCATCTCTATATAAATATACGTAGAATGTAAATATGTATGTCCGGTTATAACTTCCAATCCAATTTTTATGTAAGTTACGTTCAAGTGTAGAAACGTCGGAAATAACAAAAAAATAACGTAATTTTAAAAATAGTATTAATAAATATGTAACTGGGCGGCATTTCATTTCACATTCGTATCGTATTATTATATAACACATTTTGCAAATACGTATACGTGAAGGTGAAGCGAGCAATGATAAAAATCGTGTGGCTACTGATAAATAATATAGAAAACGGAGGGAATTCTGCGATTAAGTTTAATGAAAATGACAAAACATAAAAGATCATAGGAAGAAAATAGGTGAAAATAAACTTTTAATATTACTAATATATATTTAAAAATATAAACTGTTAAGTAAATTGCTACCATTAAACATAAATATGCGTGTATTTGTGGAGTAAAACAAACTGTACACAAATTTTATAAACGCAATAGGGTAGAATATTTCAATATTTTAATAAGATAAATATATTTTAATTTATTAATAGAACATAGTCGCTAAGTTGTTTAATTTAATGGTTATTTTAAATTTATTATGAAATGCTATAACCGAAACACGCACTACTGCTAGAATTTTTTTTTTATCCATTAACTAACAAATTTTGTTGCAAAAATAGGTTACAAGTAAGATTTTTACTATCGGTAGTATTCATTTGGCCAATTTTTATCCAATGGCTTTTAATAAAATAATGTAGTCCTATAAGCTGTTAATAATTATTTTTTAGTTTTTTTTAATATACTGATCTATTATAGAATGGTTACAACCGTTGTTTACTTCAATTTGTTTCAGTATATTTACTTCGTTACTCATCATTGGTCATTGATATGGGGATCATTTCATGTTAAAAAAATAAGGTTGATATGGAAAGGAATTATAAGTCTGAGTGAGTTTGCGTGTATATTTATTTTCTGAGTAGTCAAATATAAAATATTAAGTTGATTTTCACTTTCAATCAGTGATTTTGGTGTGAATGAATACAGTCATAATTTTTTCTTAACTTTCTTACATATCAATTCTAAGCTCTCTAACTGATCTTTTACTAAAAACTGAAATAGCTTGATCGATATTCCAATGAATAAATACATCAGTATACGATCCTTCTCCTTTCCTCATGATGTAAAACCTTAGACTGTTTTATTATTTATTTATATTATATTATATTGCAAAAAGGTACGTATTGGATTTATGTATTACTCTCTAAGATTTTTGCATTTCTTCACGTTTTAGATGAGGAAAACATAGTTTCCCATTTCCGTCGGGCTATCTGTCAGTCCCTCTATTGGCGTGATAACGGCTAAAGTACTTTATCGACTTTTTTTAACTACACATCTAACCTTTTTTGTTTCTATTAATTCTATTGAAAGTTATTAAATTTCCATCTGTGTATGGAATTTATACAAAAATATAATTTTCATAGTGAATTTATAATATTTACTAACCAACACATATCAACACCATATCATATCTTCTTGGATAATCTATTTTCATATTACTAGTTTATCAACATAGAAAATAGTCCTTATATTAGATACTGTAAAAACAACACCTATCGGGAAAAATGGTAACCTCTATTTTTAAACATACTGGTTACAGTGTCATTAAATAGAAGTCGAAAGTGTCAGAGGGTAAATGCTGATGAGTAAACTTGGCAAATGAAATACGAGTATATAGTTAGTCTTACCATATAAGAAACTGGCCTCCTGCACCTTTATTGCAGCAATTGTCGCTATATCCATCTGGTCTTTTTCCACAAATACCACAAATGAGTCCCAAAGCAATACAAAGAGTTACCAACAAGAGTACGCAGCTAATAGCAAGTCCTACGTAGTAGACGTATTTTCCATAATTCCTAATATAGTCTTGAGCTTGATCTACCGCTGGAGATGCATTGTCATCTATGAGAGTCTTTATTTCATTTATAGCTTCAGTGACACTATTTAAATTTGTCGCAATGGTATCTCCTAAAATTTAAAGTTTTTTTTAAAAAAAAATAAATAGGTATAAACGCAACAATAAAAAGAAAATTTAAAATCTAATGATAGTTTATTTCTCCCGCATATATATATTCACTATATATATTGGAACTGGTGGAGCCTTGTAGCAAGATTGATTGTAAAAAATTCACCTTAAATAACGGATCTCAATAATAAAGTGTATGTATATATTATATATACAGTCGACACTGTTTATAATGAAACTCTATATAGTGAAAAACTCTTTATAGTGCAATTTTTTCAAGACCTAGAATATTTTAATGAAATTTCATGTAAAAAGCCCTGCATATAGTGAAACTGTAAAATAGTAACACTCCATATAATAAAATTTTTACCGGAATTTTATGTATAAATTTTTATGCATTTATTGAGATCTTGGTCATTTCGGGTTTCCCATTTTTATCTAACATTAGCACGAATTCCATTTTTATGAAGCATTCTTTTGAAAAGGTTCTTAACGCGTTTATAACGCTTAATGGTTGGCAATAAATCAGGCAGATTTCTGTGAGAAACCCGGGGAATAACCCATTTTATAGAAACCCGGGGAAAAACCCATTTTATAGTCGAGGCCTAGTAATTCGCAAATTCAGGTTCAGTTTCTTTTTGTTTAAGAATCAAGTAAGATGTCCAAGCGAGTGTGTTTAAGTTTAGCTGAGAAAATTAAAGTTTTGGAGGAAGTTGATAAAGGCTGCAAAAAAATTGATGTTGCAAAATTTGGTGTTTCTCCAAGTTGCGTCCCTCTGATAATAAAAAGTCGCGACAGTATCATCAAAAAACCTAATGTTCCAAGCAGTCGAAAACGAGTACTGGTGAGTACTTACGAGGATGTAAATGAAGCAGTTTTACGATGGTTTCAAGTGGCCCGTACGCATCAAAACGTACCAGTATCGGGAAATTTAATAAAGCAAAAGGCTCTACAATTTGCTAAAGAATTTAACTGCGTTAATTTTCAAGCTAGTGAAGGGTGGTTGAGTGCCAATTGTTTTCAAGACGGTGTTTGGCGAGAGTGCAAGCGTTAGTCAGGAGGACTGTGACATTTGGACTGAAACTGTTTTAAAAAGTGAATTGAAAAAGTACGAGCCAAAAAACGTTTTCAATTGTGATGAAACCAGCTGGTTTTTTAAATGTTTGCCAAATAAAACTTTTGCTTTTAAAAGTGATAAATGTTTTGGTGTTAAAACAAGTAAAGAAAGGGTGACACTTATGGTTGGTGCAAACATGAATGGCTTAGAAAGACTGAAATTACTGCTCATAGGTAAAAGCAAAAATCCCCGTTGTTTAAAGGGAGTTAAATCTCTGGAGTTAGATTACGCCAATAATAAAAAGGCATGGATGACTTCTGAAATTTTCGAAAGATGGATCAAAGAAT
>CM032455.1:77016903-77033036 GCA_019049505.1 Pachyrhynchus sulphureomaculatus
ATTGTCCGGTAATTATTTTTAGTAGTATATTAAGTAAAAACTACGTTTAGCTAATTATTTTTACTGATCATAGCTAGTTATATATTATATATACCGTAATAAAACATAAATTTAGGAAATATTCAGCTATTAATAAAAAATATAATATTATTTAATTTCGTCTCTATCAACTGAAACTACGCTAAGCTAGAGTAGGTTAGAGTTTTAATGATATTGTGAACGCCAAAGAAGCCAGAAGTTTGTCAATTTAAATTTGACCGATTCGTTACTAGCCGATACAATCAACCAGTTTTGATAGTACAATTTAACATCTGTATGTATATATTCAAAATTTATAAACAAAACAGTGCAAGTGCCCATAAAAGATGGCGGGAGTCAAGGGTATTCAATATCTGCAACAGTTTCGGCGCGGTGGGAAACACTTTCATGTGTCATTATACAAAGGAGATGAGGTTCTCCATACAAAAGAATTTTTGAAGGTATTAAAACCCCAGAAGTTTAGCTTGTGCTAGTGATAGATAGGTGGGTAATGAGATTTTTTGATGCATGTCATGTAATCACCCTGCTAGTTCACAAATATATTAAATAACCGGTCAAGTGCAAGTTGAACTTGCACAAATAGTGTTCGGTACGTTGATTGCTTTAAAATAAAACCTGTTACGGTGGTATAAAATGATCAGTGACTTTATAAAACACACCCCAAATGAGTTTTCAAAAAAGTTTTCTCGAATCTTTACTGAAAACTGATGACCTTGAAATTTTTGTTTTTTTTATATACCAGATAAATTATTAAAGGTAATGCACTCGTGATAATTGTCCTTCAATCCACACTCCGTGAAGGATATTCCAGAATTTTTTCAAAATTTTTTGATCAGTACTTTTCGACATAAGGTGGGGGACAGTGATTTTTCGGGAGTTTTTTGCGATTTTGTAAAAATAATACAGAGAAAAGTGTGCGCAAGTATTATATTATAGATATATTTTTTACTCGTGGTTTCACAAGCTTTCATTTGACCTCACACTCGATGACCTAGTTAAAAGATTTTTTTTTTCACTTCCGATTTCACCCCCCAAAACTAACCCCTTAAGTCAAAATTCAACTTTCAAAACTACACGGCTCTGATGAGGCCATCAATTCCTATATTATTACCAAACTTCAACTTTCTATGACAAATAGTTTCGGAGAAAATCGGGTATGACAGACAGACAGACGGACAGACAGACAGACACCGAAGTCATCTTATAAGTGTTCCGCACGGAACACTAAAAATGATAAACTGAAGGAAGTTTTTACTTAAATTACTACTAAAAAACAATTATTACACAATTACTAAACAAAATTCTTCACGTTAAAGTAATTTTAGAGCCTCTTGAACATTCTCCTTTAACTGCAACTGCGAATACAACTATATGCGTGCAGAAGAACAAAAAAAAAGAAATAGAAACTAATAATCGTCTGCAGATGAAAACATGAAAAAATCTACAAAATTTTCGCAACATAAACAATTAAGAAATTGCATTGTTATTTACCAATTAAGTGCAAGGTTAGTAGACTAATTCCCATTCAAACTATTAAATTAACAATATCATGAGAACAATAGTGTTTGAAATAAATAAATAAATAAATATATATATATATATATATATATATATATATATATATATATATATATATATATATATATATATATATATGAAAAAAAAAATCGTTGCGTAGTAATTAACATGGTAATTTCTAATTAATAAAATTCCCAGAGAAAAAGTTTATATAAACGTAATATATTATATTCAAAATAAAGTATATATCTTGAACTTCCACAACCATACCGAATTTGAATACTGGCACACACTCTTATAAGGGATAACGTAAATAATTTTTCGTGGAGATGTTTTAAGCGCAATGACATGCATTTTGATAACGACCGAGTTCAGAGTGATAATCTAGAAGGCATAAAGAAACAAAGTAATAATAAGTGGAGTTATATGATGTCACACACATCTAACTTCATAATGAAAATGCTTATTTACTCGCAGGCAAGTATTTTTTATTTCAGTTTTTGATCAGCTTTGAGAATTAAATGCCCTTAGTGCGACGTTCCAAATCTTATTTGCTTCAAACACACTAATTTTTAGTATTTTGGTTAAAAAGCTTATCTATCAATCTGGCAGCATTATAACCGTTAGGTGGGTCTTGGCTGCGTTTACAATCCGTTTCCATTCCGGACGATCTTGAGTCATTTACGAGTCATACTCAAAACCCATGTCACGTATATCTGACCTTATGTTGTTCCTCCATTGTAGGCGCACTCCTCCCAACCGGGTTCTCATTCTCCACTAGCTTGGTGTATCTGTGGTCCGGCTGTCTTCCTATGTGTCCCAGCCTACTTAACCTTGGGGATTTGATCTCCTGTACCACGTCCGGGTCTTTGTATACTTCCGTTTTTCACATTTTTCCTCCTCCTACATTGTCCTGACTGGTTGTCTCGTACTGGTCCGAATATTTTTCCGCATGTTAGTTTTCTTTCATTTTGTTTCATCATCGTCCAGCTTTCTGATCCGTATAGGAGAACCGGTCTAATCACAATTCTGTACACTTTGATCTTTGACGATCTTGAGAGGTCCCAGGAAATGAACACCGATTTAAGGGCAAATAAACATTTGTTTGCACTATGTATACGTCTTAGCACAATTTTTCATAAATATAACTGAATCATTAATGAACTGATTATAGCTTAGGACAGGGTAAACTTAAATCAGGAAATGGTTTAAAGAACTACATAAATTTTAGTTTTTTACCCATGGGGTGTAGATGAAATAACTTTATTATATTTTTAGCTATTTAGACTTCTAGTTTATAAAAACCACAATCCTAACTTGCAAGAATTATTGATTCTGAAAATCGTGTTGACTTTAATGAGGGTACTCTTATAATATGTCAGATAAGTAGAGATTAAACGTATATAGTTATAACCATTGAAATGAGTTTTAGGACAAAATTTTTAAAATGGCACACCATATTATGTATTGGCCAGTTAGCTGTAGGAACATTAAAATATGTGTATAATATTTTAATTATTATGTGTATATAGTTATCAAAGCAAAATTATTTATTATTTTGGTCACATTATCTGGAACACCTGCAATTATGTACTAAATAAACAAACTTATACAAAAATAGATTGAAATAATTTAAACAAAGACGAATTTCGTCCTGCTTAATATACCCGGTATTCTTCAGATCCTCTAAATGATTTAAGTTAACAGAATGCACGCAACTACCGAAAAGAAAATATATTATTTTAGGTAAAGAGTGCAGCTTGGTTCATTAAATATTTCGACAAAATTTTATTACAAAATTCCAACAGGTTTAAAAGATTTTGCGGTTTGCTTTTCTTAATTAAAAACACTCATTATTAAACTAAATGCTTTAGAACTTGTCAAAAAATTACTTCCTGCGGCCTGTTTACGTACTAAATCTATATACTATGTACTACATACACCAGATTGAGTTTAAGAATCGTTGTTATATCTTCAACATTAAAACATTCATAACAAAAAAATTATTGATGGCAGAAAAAGCTATCACAAAATATTAGATATTAGACTGCCACAAAAGAACACAAAAAAATATCCTCTACGGTCATCCAATTTTATATATATATGAAAAATTTTGATCTGCCCTAACCTGAACTAACTCGGTTTTGAATATGTGATCAAGCTAAAATGATCTCATTATTTCAGAAAAAATCCGCCAAAGAAACTGACTAAACGAGGATTTTCCAGCGGAACTAGCTCGAGTCCGTGACTATTACGGTTTCACAAGCAAGCAAAATATTATATCAGTCAACCAGTAATGTTGGTTGTTGCATGTTGGGCATTCAGTATTATCAAAATACTTAAACATATTAAAATACCATTACCCATTAATTGAGCCCCAAATAATCGGCAATTAAATCCAAATTAAAATTATGTATTGTCTGTGATAAACATGACCTTGCTCTTAAATGGGCACTTTGAAATGGTCCGCCATTATTTCCAATAGGTTATATAGGGGACCAAGTCTATGGTGGGATTTTAGGAAGTAGTATATGTCTTAACCAAATAAAAAGACTTTAAGAGATAGATGGATAATTATTTAAATAAGAAAATATATACTTTACTTATATAAAATGTTTATTTTTAAAACCTGGTATCTTATATATTTTTAGTGTTCCGTTCGGAATACTTGGGTGTCCGTCTGTCTGTCCGTCTGTCACACCTGATTTTCTCCAAAACTATTTGACACAGAAAGTTGATATTTGGCACAAATATAGCTTTGTAGTTTTGAAACTTAAATTTTGACTTAAGGGGTTAGTTTTGCGAGATAAAATCGGAAGTGAAAAAAAAAATTTACCAGGTCATCGAGTGGTGTGTCAAATGAAAGCTTGTAAAAACACAAGTATTATTTTTAAAAAATTGCCAAAAATCGCTGTCCCCCCCTTATCACGAAAAGTGATGTAATATTCTCCATAATGTGTACACTGAACGACAATTATCACGAGTACACTATGTTTGATAATTTATTTGGTATATAAAAAAAAACTATGATAGCTACGTTCCTTGACATCTGGTGAAGGTGTTTATAATATACTTCTAAGTACATTACTGTTACTGACTGGCGAGTCGCTCTTATGTGGACAAAAAATATACAAGATAAATTGTAGTGACTGACATGGTCAACAATTTTCAGACGGATCGGCAGCGGAAAACCCCTATGTGGTTAGTCGATCAAATTTTTAACAATGATTTTCCAAAAAGTTACGGGAAGTATACTGTAATTTCTACGTCTGGGGTTAGATGAGAAACGTCACGTTTATCATTTGAAATTAGTAACTGCACAAACTTAACGTTGGATAGTCTGGCCAAAGCTTTGTCTATAACAATCTAGGGCAATTTGAAACATCTGTTCTAGGACTAGATAAATACGTTTTTAAGGTGAGTTTTTAAAACAGCTTTTTTTTGGAGATTATATGCTATATTTAGCGAAATGACTATCTAGCGAATACTATAACTGGCTGAAAGTAGTACCACAGCTTAAAAAGCCCCGTCACTATAAGAATATTGCAATGCTCAATATGTGTTTCTTTTACAGTTCCTCTTTTAAGAAGATATTAGCAGGAATGGCGTGATATCAGTCAACATTGTTCAGGTGCCGGAACAAACATCTGTATTTCGCATGGCAAACGGCACTTTAGATTAGTAGTTTAGATTTTTTTATAGCACAGGATTTGTAACATCTCATGGACTTAAATAGTGCAAAATATCGGCGACCAGGAAGAGATAGGTTGAAATGGAAGATATGCAGTAAATTCTAGCTCAAAGTTTAAATCATTTAAATAACACGGCAAGTGTTACAAGAAAAAGTTGAACTCAAGATAAACTGCCACTTATAATGGGCTATAATTTCTGTATCATTAAGAGGTTGTTACGTTGTCTGTTATGAAAGCATCAAGGAGCTAGGGTCACAAGTGCACAAAATAAGTCAAGTTGATAACTAAATCTAAAACGTGACAACAAAGAGTTTGGTATAAACTATGTTTATACACAGCATACTCCACTGAAAGAACGAATTTTTCTTATTTGTACGGTCTTGTAACAATTCTTAAACTAAAAAGTGTTTATATGCTAGTTCACCTTTGTGCTCTTTTCACTCTTATTATCACCTATTAAATTGTCTAACTGGATAAAACGCGTAGTTGTCAATGATTAAAGCAAAAAAAGCGATTAGTGTGGAGCGATGAACTTGCTGATTTTATTTAGTACATTTAATGCAAAAAAGAGCAATTAGTAAATCATTTTTAAGTTTAGCAAGTATTTGGGTCTTAGTGCTTTATTTAATTCAACTTTTCAAAAGTGTTTTTTCTAGATTTGCAGACGCGTGGATAAAGTACATAAATGAATATACATCAACAATAGCTCAGGTTTTAGGTAGAATTATTTATAGAGAAACATTTAAGGGGTTAAAGAGGTGAAAAAGAGGAATAGAAGGGTTGTGTCGTATAAAGCGTATTACAGGTTCAAGGTTCTTAAAGCCGAAATTTGCAAGACGAATACCAAATATTCCAAAAAAAAACGTTTTTGCTGTGGGAACGCTATAAATAAATATATATATATATATATATATATATATATATATATATATATATATATATATATATATATATATATATATACACTATCGTCAGAAAGTATTTGCCCACCTCGTTACTTCAGTCCCAAGACAACAAAAACCCAGATATATTTTTTTGATTTTAATGAATTATTATTTATTTTCACATTATTTACAGTCTAGAAAATCAGAAAAATATTCGTGATTTTCCAGGATTTTTCTCATCTATGTAACCTCCTTTGTTTTTAATTATCGCTTTACAGAGTTTCGGCATTCTGTCTAGTAGTTTCTTCAGAGTTTCTTCTGTTATTTTAACCCATTCTACTTGTAAAAGTGATTTTCTGACGTTGGATTGAATTTTCGAACACACCTGTCCAAATGGTCCCACAGCAATTCGATGGGGTTCAAGTCGGGTGATTGTGGAAGCCAATACATCACTTCCAGGAGGTTATCATATTTCCATTGGTCCAAAAGTTCTCTAATTTGTTTAACAGAATGTTTAGGGTCGTTGTCATGCTGAAGAATAAATTTCCCCGGAAAAATATCTCTTCCAGAAGGAAGCTTTAAGTTAGCAAAATTTTTTCATACTGTTCTTTTCGCATGATTCCTTCTATCCTAAAGATTTTTTCAACTTTACCGTTGCCAAAACAACCCCAAACCATTACTGAAGCTTCACCATGTTTTACTGTAGGCAACTAACCGGCTTCCAACAATCTCTCTCCAGCTGACCGCCGCATGTAAACTCGTCGATTTGAACCGAAAATTTCGAATTTAGATTCCTCGCTCCAAAGGACGGAATTCAATTGTTCTGATGTCCCATTTTCATGTTCTCGGGCCCATTCTAATCGTTTACGTTTATTCACTGTAACTCTCCCGTGTAGTCTACCTTCTGCTAACCTGTTCTTCACGGTCGTCACGCTGATGGGGATGGGTCGCTCCAGGTTTACTTGAGCCGTGATTTCTGGTGCGGTTGGGCGGCGATTACGGCGGCGACATTACGGCTACTGGACATTGTTATAGCTCTGTCTTCAGCGGGGGTCGTTTTTGCGGCCTTCCTGGACGTTTTTGGTTGGAATTCCATGTCTCGTAGAAATTTTTTTACGATGTAGTCCACCGTTCTCCTTGGCATCCTCATATCACTCGCGATTTGTCGACTCGTGTGACCATTTTGATGTCTCGCAATTATCAGAGCCCGATTTTCAACGGAAACTTCTTTCGTTTTTGGCATTTTCACAAAACAATTGAGCCTGTACCAATGACAAAGTACTGTTTGCGAATGGTTAATTTCCAAAAGGGCAATGGTATTTATAGCATAGTTTTTATCATAAAATATCACTAGGAAGTTCCATAATCCCTAGAAACTTGAAATAAGTTCTTACTTCAACTGGAATTCTCAGAAATCGCCTAAAAACGATTATCATGCAAAACTTGGAAATTTGTTTTAATTGGTTTTTAATTTGTGATTTCACCAAAAAGGCTTATCTAAACCATTTTATGACTGATACTCGTTATTAATTAAATTTACCTAATATAATAAAAGGATTTAATTAGGTATTAAATTTTGGCAGTTACAATGAAATTTTTAGGTGGGCAAATACTTTCTGACGGTAGTATGTATATATATATATATATATATATATATATATATATATATATATATATATATATATATATATATATACAATAGAGGTTTTAGAGGTTTTCACGGATGGTGGAACGTGATACCTTAAGATTCCGGGTTTCAGTCCGTCTAACAATAAATTTGCACGACGTTTCGCCAAAATCTCATTTGGCCTTTTCAAGTGCTCTTGATGCTGCTGTTACTCGACACTGTGGGCAGCAGCAGCAAGAACACAGTGTCGAGAGAGCACTTGTATTGTAAACACATGTAATTTAATACCATCAAAAGTTTATGAAACTTGTAAAAGTAAAAATATTTTGAAAAAAAAGGTTGTTTTAAGTATTCTCATCCCCTATATGATGGGCATATTTGTAGAAGCCACAGAAAACAGTGAAAGGGCTATATGATTTAAAGATACTTTCAAAACAATTTTAACATCTAAGGGGACTTTAATAGCATATCTCACATTTTTGTTAGGTACTTTGTATAGTGATAAGAGCAAGAAAGACAGTGAGGTGGCGGATATTTGGTTAAAAAAAAATGGTTAACGACAGTTCACCTTATTTTTGTGTCCGTATGGTAATAATGAAAAATGTAAGGGGTTATGGTATCACCAAAGCTAATTCTGTTAATAAACTGCAATTGCTTTTGCAACACACTAGAACGGACTGGATCCAATCAAAGTCGATCGAATGAACTAATCGAACTGAATAGAAAAAACACTAGGTAGATAAACCTGGTCTGTAGCACGCACGAGTAGTGTCAGCTATGATGTTATTATCTATATACCTATTATCATATTACAAATTTTTAAAAAGCATTACATTTTCTACTTGGAAATACAAACACACTTGCCTAGCTTGCTTTCTTGGAATCATAATTTGTCGCATTTAATTATATTACATTGACTCCTCCATGCATGGTATTCGTGGCATATGTAATGAAAGAACTATTAAGATTGTAGGAACTAGAGTGCGACTAAAATAAAATACACTGTAAAAAAATAACTAGTTCACTGTCAATTGAAAAGTTTTTTCTGAAGATAATAAATGATGCATTTTTAGCATAATTTTAAAAGATCGATAGGATCAGAATCGCATAAATGATTCTTAAGAACTTTTAAAATTTTAAAAGCTTGCTATACTTAATTCTGAAATCCCTGTGATCTGACAAAAACTCTGAAATAGTATACGTAGTGGAAAAAAACTTATGAGAAATTTTAAATTCACATTGGGATTAACACGAGTGCGATTCCTGAATAGCGCGTCGTCGAAGGAATGATTGTGTGAACGATTATTTAAATTTGTTTTATGACATTTATCTCACTTACTTACTTATTCCTACTTTCTACCGTGAGGTGTAAGACTGTGGAGTTGAGTTGATCAGTCTCTTCCACTCCTTTCTATTCTGTGTCAGATTCTTAATTTCACTTCACTGAATATTTCTCTCCTGGACAGTCTTCCTTGCTTTCGCTCGCCATGTTCTAGGTCCTCCTCTTCTATTTGCTCCCTGGACTCGCGCCTCATATATTTTTTTTATTAGTCTTGCTTCCGTCATCCTGTGTACATGTCCCAGCCATCCCAGTTGTCTGTCCTGAATTTTTTTCACTATTGATTTTATTTTGAATTTGTTTCTGAATACTTCGTTCCTGATTTTATCTCTTCATGCTTTTTCATCTATTTTCCTCAGGAATCTCATTTCTGCTGCGTTTATTCTACTCTTGTCCTTGCTTATGAGGGTCCATGTTTCACTACCGTAATATGGGGTTTACTATTTTTAGTGTTCCGTACAGAACATTTATAAGATGACTTCGGTGTCTGTCCGTCTGTCTGTCTGCCACACCTGATTTTCTCCGAAACTATTTGTCATAGAAGGTTGAAATTTGGTAATAATATAGAAATTGATGGCCTCATCAGAGCCATGTAGTTTTGGAAGTTAAAATTTGACTTAAGGGGTTAGTCTTGGGGGGTGAAATCGGAAGTGAAAAAAAAAATTTTTTTACTAGGTCATCGAGTGTGGTGTCAAATGAAAGCTTGTGAAAAAACGAAGAAAAAAATATATATAATGTAATACTCGCGCGCACTTTTCCTTGTATTACTTTTTAAAAATTGCAAAAAATCGCTCTACACACCCGCCTGACCTCAAAAAATACTTATCAAAAAATTTTGAAAAAATTCTGGAATATTCTCCACGGGGTGTAGATTGAACGAAAATTATCACGAGTGCATTACCTTTAATAATTTATCTGGTATATAAAAAAAAACAAAAATTTCAAGATCATCAGTTTTCAGTACAGATTGGAAACAAACTTTGTTGAAAACTCATTTGGTGTGTGTTTTATGAAGTCACTGATCATTTTATACCTCCGTAACATAATTTTTTATTTTAAAAGCAATCAACGTACGGAAGGAACGCTAATTGCGCAAGTTCAACTTGCACTTGGCCGGTTATTTTAACTACCTCAATCTTTATATCTGCTGTTATTTCTCTTTTCTCAAGGAACATTTTTCTTAAACCACTGTATATTCTTCCTACTTTTGCTATTTTATCGTTTATTTCTTTTTCCAGCTTTCCTTTTTCATCTATTATTGATGCTAGGTATTGAACTCTCCAACTTGTTCTATACTCAATCCATTCTGATGTGTTTTTTATTCTCTTGTCCTATCATCATCGATTTCGTCTTCTGTATATTTATTCTCATATTTATATTATTCAATTCCTCTTTTAGATTGTTTAGGTTGTGCTGTAGGTTTTCTTCTGTGTCTGCTATAATCGTCATATCATTCGCAAAAAGTAGTTCTGATATTTCGATTCTTTGCATTCTCCAGTATCCCAGCACGATCGGTCTCAGTTTCTGCTTAGCTCTCTTTACTGCCTCGTTTAGCACTATTGCGAATAATAAAGGGCTCAGCACACATCCTTGTTTTGGGCCGCTTGTTATTTCGAAATCTCTTGACTCTTCATTATTTGTTCTTACCCTACTTTTTATTGTATCGAACATACTTTTTATCACTTATGTTATTTCTCTGTCTACTCCATATCTTTGTAGGCTTCCCATACATCCTCTCATCTTACTCTGTCGAATGCCTTTTCTAAGTCGATGAAAGCTATATGTAATTCTTTATTTTTACTTATGCACTATACTCTGCCTTTTCTAAAGTCATATTGGGTTTCTTCTAGAGAGTTTTCTAACGCGTTTTTTATACTTGTTTCTATTATTCTAGCGAGTACGTTGGCTGGTAGACTCATTAATGTTATGCTTATATAGTTTTGGCACTCTCTTACGTCCCCTTTTTTATGAATTGGCAGGATAATATCAGTGTTCCATTCCTTGGGTACTATCTTTTCTTTTACGATCTTATTTAACAATTTGGTGAAATCTGTTCTTTCCTCTTTCTCTAGGCTTTTGAGCATTTCCGGTGTGATTTCGTCGATTCCAGCTGCTTTACCTGTCTTCAATTTCGCTATGGCTTCATTGACCTCATCTTCGGAAATAGTCAATTCCACAGGCCCTCTTTCTTCTCTCATTTCGGTTACCTGTACCTTTGTGATATCTGATTCCGTTATTTCCTGAAAGGGTTCTCTCCATCTGTCCATTATCTTCATCTGTTATTATGATTTCATTTTTGTCCTTCATATTTTTCATGCTATAGTGTTTCTCCTTTCTTAGTTGTTTCAGTATTCCGTTAAATAGTTTCTGGTTGCCTCTGAAATTTTTCTTCATATTTTGGCAGAATTTCCTCCAATACTCTTGGCTTTGCTTCTTTTACAGTGGTTTTGACTAGTTTTCTTATCTCCTTGTACCTTTCGTAGTCCGCTATTGTATTTATACTAAGATATTTTTCCATAACCTTTTCTTTTCCTTATCGCTTTTCTGTAACTCTGTTGTCCACCAGTTTATTCTTTTCATATAGTTGTTCCCTGTTTTTGTTTTTCTGCAACTTTCTTCTGCCGCAGTTAGTATTGTTTCTTTTAATCTTTGCCAGTGATCCTCCATATCTGTCTCGTCTCCATTCTGTCCTCTTAGCATATATCTAAGGATTTCTTGGTATTTATTTCTATGCGTTTTCTCTTTGAGTTTATAACTTTTATTTTCTTCTTTATTTCCTTTCTTCTTTTTCTTCCTGGTTTGTTATTAGTTTCATTTTGACAACGCAATGGTCACTGCCAATTTCTGCTTTTCTTGATACTTTTACATCTTTCACATATTTCCAGTACCTTTTACGTACCAGGAAATAGTCAATTATGCACTTTTCCTTTCTGCTTGGTTCTTCTCTAGTGAACTTATGAATGTCCTTGTGTTTGAATTTTGTGTTTGTTATTATTAGATCATTTTCCGTGCACATTTCTTCATTGCTTCTCCTTCACTGCCCATTATTCTCTCGTATCATTTATTGGTATTTCCTACAAATCCGTTTAGGTCTCCCCCGATTATGAGGTTTTTGTTTGCATAGTTTATTTCTTCTTGCAGCTTTCCAAAATGCTTGTCTTTTTCTTCCTTACTCGAGTCTTCGTTTACCCCATGTGATGACATTTATACAAAGAAAAATGTACTTAATTTGTGCCAAGAAGGAGTCTACCATAATTCTTTAAATGCACTGATTTAGATCGGTCAGCATATTATCCTTACTGATACCATTATAACAAATTGACACCCGTGCGGCAGCCAATGGAATATATAAAGCTAAAAGGGTCGGCGTTCTAAACAAACGAATATTAATTTTTCAACGACCCATTTATTACTCAGAAAACCATCTAGACAAATATATTTTTTGACGCTATATGCTTTCTATGTTAAGATAAGCTTACATTGGTGAAGACCATAAACCACAAGTTAAATATAAAGTACTAGTCACGAGAGCAAATTTTGGGAAAATATGACCGTCTTGTTTAAAAATAAGTTAAGATAATGATTTACAGTCATCAGTTGAGACCAAACTTAAAAACTTCTCGATTAGTATCATATGAGCACTTTGACTGCTACGGTCTTCTACAGAAAGATTGATCAAGGAGAGTTCTTATTTTGAAACATTTTTAGCTACATTTTTTTAAATCAACTATACAAAAATAGGTGCCACTATAGTATGAGGTCTACCTGCAAATCGTAATTGTTACGTATTGTTTACCTGCAATAAATACATTTCTAAGCAAAGCAATGAAATAATAGGGTAAGTTCCGTTATTAATGACAATGACAAGTTGCTAATACCTATTTCTAAAAAGAAGCCATGCTTTTACGAGATTTTTATATTAATATCACTTTTGACGAAGATGCAGCTGTGACTTTTTTTGCAAATACATAACCTACTTATGCAGAATGACGAAAATAACATCTGTGATAGATGTGGTGCGGAAATGCAAAGCAAAAGGAAACGAGATCGTGGAGGAGTGTTTCGTCCAGTCTTACGTTGTCCTAGAAAAGGCTGCCAAACAACAAAATCGGTTAGAAGCGGAATTCCTGTATACGGATTTGAATGGCAAGCATTGTAATTTAAGCTTATGTCATATTTTGGAATTGGTGTTTATGTTCGTGCACGACATTTCAACTACAACATGTGAAAAACTGACTGGAAGGTCGTCACATACTATAAGTGATTGGTATAACATGTGCCGCAAAGTGTGCTCCTCAATTGTGTCAGCCAATCGCAGAGGACAATTAATCGACAACAACGACGATCCTATACAAATTGATGAAGCGCGATTCGCGGGTCGCCGAAAATATAACAGGAGGATGCTCCTACAAGGTAATCAACAACCTGAATCTGAAGATAGCGATGCACCGGTGCAAAACAATCAAAATCATGGTAGACGAATAGATGGACCGTGGGTTTTTGGTTTAAAAATAAAAGGAGAAGTACGATATTTTATTGTGAAAAGGAGAGATGAAAACACATTAATGCCAATTATAGAAAGAGATTCAATTTCAATCTGTTAATCATTTAGACGAGTGGCCAGCGAATAGGAATTTTGACGAGCGAGGCTTCGACTATCAGACCGTTAATCACCACTAAAATTATATTGATCTGCTCACAGGAGCTCATACACAAGGTATTGAACGGTCGTGGCTAGATACCAAAATTTTCATCAAAGAAAATGAGCACCATTAAACCATTTTCAAGCACATTTGGACCACTTATCCTGGAAGATATTAAGGAAGAATGAAAACGACCAATTTGTCGGCTATTTAAAGGATATTGCCTCTGTTTATAGATATTAGTTGTGAATATATTCGTAATAAAATCACTATTAACAACAAATTGTTCGTGTTATCAATTATTATTTTGTAGCAATGTTACAGCAAGGCAGATCTCAAAATTTTTTGGTAGACCGCACGCTACGGCAGCACCCAAAATTATTGCCCAGGAGGTTACTATTTTAAATTGTCAATTAAAAAAATAACCGGCCGAGTGCAAGTCGGACTTGAAAAATTTTGTTACGAAGGTATAAATGGCTGAACAAAACACACCCAAATGAGTTTTCAACAAAGTTTGTTTCCGATCTTTGTTTGAAAACTGATAACCTTGAAATTTTTGTTTTTTTTTTATATACTAGATAAATTATTAAAGGTAATGCACTCGTGATAAATTTTGTTCAATCTCCACCCTGTGGAGAATATTCCAGAATTTTTTCAAAATTTTTTGATCAGTACTTTTCACGATAAGGCGGAGGGACAACAATTTTTGGCAGTTTTTTAAAAATAATACAAAGAACAGTGTACGCAAGTATAACATTATATATATTTTTGAACTCGTGTTTTCACAAGCTTTCATTTAACACCCCACTCGATGATATGGTAAAAATTTGTTTTGACTTCCAATTTTACCCTCCAAAACTAACCCTTTAAGTTAAAATTAAACTTTCAAAACTACACGGCTCTGATGGGGCCATCAATCCTATATTAGAGCCAAATTTCAACTTTCTATGTCAAATAGTTTTGGAGAAAAGCGGGTATGACAGACACACAGACCGCGAAGTGATCTTATAAATGTTCCGTACGGAACACTAAAAATCAGGCTCAATTTGTTCCGTTATGAAATTATGTCACTAGTCTAAAAATCTCATGCTTTTGTTGGGGGATACGTGTGAAACACAGTGTTACTGCTGCCATGTAAACTTTACCATAATACAGATACAAAACCATGTTCTTGTGATATAGACAAATATTATTTTTCTATAGTATATATTCGCAGATAAAAAGAAATAGTTTTCATCCAGTTCATGGAACGAGACGTTCCAATTGAAGGTTTTCGGAGATTACTGCAACTTGGCACCATTAGTTGCCACAATCAATTGCCACTCTGATAAAAAATGAGCTATATTATATAATTGAGAACAAATAAATATTCTAATAGCATCTAATTATTTAAATTAAAACGACCATTTAAGGCGTTTCCTTGTATTGGTAGCTTTTTAAGCTATCTTGCATAAAAAACTGTGTAATAGTCTTAATGGTAGACATTTTCCTTGGCATTTACTGGTAGGTTTAAATTGGATATCGAAGCAAACCCTCAGATCTGTTATTTTTTAAAAAAAAAAAAAACACTATTTAAGTATTATACAACTAAAAAATTGTGGACATTTTGTAAAGTAATTAGAAAACATTAATAATTCACAGCAGCTTATTAATAAAAGTCCAGTCCCCAATTTCCAAGAAATCTTATTTAATTTATTTACTAGGGGAAATAACCAGTATTAAAGTTAGACAATAAATTTTTATTATGCGAATATTTTGACAAGTTTATTTTTTAAAGTCGTACCACCGTGCAACCAAACACGCTATTCGTACGAGAGCCGCCTATTAAATTTTTAAAAACGACCACTAGATGGCACTATTGAGATGATCTTACCATTGTTCTAAAATTTGACATTTGTATTATTGTTAAAATAGTGACAGCTCAGAGATTGGCAGAGTAGATTGTTTTCAGCGTTTAAAAAAACAGTTTTGTGAACAAATAGAAATTTCATGTGAAGGTTTTCATTGAATGATTTTTTACGATTTTAGTAAAGTCCTAACTCAACAACAAGCCTCGAATCGCTTCGTTTAACTTTTTGATAATGAACCACCATAAAAAAAGACTGTTTACAATTGATTTCCAGAATTTCGTCAAAGTCGTGCTTCCGTCAGAGATGAATTTCGTGAAGGTCGACCCAAATCGGTTGTTGTTCCAAACAACATCGATGCTGTGCACAACATGATTGAAGAGGATCGGCGTGTTACTTACCTTGAGATCGAGGCATCCTTAAGCACATTGCAATACATTCAATTTGGCAAGGAAATTTAGCTGTGAAAAAGATCTGTTCCCGACGGATTCCGCATAATTTGACTAAAAAATGGGCTCGTGTCAATTGGTGTAAGCAAATGCTC
>CM032455.1:77033136-77131051 GCA_019049505.1 Pachyrhynchus sulphureomaculatus
ATGTATAAGTCGAGAAGATTTATCGTTATGATAGTGTTTTAAGATCTATATCCCTAGTAAAGTCTTCTAATTGCAAACTCGATTTTCCCGTTTGTAGGTTTTTAGACATTTCCTAGTTTAGTTTTCACAAAAATGTAATTATTTAATTTATTTCTGTGATTACCATAACGTGCAATTCGGCCATGTGGAATGTCATTTTTCTTCTTCATTTGTTAGGAAGTGATTATATATTTTCCGATACAAGACTTGCGCCATTAATTTATCAATGATTACACAGGACCACAAAAAAATTTTTTTTGTCAAATTACTTTGACTACAGTAGGTCTAGGTTATGTTTTTTGGGACACTGATCACGAATTCAAGGTCCGTTTTGGTCAATCACATCTGGATTTTGCATAAAATAGCTATAAAATTGGTAAAAATGAGTTCAAAATGGGATTTTCATTGTTTTAAAGGGTATGGTATTCCGGAATGATCAAATTCGCCATATACCCGCAACTTTTGGGGGGGTGCAGATATTACTGCAATGTCTCTAATAGGTTTTAACAGCGACCATATGTTCTGCAGCTGTCAAGTGCCAAAATGCCTTGACGAAAAGATTCTATATTGCTAATGCAACCATGCTACCTGGTGCTATTGGCGATTCTGATCAAGATGGGATAATGCAAAATATTTAAGAGTCGTCAAGTTTACTTTGGCAGCTGCCAAGTTTCCTTTGATAACTGTAAAGTTTACTTTGACAGCCGTCACATAGGGGGCAAGAGTATAAGGAATATTGACCCTTTCGACGATATGGAGTATTCACCCTGACTTGGCAGTGTCATTTGTCATTTGACAGCTTCAAATTACACTTGCAGCTGCCAATTAGCTTGCGAGGATATCAGCACTGGAACAAAATCGATGAAAGCATAAGACGTAATATCTTTCTCAAAGATCTAAACTATTATTAACTATATTCTCATGGCCTTGACAGTTCTGTTCAGCAGTGCTAGCTGTCAAAGTTCACTTGAGAGCTGTCAAATAACATTTTATATGTTAGGACCGTTACCAGAGCCACCAAGATCATATAGTATACAGAGATATCAAGGGAATAGAGTAACCCTATCATCATGACAGTGTTGACTGCCATTTGGCAGCTATCAAATTACACCCTCAGCTACCAATTAGCTTGCGTGGATATCAGGACTGGAACAGCGCCGATGGAGGCATAAGGCATAGTGTTCTTGTCAAGCTTTGCCCATCAGTTGACAGCTGACCTTGAGTGCTGTCAATTAACATATTATGTCAGGCTTCTTACTATAACCAATCTAACCATTATAGTAACACGATTTTTCAATTGAATAGAATATTCGCATTGTTTTGACAATTTCATTAGACATTTGAAGGCTGTTAAAGCACACTTCACAGTTCTTAAAGGAAACTTGACAGCTGCCAAAGTAAACTTGACAGCTGTTAAATGATATATTGCATTCTCTCATCTTGATCAAAATAGCCAATAGCATCAGGTAGTATAGTTGCATTAGCAATACAGATTACCTTCGTCAAGGCATTTTGGAACTTGACAGTTGCAGAACATATGGTCGATGTCAGAACCTATTTAGGACATTGAAGTAATACCTGCAGACGCCAAAAGTGGCGGGTGTATGGCAAATTTGATCATTCCGGAACCATGCCCCCAAACGATGAAAATCTCATTTTGAGCTTATTTTTACCAAATTTATGGCTATTTTATGCAAAATCCAGATGTGATAGATGAAAACGGTCCTCGAATTCGTGATCAGCGACCCAAAAAACATAACCTAGACCTATTGTAGTCGAAAGTAAATTAACAAAAAAAATTTTTTTTGGTACTGTGTTATCTTTTTTTTATGGGTCTAGCACACATGCTGCAGGAAAATCCCTAAAGGGCTACAGGAGCGACACGTGTGCAGAAAAAGCCATTCACGTTAGTCTTGAATCGTTTTAAATTGTACTTGGTCGGAAATACAATCCATCTATTCCAAAGGGAAAAGGTTCTCCATATAAACGACTGCTCGAAAAGAGTTTTATGAGGCGTAACAAGGTGAACCTCATACGGATGTGAAGTATTAACGCGACATGTATTTCTAGCATGCAACGCTCTGGGAGAAATTAAGCGGGCCACATCCATCGAACCCTTCCATGAAAATACTTGTAGATTAGACTCAAGTCGCCAATCGTTCTTCGATATTGCATTGAATCAAGGTGCTGACCAGTTGGGTCTCCAATCAGGCGAACAGCTCTCTTCTGAATAGAATCTAACAAATGCAGTGTATGTTTGGGAGTACAGCCGTAAACATGGGAGCGGTATTCCATCGTGGGCCGAATTTGAGCTTTGTACAGAATTAACACTTGTTGTGGAGTGTAAAGCTTTCTAGTTCATAATAATATTCCTAGCTTTTGAGAAGCTCTTTTTACTACACTTGTAACATGTTCATGCCAAGACATATTTGTTCCTAAATTATCGTCCAACAAATTGAATGACGATGTTAAAGGAATAGAGTGCCCTGACATAACTATTTCGGGTTCAGCAACATTAACTTTTTTTAGAAAAAACTGCCGCCTTGGTCTTTGTAGCTTAAATTCTACATGGTTACTGTCACCCCAAGATGGAATATCTTCCAGGTCTTTGTTAAGTTGAACGACTTCCTGCTGTTTGAGGATATTTGAATGAGTAGCCGATGTTCGAGCATTCAAAGCGAATGAAGAGATAAGAATATTGTCGTCTGCAAAGCTGTAGATTGGATTCCTGATCTTTTCCATCAGATCGCCCCGGGGCACACCGGCGTTGATAGTGAAGATCCGTCGACTGCCACTCGTAAAGAGCGCTCTTTGAGGAAACACGAAAGCCATAAACAGAACTTTTCAGACATACCAGTTTAGACAACAACCTCTCGTGGCAAACACGGCCTTGGATATTACAAGAATAACCTTTCAAGATTCTCCAAAGTGTTCAATTGCGTTGTTTCAAAGATGTGTTACAAGATCTTGATTTATGTTTACGAAAGCTGCTAACAATATTGAATCCTTCAAGATATTTTAGAAGATACTGATTGATAGCCTTTTTCATGACTTTCGATATTATTGAATCAGTGTGGCTGGTCAGTAGTTGTTTGGCAAGATTTCTTGCCTTTTTCGGGTATCGCTTGAACTGTGACACATTTCGAGCATGAATGAAATATTCCCTTTCTGTAGGATAGGTGGAAAAGTCAATAGAAACTGGTGTTAGTTCTCCCTCGCAATTTTTAAGTACTACGGCAGGTCTTCCATCAGCGACAGAAGCTTTTTTGGTGTCATTAAAATACGTTTTATGATACCCTGTCTGAAGACAGCGTATCGGGTATCTTTGACTGCACTATGGAAATATTGGGTGGTGGAAATCGACAGTATCCACTCTGTTGACTAACCTTGAATTTGGTACGGCAGTGTTATTTCTATCCCTCCTTAGTCATTAGAATGTAGTTAGATATTCTCAGAGTCTGGTAACAAGCCCTGTGAATAGCTGTAAAACTGCCGTTTTCCGGAAGATTGAAACAGTTACAGCTGCTCTAAGCGATTTATAAACAAAAGATGGTTCAGGTCATTTTTGATTGACAGCTAACATGTAATCTTGTAACTATATCCAAAGCAATAATGTTTGTTTCACTATAGACCCTACTTTTTATTTATGTTGGTTTGGACTGGTTAATAATGTTGATTAATCAGGTTGCTTGTAGTCAGTCGTTGCGTGTCATACACCGGTCATGCGACCATAACTAAAAATTATAATTCCAAGATAAGATAAAGTTGGCGATCAGAGTCTTAACCTAGAAAGGGAGTATTCCTGACTGGCTAGTTTGTTTACGTTTAAGGTTAGTTTTTTTTTTATTATATAAAATCCTCCTGGAATTCTGAATATTTTCTTATAGTTTTAATGTATAAAAATTTAACAGGATACGACCAACAAAGAAATCTATTCTAAGTTACAGGTACACTGAAATTCCACACTATTTTACAGCCAACAGTACAACAGTAGCTATGGTCTTTTTATAATTTTACTGTGTATTCGGATGCCGGAAATCAAATAGAACACAAACCTTTTATATAACGGTACAAAAGAAAATCTCAAACATTTGTAGTATTTTTGGGAATTGACTATTATGTCATTATGATTTAGCCACACCTTCTCAACATTTACTGGTTTTTGTTCACGTTTATTTACAATCATCAGCTCTTTCATCGGTTGCAATCAATACTGGCAACATAGATGATTTTTAAATGGATGAAACCTTATCACATTTACAATATACCGTTGGCAAAAAACCCGCCACCACTTTTTAATCAATTTACAATGTTGGCAACGATTGTGTACTATAATCAGTTTAAAATAAATTGATATATCTTGTCAACGGTAAAAACGTGACCCATGTAGCGTTGGCTATACTTACGTTCGGAAGCAATTTGGTTAAAGGCGTTGATATTTTTGTGCCATCGGAAGAAAGGTAAGTGTCAAAGGGGAGCTTTACATCCAGTGTTGCGAACCGCTAATTACTCCCAATATTTGGATCATTTCAAAATCATTTTATATTCACAATATTGTGAAAATTACAGTCTCTGTTTCCAACGCTTTTGACTACACTCTGTCAGTATTCCGTCGTTATTACTTCCATTGTCAGTTTGATATTACTGTTTGACATAGACTTAAATCTGATAAAATTAATGGCTCCATCATTGAATTTAAAAAATTGCCATTTTTCTATTATTTATGTAAGAATAAAACTTATTTGTAGTAATTTATTTCCAGGGGGATTTGCCACACAAATTAACAAAATAACGGCTGATCTTAACGAAGCAGTATCCGATTTAAATCAGACTGTAAACTACACGGATTACAATGATACGTCGGTGTACTTTAGCAACGCAAATTTTCATTCAAAAGGAATGGCCGGACTCTATAACCTGAGCAGCATGTTTATTGACGTCATTGTTCCTAAAGATATCTTAATGGAAGGTAAGTTTATATATATTTCAAATGTGAATATTTTAACTTACGTTAATTAAAACATTTTTGGTCATTACTGAATTTTCAGGATGTTCAAGATGAAACACAACAAATGAGTAAATAGGGGCGATATTTACCTTCTGTATTCTCCATCCAGCATGATAGTTTTATATAGCATACCATATTTTTGTTCTTTATAGCCAATGGTTTTCGTATTTTTGTGGAAAATCACTTTTTAAGCTCTCTTCTAGGGGAAGGAAGGCAACTTTGAGAGAATTCGGGTTTGAATTAAAAGTGGTAGTAATTATAAATATTAAGCAAATTGCAAGATTTTTTGTCTCCCTTGCGTATGCAGATATTTCTAATATTGTTTCAGCTAATTATCCTCTATCTATATTTATTCAACGAAATTACTGTCATTGTTTATATAATATTTTGGTCCACATCAGTTATTACAGTAATAATTACACAGACAGAATTGTTGTTCCACCCATAATTTACAACGAAAACCAGAAATTTTATCGGTGTAAATCCCAATTTTATTTTCGTAAAATTAACCTTATCTTCTCTCAGTTTAAGATATCGAACATTTCAAAATCTTAATCGTAATATTTCATTTTGTATTAAATTTAAAGTATTGTAATTACTCATAATCCACTTGTCAATCGAAGTGTTATTTAAAACTAGTAGATGACTTATTATTCATCGTTATAGACTGCGAATATTGAGAAATCTTCAGAGATCTTTACTGTTCGAGATTAGAACACTGCAATGCAATCATTTCAGTGTTCTATTCTCGAAGAGCAAAAATCCTTGCACGATGGTAAGTTGACAGTCTTATCCAAAACCACAATTTCTCAGCCAACCAAAACCTTGAAAACAAGCTCCATGTTATCTAGAATATTACGTATAACGTTAATCTTAATTATTAGCAATTACGAACATTTAAAGTAGTCTGTTGTACACAGTACTGCTAGCCCTGTTACCAGAGGTCTACATGAAATGTCGTGTCATTTTAAAGGTTTTTACGGCATAAAGAACCTCGACGCGGTTAGTTTCAACAGTTGTCGCAACTTTTTTACTACGATATGATCCTAGGAACCAACGGTACTAGGTTTGTTGGTACACGTATGTAAAAAAATCACATATAATAACAGTTTTAACTGCAACATGCTCTAAAGAGGTCACTAGATGCAAATCAATGTGCTCAACTTAATGCATGAAAGAGTTGCGCTATTGTTCGATCTATATTTGGGAAAATGACATAAAATTCTGTATTACTGGTTCAGTTAAATTGATACACGACGTTATATGGGCCTTCGGCATTCCAAACATTTCAACTATGATATGTATTTATGTTTCTTCTCTATTGAAATTGAAACTACTCTGACAGATTTGCTCTGCCTCTGTCCTCACCGTTGTGTCAGTCTCTTTGTTTGTTACACATATGTACCAGATATATAAAATATCGAAATCTGTATAGTTTTTGAAAACTATTTTTCTCAGGGGTCAAGGGCGTAGGGAATCTCTATTCTACGGGAGGGTAATTAAATATATTTTTATATAGTACAGCGTAATTCATTAGCATGGTAATATGTTATACGGTTTCTTACTATAGGTATTGGGAAAATGTTTATTACAAAAATTCTAGTATCCATTAAAAAACTTATTTGTTTATGTGTGTACCAAAAATTGTAAGAAAATAAACTTGTATGTTTTGACTCTATGGACAGTTTTAGAGATTTTCGTTTAGCGTACCAGTTACCTAAAATTATCAGATTTCTAGATATTTACATTGGATAGTGACATGTGACCTTTTTAGAGTTCCGTACGGAACACTTATAAGATCACTTCGGTGTCTGTCCGTCTGTCTGTCCGTCTGTCTGTCCATCTGTCTGTCTGTCCGTCTGTCACACCCGATTTTCTCCGAAACTATTTGTCATAGAAAGTTGAAATTTGGTAGTAATATAGGAATTGATGGCCTCATCAGAGCCATGTAGTTTTGAAAGTTAAATTTTCACTTAAGGAGTTAGTTTTGGGGGGTGAAATCGGAAGTGAAAAAAAATTTTTTTTACTAGGTAATCGAGTGTGGTGTCAAATGAAAGCTTGTGAAAACACGAGTAAAAAATATATATATAATGTAATACTTGCGCGCACTTTTCTTTGTATTATTTTTAAAAAATCGCGAAAAATCGCTGTCCACCCGCCTTATCTCGGAAAGTACTTATCAAAAAATTTTTAAAAAATTCTAGAATATTCTCCACGGGGTGTAGATTGAACAAAAATTATCACGAGTGCATTACCTGTAATAATTTATCTGGTATATAAAAAAAACACACAGAATTTCAAGGTCATCAATTTTCAGTAAAGATTGGAAATAAACTCTGTTGAAAACTTATTTGGGGTGTATTTTGTGAAGTCACTGATCATTTTATATCACCATAACATAAATTTTGACTTAAGGGATTCGTTTTGAGGGGTGAAATCGGAAGTGAAAAAAAAAATATTTTTACTAGGTCATCGAGTGTGTTGCCAAATGAAAGCTTGTGAAAACACGAGTAAAAATATATATATGATGTAATACTTGCGCACACTTTTCTTCGTATTACTTTTAAAAAATCGTGAAAAAATCGCTGTCCCCTACCTTATCTCGAAAAGTACTGATCAAAAAATTTTGAAAAAACCCTGGAATATTCTCCACGGGGTATAGATTGAACGAAAATTATCATTACCTTTAATAATTTATCTGTATAGAAAAAAACCAAAATTTCAAGGTCACTAGTTTTCAGTAAAGATTGGAAACAAACTTTGTTGAAAACTCATTTGGGGTGTGTGTTTTGTGAAGTCACTGATCATTTTATACCACCCTAACAAAATTTTTTATTTTAAAAACAATCAACGTACGGAACACTAATTGTGCAAGTTCAACTTGCACTTGACCGGTTATTTAAGTTGATATTAAAACGGTATATTTTAGCAGAATAGTATCTATCTTGATTCTTATTATTCATCCAAAAATGTTATCTTTTTGTTCAAGACGACCAATTATTTTTCTTACTGTTCGTTATTTAAGGCAAAAAACTTCCGGTTAAACTTAACGTTAACGTCATTGGATAGAGAATAGAAAAAATAACATAAGAGAATGCAAACCGTTTTTTTCTACAATGATCGTTTGTATCTAAGAGGTTGTGCAAAAAATGTGAAAATTACTCAGATATACTTGGGAATTATTTCGTCGAATTGAAGTGTGCCAAATGAAATTTGTCTAAAATCGACCGTAGGTTAAAAAATATATTTGGTATCTCACTTAAGATAATAAATAAATATTGTTGTAATGAATTATATACAAAAGTAAATAAAAAAAAATTGTAATTGTGTTTATTAATATTTTATCACAAGTTAGATTTAACAGACATTATTTTCATGTATAACACAGCCCCACAAAAAAAAAGTGGGATATACTTTTGATGCGATATATCAGATCCGTAGTATTTTTGCCCGCTGATCACGAATCTGACGTCAGAATATCGCCATCACATCTCAATTTTTTTCTAACCTCAAAAAATAGGTAAAAATTAGTAAAAATTAAGAAAAATATACTCGTAAAAAATTGATTCAAGCTTTTTCATGAATCCAAAGATGTATTCATATGTATTCGGACACGCTAAGCTAATATTCATCGGTTGGATTGAGCCATACAGTTCTGTTTTCTTTCTAACCTCAATAAATCAGACAGATATAGTGCTTCTCGAATGCAAAAACGAATTCAAATTAAAATTCAACCGATCCTTACCAAATTTGGTACACGGGGATTTTTTGGGTCGCTGATCACGAAATCTGGATTTGCAAAATTCAAGATGGCAGATGTTTTCGCGCCATTTTGAACGCCGAGAAAATTCATCGGTCGATTTTTATTCTTCTACCTGCATTCAGGGCACCTCCACGTGGTGACTGTGGGCAACGGTGTTACTCCACTAGCCGGCAGAGTCCCTGGATAACGGCTTAGATGCCGTCATGGCAGGTAGAAGAAAGAGAATTACGATGCAGGGACTCGGAAACCCAGTATCGGCGGTTGGTCAGGGTGGGAAAGCGGGCCCGCAGCCGTCGTCATCCAGCGACCGTAGCTCTTCATGTGTGGGTGACTTAGCTCATGTAAAGTATAATGCTACAAGAAAACGGTCTCACGGTACAAGGACTTTTCATAAGTGTGATAAAACAGTGATTCATTTTGTTATATTTGCTGTCAACACGTATTGAGTAAAATGGGGTCACCGATAACGGATAAGATTAAAACCTTATATAAGGATTGTTTTAACATTGAAATACAGCACCAGGATACAGATTGGGTTCCCCACATCATTTGCAGTTCTTGTAAAATAATGTTGTACATCAGTAAGAAGGCGATTAAATATTCCAGACCAGCAATATGGAATAGACCATACAGTGAAAATGATTGCTACTTTTGTATGAATGTTGTATCTAGGCATAACCGAAAAAATAAAAGCACTATTACTTATAACGATGTTTCGACAGTAACAAGACCAACTAAACTAATTCCGCCTCCTGAACCACTTGATGCTGATGTTATGGAAACAAATGATTTCACCTTATCAGTTCATGCCGAAAACATTGAGACTGTCAAATGTTCTAGTAACAACCTATCATATACTAGTGACACAGATAAAGAATTTCTACCATACAACCGTAAACCAGAACCTATACTCGTATCATAGTCAGAACTTAGTGATCTAATCAGAGATTTAGGCTTATCCAAAGTTGGTTCAGAGCATCTTGCTTCCTTTTTAAAGAAAAGACATTTACTTAAGCCAGAAGCTACGATTTCTTATTATAGAAACAGAGATGAAGAATTTCGAAAATATTTCACAATGGCCGAGGAATTGTCACTTTCATATTGTACCGATGTAAAAGGTCTAATGGATGAATTTCAAAATAACTCATACGATCCTGAAGAATGGAGACTGTTCATTGATTCTTCTAAACGGAGCATTAAGGCAGTTTTGCTGCATAATACCAACGTTTACGCTCCCATTCCGATTGCTCATTCCACAGTTATGGAAGAGCAATATGAAAAAATGAAGCAGCTTTTGATAAAAATAAAATATGCTGATCATAACTGGAAAATTTGTGGAGATCTGAAAATTGTAGCAATATTGCTTGGCCAACAGTCAGGGTTTACACTTTATCCCTGTTATAAATGTCTGTGGAATAGCAGAGACAGGGAACGACATTATAAGAAAAAAATTTGGCCAACAAGAGAATCGTTCACTCCTGGTGAAAATAATGTATTGTTTCCACCATTGGTAGATCCAGGAAAAGTTCTTATTCCCCCGCTTCACATTAAGCTTGGACTTATGAAGCAATTCACGAGAGCATTAGATACAAACGGCCCATGTTTCAAATATTTGCATAAAAAATTTCCGAAATTTTCTGAAGCTAAAATTAAGGCAGGCGTATTTGACGGGCCACAAATAAGAAAATTGTTTCAAGATTCGTTATTTGTTGCTAAAATGAATAAAGTTGAAAAAGCTGCTTGGCTTAGTTTTAAAGAAGTCGCAACAAACTTTTTGGGAAATAATAAAAGTCCTAAGTACAAAGAAATAGTCGTGAAAATGGTAAAAAATTTTCAAACATTAGGTTGCTTAATGAATCTAAAATTACATTTCCTGGACTCCCACATCGATGATTTCCCAGATAATCTTGGTGACTACAGTGAGGAGCAAGGGGAACGTTTTCACCAAGATCTGAAAATCATAGAAAATCGGTATCAAGGACGATGGGATGACCATATGCTAGCGGACTATTGCTGGTCGCTAAAAAGAGAAACAAGTCCTCAAAAGCGTTTGAGCAGAAAGCCTTTGAATAGGTCATTCGCGGAAAAAAGAACAAGATACAGCCAAAAAAAGGAAAGTTAGGCGCGGGTCTAAACTTCGCAATTCTAGGGCTTAAGGGTCTACTATTTGAGAGTATATGGTTTAAAAGTCCTGGTTTTGAGTTTATTGGGTCTCATTTTTAAAGTTACAGGGTTATTGAGGTCTATTTTTTGAGGTTACAGGGTGTGGGAGTCTAAGGTTTCCGGGCTTAGGGTTTAAAAGTATCAGGTTTGAGGATTCCCCAACTGTATACCAAATTTGGTAGGAATCGGTTGGTTTTCAAAAATTTTGTCCGCCATCTTGGATCCGCCATTTTGAATTTTGCAAATCCGACCTCAGATTCATGATCAGCAACCCAAAAAAAACCCGTGTACCAAATTTGGTAAGAATCGGTTGAATTTTAATTTGAATTCGTTTTTGCATTCGAGAAGCACTATATCTGTCTGATTTATTGAGGTTAGAAAGAAAACAGAACTGTATGGCTTAATCCAACCGATGAATATTAGCTTAGCGTGTCCGAATACATATTAATACATCTTTGGATTCATGAAAAAGCTTGAATCAATTTTTTAGGAGTATATTTTTCTTAATTTTTACTACTTTTTTTTACCTATTTTTTGAGGTTAGAAAAAAATTGAGATGTGATGGCGATATTCTGACGTCAGATTCGTGATCAGCTGGCAAAAATACTACGGATCTGATATATCGCATCAAAAGTATACCCCACTTTTTTTTTGTGGGGCTGTGTAATCAACAGGCTGATAAAGTTATTAGGCTAATAAATTGCCGCGAATATGCTTAACATGGTTTAGGATCGATATTTTTAGTGGAATTTCAGTTTATCACTTCATTTTTCATTTATTCAAATATGAGACTCAAACTATTTGAAAGGGTGAGCTTTTTCAGTCTCATCAGTCACGAAAAACAAATTGGTTTCATTTCCAGTGGTATGCCTTCCCACACCATGACAGAACCTCCTCCTTTCGAACAAGACGCGTTTGAGGGTTTTTTTTTTATGTGATTGGGTGTTCCTCGATTCTCCGCTTGAGGATCGACCACACATTTTCTGTAAGGTTGATATCTGGTAACTGTGGGTGCCAATCCAGAAGCTAAAACCTATTCTCTCTGAACTACTGCATTATCGTTGCCGTTTCGTCACATGGTGCGTGATCTTGTTATAGACGCACATTTTCCAAGTTTGTATCACGATATAATTTACAAAATCATGGTTCTAGTGCAGTATTTAGAAGTTCTATATACTTTTCTGAATCGATTCGACGCTTGCAAATTACTATTTCGCCCACACCACTTGCTGAGATGCACCCCTACACCATAATACTGCTTCACCCGTGTTTTACAGTGGGTACTATGTGAGAGGAATATTTTACAACACGAGGATCATCCAAAATATTTGGGGGTTGTCCTAGACAGGTCTCTCATTTATAAAATCCAGTGTCGTAAAACCAGGCATAAAGTTACCACCCGAAACCACCTTCTTAAAAAACTCTGTGGAAGGAAATGGGGTAGAGTTGAAACTCTCGCAGCATATATATATATATATATATATATATATATATATATATATATATAAAAATTATATATATATATATATATATATATATATATATATATATATATATATATATATATATATATATATATATATATATATATATATATATATAATATATATATATATATATATATATATATATATATATATATATATATATATATATATATATATATATATATATATAATATACAGTCCCTGGCCAAATTATTAGACAACTGTATTTTTTTTAGTAATTTTATGTTTCTTAAGAGTTTTTATGCAATAATGGTATATTTAAACTACAATATTATTGATTTTTATTTAAAAAAATTGTTGTAGACTACATATTTGTATTTATTTTTAACATATGGCAACACTGTGTTGACAAAGTGATACTGAACGTAAACAAGTACAAACCTGTATCAGTCGCGATCGGAATCGAGTCAGGTACGGACGGGTTTCTGTGGCTTTATGGACTGTGATTGTTTGTTTAACAGTTTTATACTACTCAGTTATTAGTTTATTTTGTATGCAGAGTTTTAAAAAAGTAATTGGACTATTTCATTATGGGTAGAAAAGGCGATCTTTCACCACGTAAAAAAGCTGAAGTGAAGGCCCTTGTGATTGCGAAAACATTTACAAACCGAGAAATATCACGAAGATTGGAGGTTTCTGAAGCTAGTGTACGACGCATAAAAAAGAAAATTGAGTCAGGGAAGGAATTAAGCCCGAAAAGAAAGAAAAGATGCGGTAGAAAACCAATTTTCACTCCACGGTCAGAGAGATGTTTGAAGAAAATTTGTGTAGAAAACAGATTTGCTACCACAAAGGTAATAAAATCGCAACTCCAGGATGCTAGCGTAAATGCTTCTGAGCGCACTGTTCGAAGAAAATTGAAAGAATTAGATTTTAAGGCCTGTCGCCCCGCCAGGAAGCCCAAGTTAACAGCTGCAATGAAAGCAAAGCGCCTGAAGTGGGCCAAACAATGGCAAGACAAAGATGTGTAAGACTTCAGCTCAGAGAATGGTTTATATATTTTTCCAAATGGGGAACCATTCACTTTCATGCAAGATGGAGTTAAACATCCCACCAAAGTGATGATTTGGTCAGTCATCAGCGGCTGCCACACTGCAAAGAAGTATTACAAAATCGGTTGATTCCGCAGCTCAGAGAATGGTTTCCAAATGGGGTCTTTTGGAAAGCTTTTTTGGCAGAAAAAAATATCCCTCTGTTGGATTGGCTCTGATATGAACCCCATTGAAAATGTGTGGGACCTGATGAAAAGAGAAGTGGCTAAAGATGTGATTACCAACAAAACCCAGCTCCTAGAAAAGATTATTCATGTGTGGAATCATCATCCTCAAATGCAGGAGACAGTACAATCTTGCATTGATAGCATGCCGCGCAGAATTAAAGCTTTGATAGCGGCTAAAGGTGGCTCAACTAAATATTGACTTTTTACTAACATTAATTTCACTTTTCTTTAAAACTTAATAAACTTATGCTTCTCTAAATTAATGCTGTTTTATTTATGTCAAATAAATAGGTAATTGATTGGATAATATAAAAATAAAAAACAAATCAATTTAAAATAATAAAACCGTACAATATCACTCGGTAATTAATATTTTACCTGAAATCTTGCAGTGCGTCTAATAATTTGGCCAGGGACTGTATATATATATATATATATATATATATATATATATATATATATATATATATATATATATATATATATATATATGAGCTTGAGTATATAGAAAAATTCCATTAGTCCTTCGATCACAGGTATCCCCTCTATGATGTACAAATGTCACAAAACTGACTGAAGTTCCGCAGACGTTTCTTGAACACGTTGAACCACCAAACTACTTCCCTCTAAAGTAAGAACCTAGAAGGGAAAACCGCTCAATCGAATTAGAACCGCCTCAGTGAAAACCAGTTTAGTACGATGGGGTATTAAACAGGGTCAAGATGTGCTTTACTAATGCAGCGAAGAGCAAACGGTGGAGCATATTATGACTTGCAGAAGTTGTTCATATACCTGCAGTTCCGAAGATTTATGACTCGCAAGAGAAAATGCGTTTAATGTAGCCCGATACTGGGCTGAAATAGTTTGAACCCGGACACGAGAAAGTAAAGTGATTACAGTAGGTACTATGCAATTGGAGTTAAACTCCTCTCCTATCCATTACCTTACGTAGGTACCACCAGGAGTACCACAAACCTAAAACAGTGGAGAGAAACAAACATTAGAGAAATGTAAAAAAAACAGTTCCGGGTTACTTATTTATGTGTACTAGAGTAAATGATTTGAACAATATCCAGACTCCATACATACCTCGAAGTTAGACTCGTCCGACCACACGGTACTAGACCAATCCTTTCCGATGGGCTAGCTTTACAGCCTTTGAACCCAGCGTTATGAAGCCTTCTTCCCACTATCTGAGCAGAAATGTTCTTTTCAATGTTTTCAGATAAAGCAGCACATGGCTCAGCACGCCTTTTACGATCTTTCAATTGCATATATATCAACTGCCGATCATTTTGTAATGCGTTTTCGATTACTCCTTTTTAAGTTTTTGGGGCATTTCATTATTTATGTCTGATTTATTTTTCCCAGTTTCAAAAAGATACTGTATTTTCATATTATTTTCTAAATCCAATTCACCCTTTTTTAGCTTTTTAATATAAAAACTCACTTATCCTTTAATGGAAACCACTAACATTAACCAATTACTAACGATGTGTACACTACGGATCTCGATGTAAACTTAATAATTTCATTAGAAGATAGCAGTTCAACCATTATTGACTTTCAAGAACTTGTTCTTATATTTTTTCAATGAGATTCATTGTTCTGGTTAGTTTATTTGATGTTTCAATTCAGAAAAGTAAATATAAGTACGGTGAGAAATAAGAAACATCTAGTTTCTAAGAGCTGAAGGGGGTGGCAAATACTTTTGGCTAAAATCTATTGTTATAAATATTCCTTTCCCCCGTTATCATAATGCGGTAACTCCGCACAGCGCACTATTTCGCCAAGCTCTACCACGACAAACGAGAAAGGGAGTCTAAAATACATAATAGACATAGAGAATGATGGAATGTACAAAAATGGGTTATTTTCATTCATTTTTCTACACATTTAGCCTGTAATTCTGTCTTTACACCATTATAATAGAATAATATAGAATAGTATTTATCTACAGCATATACAATAATTGGTTTCAAATAGAATAAAATATAACCGAGACTTTTTAGTATTTAACTATAGAAATAAAATCTTTCAAAATTTTAATTATTATAGTTTTATAATTCATTATTCTTATTATCTATAAGTTAATAAATAAATTCTTATTGCTCATTCAAGGGGAGTATTTAATGTTCGGTTTATGTATAGTAATATGTTGGAATGTTAGTGTGCACTTAAAGATAAATACATACCTATTCAATGCGAAAAACGTATTTAAATGATATAAATCGTCTTGTTATTGCTGTCTATTTCTATTTTTATTTGCTAATAAAATGTAATAGAGCCTATAATTGGAACTAATATATATGTCGCTGGTGAAACGCATTGTTGAACTCGCGATTCAAATTGTTTCTTCCGCCATTCTTAATTATTTGTAAAGTGTTCTTAATTTTGTTTTTAAGTTATTAATATATCAATATTTTAGGAGGCATGTGTGTGTACGTTACGTTTTTATCTTTAAAACGTTTAAAAGAAAAACTGTTACGTCTATTACTGGTGTTGTTATTGTATTGTATAGTTTTATATTATTTTAAATTCTATGTATTGGGTTGCCCGTAGATAAATAAATATATAAATAAATAAATAAATATATTTTTTCTATTTGTTCTAAGAGATATCTGCAATTACGTCATAGTGATGATTTATGTGATCTGAGAGAATCATAGGAAAATGTAGCTTTATTTAGTTATTAATATGACAATCAGTTTGGCCGTAGGTACTGTCATCTAATTTATTGGACCCTATAACTGATTTTGCAACAATTGTAAACTGACGTTATTGTAGCTGATTGTTAAACATCGAAAAATGACACCAAAACGTGTATTACAATAAAATACTGTGGACGCTCCGAATATGGACTTTGGGTATGGTATAAGTTACGGCAGACGTTCTTATTCCAGACACCAAAAAGAATAGATAGAGTTGTCATTTATAACGTCATTTCCCTCCAAATCAATGATCCATAAGAAATTTCAGTAGGTAGGGTAAGGACAAGTAGAAGACACTGGACTAATTTCCCACCCTGTCTTATGGAAAAAAATTACCGTATCCCGCGTCCGTTCAGCGCCTCTAAAAGCTTGAATGATCGCACATGTTCTTCTAGTAAAACCAGCTGTGGTTGCGTAATAGCAGGTTATATGTGGTTATATATAACTTATTAAAGTATAAAGGACCCCGGACATAAAGATAGGAATTTGGACCTTATTGAAAATGTCTCAATGTAATAATGAATTTAATATGTTGTACTTTATAGTCTCCTGATTAAAAGTCCTCATGGGCGCAAGGTCGAGAAATGAACAGATTTTGAGATATAAGAGGTTTAACAGGAAATATTTTCGTTAAGACACCAATGTTGCGAGTATGTTAAAAGTTATCATCATCGCTTTTAAAACACTTTTATAGCATTTATATTTATATAAACAGTTATATGCATGCTTGTATACGTTTATACATAAGTGCATCTAGACATTCTTGTATACATGCGTGCGTTCTTTGACTGGTTATGTTTGTGTGGATAAATGTGATTGCAATCCACACTGTGTATTCGAGTATCTTTGCGCATGCTTTTAAACATATTTGAGTATGTATGTATGCTTGTGGATCTGACCGAGTATGTGCGTGTATGCGTGCGCATGTATGTTTAAAATATCTATGTTCACATCCGCATGTGTATGTGCATGCACGTGGGCGTATATAATGTTTTAAGTATATATAATTAATCTTTTTTGGAAATCCAGAATAATCATTTTTTTATTTTATAATCAAAATGGAAAAAATAATATATATATTGGGTCTTCTATTAAGGACTTGACAACTTTTTTTTGAAATAAAACGCAACCCATTTGAGACATTTCGAAAATTTTATTATCGGCTTGAAGTACAATCAAAACATTTATGTATGGAATTCGACTTCATTCATATGTCCACCACGGGCACGTTTGCAGCGGTCGATTCGTTGAACCCAATTTTCGATGACTCGGCCACACATTTCGACGGAAACGGCCGCTATCTCTCTTTCAATATTGGCTCTGAGCTCCTCTAACGACGAAGGCTTGTTAGCATAGACCAATGATTTAACGTACCCCCATAAAAAGAAGTCTAGAGGTGTTAAATCACACGATCTAGGCGGTCCATTCGACGGGACCATTTCTCGATATAACACGTTCACCGAATTTAGATTGCAGTAAGTCGATTGTTACATCCACTGTGTGGCTTGTGGCGCCGTCTTGTTGAAACCACATATCATTAATGTCTAGCCCATACAATTGGTCAAAGAAATAACGTTGCAGCATGCCTCTGTAGCGATCTCCATTGACTGTAACGTGACGGTTATTTTCATCAACGAAAAAGAACGGCCCAATGACACCACCGGCATGAAAACCGCACCAAACAGTAATTTTTTGTGGATGAAATGATGTTTCTTCAAGCACATGAGGGTTTTCACCTGACCAATAATGCATATTCTGTTTGTTGACGAAGCCGTTTATCCAAAAATGCGCTTCATCACTAAAGATAATTTTGCGATGAAATTGGTCATCTTCTTCCAACATTTCTAGAGCCCAATTCGAGAACGTAAGTCGCTTCATATGGTCGAGTGGCTTTAGTTCTCGAGTTAACTTTAACTTATAAGGGTGCAGGCCAAGATCCTTTCGCAAAATTCGCCATGGTGTGGTCTGAGCGATGCCCAATTCTTGAGAACGCCGTGAAATCGACTGTTTTGGTTCGTTTGAGATGGACGCTTGAACGGCAGCAATATTCTGGCCACTTCGACCAACCCGTTGTCTCACTGGCACGGGAACATCCAGCAGCGAATATGTTAACTCAAATTTTTGACTAGACTATGGGGATGAGAATTACGACCAAAAATTGGCGTTAACGCTCTTAAAGTTGCAGTCACCGACTCCAAATTTTGGTAGTAAATTTTAATTATTGTAAACGTTGTTCGTTCGTGTACTTCACCATGATGAAAATGTTGACTTTACTGAATGTTTTGACGTTGACAGTTCGGTGATTGGCTTAAGGGTGGGTTCACAGTGAAATTTCAAAGTTGTCAAGTCCCAAATGGAAGACCCTTTATTACTATTTCAGATTTATTTCTGAGTTTTTTTTTTTTTATTTTTATTTAAGAGCAAAAATTCGAGCTGTATTTATATATATATATATATATATATATATATATATATATATATATATATATATATATATATATATATATATAAAATTTAGGTTTTTTTTTACCGGTTATTATTATTATTAGTATTTCGTTCCTCCTTCTCACATTTGGTCAATGTGGTTCCAGGTGTGGTTGACGGACTTAAGCCAAGTCAGCACACGCGCTGTTACCATTGTGTATTAAGGAATGACTGACAGTGTTACATGTTTTCAAAATCACTTGACTTCTGAATGTTTTTGTGTATGTTTGTGTTGAGTCCTAATTGTACTAAGTGTTGGTGTGAACGTTGTTGGTGTAAGGCCTGTGGCTGATATGACGAGGGGGACAATGATGACTTTTTCTTGTTTCCATAGCCTTTTTCATTTCTGTTGCAAGGTCTGAGTATTTGGAGATTTTTTCTGTATATGTTGTTTGAATGTTTGTGTCGTTGGGCACAGCTACGTCAATTAGATAGGTGACTTTGCCTTTTTTGCACTGAAAAGTAATATCGGGTCTACTGGCGGAGCCTGTTTTATCTGTATGGATACTGATGTCCCAGTAGAGCTTTTAATCTTTATTTTCAGGTATGGATGTTGATGTGTATTTGTAGTAGGGATCTGTGTTTTCTATGAGTTTGTATGTTGTGGCTAGTGCTTGGTGAACTACTTTTACCGCTGAGTCATGTCTAGCTGTGTATGCCGTTCTGGATAATATTTTACATCCGCTTGTTATGTGTTCGATCGTTTCTTTATGCTGGTGGCATTTCCTACATCTGTCTTCTGTAATAGTTGGCTCTTTGATGATATGCTTTTGGTAGTTTCTGGTTAATATAACTTTATCCTGGATGGCAAGTAAGAAGCCTTCTGTTTCAGGAAATAGCTGCCTATCTTGTAACCAGGTGTATGATTGTTTTTTATTTATATGGTCTTGTTCTATGTGGTATCTGTGTTTTCCGTGGAGTGTTTTCTGACCACGTTTTCATCTTTTCCTGTTATAATTGGGTGTAACTGTGAGTGTCTGCTGGGTGGTCTGCCCGGGATACGTCGAGAGGTCTGTAGTTTTTGTCTACTTTCACTGTTGCTGTGTGGAGGCTGGCCTGCTTGGTGTGAAAGAATTTCCTAAATACTTGCATTTGTTTTGTGTGTAGTGATCTTATATCTGTGATTTCTCTTCCTCTGCCTTCCTCTCGATGGTAAGTCTTTCTTTGCTTGCGTTGGAGTGTAATTTTCTGCATTTAGTGAATTGAGAACGTATAAGGATGTGAATATTGTCTATGTCTGTGTGTGACCATTTGATGACACCAAATGAATATGCGAGTGTAGGTATAGCGAACGTGTTGATGGCTTTAGTGAGATTTTTGGAGTTGAGTTTTGTTTGTATAAGTTTCGTGAGTCGTGAGTTCGTGAATTCTGTTCTGAGCTCCGTTGTGATATGAGTGTGGTTGCTTGATCGAAACCTAGATATTTGTATGTTTCTATGTCGAGCATGTTATCGAGTGTTACATTGTTGATGGCCTTTGTTGATCTGGAGCACTTTACATTTACTTATACTAAATTCCATATTATTATTTTTATTAATATTATTAATGTTTAAATAAACCAAATCTTCGAAGCTTTAAACAAAATCAAATCTACTATGCAGCGCAGGTATTGTAATATATGCCATGCACATACTCAGTCAGACCCACAAGCTTACATACATACTCAAATATGTTTAAAAGCATGCGCAAAGGTACTCGAATACGCAGTCTTGATTATGTTCACGTTTGTCCACACAAACATAACACTCAAACAACACACGCATGCACACATGAATGCATAGATGCACTTAAATATAAGCGTACACAAACATGCATATAACTGTTATATAAATATAAATGCTATAAAACGTTTTAAACACGGTTATGATAACTTTGACATACCCGTAACATTGGTTTCTGAACGAAAATATTTCGTGTTAAACCCCTGATATCTCAAACTCTGTTCATTTTTTTTTGGTCAGCGTAAAAAAATACTTAAAAGACAGGGATTTTTTTATTTTGTTTACCTATGTAATTACTTTTATTGGAAGAATTTTATGCACATTTTTCTACTTTATTTCATTATATATTTGACAAGTCTGATACCCAAAACATTTTTTCTTAATAATCAAAAATATACATGAAGAATTTTGAGTTTGTTTGTATTTTTTTTTTAACTTTTCCGAAACTATTTAGATTCTGTTGACTTTCAGTCTGTTTTTTTTATTTTCTGCTCGACAAATAATAAAAAATAATGAAATGCTTTTGTAAAAAAAGATACCACTTTTTTTTAATGTTTAAAACTTGTTGAATAAGAAAAAATGTTACTGATGTGCTCAGAATTTTTTTTTTTTCTAATATCGAACTTCCAATGATCTGTGGATACACCCATATATGCCATAAATGTATTAGTCAGTGTCCTTTTCAATAAAATTATATGGTAAGTCTAATCGAAATATTTTGTTCCGTTTTATTTTGACATCAGCTGGATTTTTCCTCAGATGAGATTTAATATTTTGTTAAGGGGTTGCATACACCTGCCACCATGTATTTTAAAGGTTATTATGTGAATAATACAATTGAATAGCGATTACATATTTTTATTGTACTTTAAATTTTAGAATTTTTTTTTGTAAATATGTTTAAAACATAACAAACATCATCTTTTATCAGGTTATATGCTACGTAACTAGATGAAAACTATGGCTCCTCCTTGTTTGCAGGATAACTTCACAAAAAATAAGCTGCATAAATAAAAAATAATCTTGTAAAATAATGTAGTAGTTACAAATTGTCGAAGGGTTTTTTTTTTCAAAAATAAAAAATTTACGGTACGGTACTTTAGTATGTAATTTTCGACCAAAAAATTTATGTTTAATTATTTATAAAAAAATTTCTGTTAGAAAAATTTAAAAAACCTCTCGACATTTTGTAGAAAAAGTAATTATTAAAATTGAAAAAAAAAACTTAAATAATATTAAAAATTCACTGAGTAATATTGCAAACATTGTATTGAGACAGGTAGCGGTCTCAATCCGACTCCAGGTCACATTAAATGCTATAACTTTGTCATGGAATGGAATTTTCTTATTATTTTTTTTTGAATAATTCTTAGGAGTAGGTATAGAGATTAAAAATCAATAAAAAAAAATTGAATTTTTAAAAATTCCAGGTGTATGTAACCCCTTATTATTTATATGACATTACGTACTGTTACATTTTTTACGTATATATTTTTCATTAATTATTTTTGTGATATTTTGGACTTGTTATTATTGTATTTTCTTCTAAAAAAAAGATATTTATCAGACCGCTGCAGAAAATGTATTAACTTATAACCTAGCTCTTTGATAGCATCTCATTATTAATTTTTACTGAACTTATCAGTGTAGCGTAAACCTAGAAAAAGTAGGTATTCTTAAAGATAGTTGGTACATTTTAACTTTATTTGAGGTAAAAGATAATACCAGATTTCAACGCGACAACAATTGATTGACATCAATCATCGTTCCTGATGAAGCTAACATGGTTAGTACTCTAACTTGAACTATCGGTGATTTTTGCCCAGGAATATCTGGCTTCTTCAGCATATATCTATTACAAAATCTTTAAATATTCAAGTAATCCCATATTAAAATTACTGAAACGGCAATTTTTAAGAAACTTTAATGCATTTCTCTCTTTTGACTTTTCTATATTTCCGTACCCAGTAGAATAATAACCGATGGTATATTATTATTTTAGAACCATTTGTGAATGTGTGTCTTTGTTACAAACCCCTAAATATTATTTTCACCATCCCCGCTTTTGAATTTATCCCTAAATCTTAAAAAATGCTAATTTTAATTCACATTTTTTATCTTCATCAAAAGACCTTTTATATTGTGTTTTTTTTTCGGTATCGAGCTAAATCAAAACTTTCTCGTTAGATCATCTATCTTAGAAAGAATGGAGAAAACTTGTTATTTGCCAAGTTGACGTTTTTGTGTATCTACTAGAAATGACTTTTAAATTTGTCACTCAATGCAAGCAAATAGAAACAAAAAATATTTAAATATCTATTTAAACTAAAACCTCTAGACTAAATACTGTTATTTGCTAATGGTCTTATACTTTGTACCATATCATAACTTAAAATAAGCTTGGCTTCGGCGTATTTTGATATATTAAAGGTACGTACGTGGAAACCAGTCTAATTAATAAGTCATTATTAACATTCCATTAAGCAGTTGCAATTTAACTACTTGATTACTAAAAGTGGCTAATATTAAAACTAGTCCAATTTCGCAATTAAAGATTTATATTGATAAAAGCATCGGTAAGTCAACTAAAATTATGATGCTGTGCAATACGTGATTACGAAATTCGTTTTCATTTATGATTAAACTAATAACAATAAAATATTGTGTTGAAATTTGAAAAACTTTTACATTTCCTGCCTGTTCCAATGTACTAACTCTTGGTTTTTATATTATATTATCCTATAAAACCGTTAATTCGGTAATATTTACAATATAAAATATTACCTTGTCAAAAACAAAAATCAACAGGATAGGTGGATGTTTTATATCCCATGGCAGCTGGACCAGGTCTAACTGTTAAGGTATTTTTTGCGAGTAACTGTTAAAAGTAGTTTTGCTTGAAAATTTGAGAAATAATGGATTTTAGCATCATGCATTCACTGCTTCAATATAAAGATGGTTTACCACGCCGTTTTGCCACAATTAATTCTAAAAGTTTCAAATGTTTAACACGTATAAGATAGGAATCCATACGTTTTCTTCAGTCAAAAGCATGCGTTTTTTGCAATTTTTATTGTTGTATGTGCATTAAAAAGTAAAGTCACAAAAAATTATATATACATAAAAAAATTACTTTGCTATCGTTTGATAAAATATGAAGGCAGTTTACCACCTAGTTGTTGCAAAAATATTAGATAAATATTATTTTTTATTGAATTTTATGAAGTGAATTTTCGCTGTGGCAATGTGGCTTGAAAAAGATAGCTCGCGCGGACGCGGGCTTTCTTTCAAACTCTGAATCATATATATAGTCTGGGAGCTCATAACCAAGATTTTGGACCTATCGAAGAGTGGCAAATAAATATATCACTTATTAAATGTGACAAACTGAACCAAAAAATACAACTTATAGATCCAAATATTTCAGTTCCTGCCGTGGTTATGGAGGGAGAAAGTTGCAAAAAATTGAGGGTTAGTAAACCCATCGCAGAGTGGCAGTTTTATATGTTATGAGGATACTATAGCCTTAATATCTGCCACAGAGTCCGGTTCCTATGGGAGTAAAGTTTTTTTTCTTGAAAAAAATGGGCTCAAAAAATGAACTCATCGCTGAGTGGCAGATATTTGAGATATAGTCAGTTTGGGACCGAAAAAGAAGTGAAAAAATATTATTTGCCATAGATCCTGGTCTTTGAATTTTACGAATTTTTGAATTGTAGAGTTTTTGGATCTACCTGAACTCATTCGAGAGCAGCAGATAAATGAACCAGTGTTCGAATACTATAATACGAGGTGAAGTCCCGAATATGTGCTATGATGCCCAGTCCCTTCTTTTATCAGCAAAATTTTTGTATTTTTAAGGCAAAGCTTAAGTTATAAACAAATTGATTTTCTCTATTCGCATTATTACCTATCTGTGATGCTTGAGTTTATATGTTTTTTGACACGTTAAAGTCGAATTTCTAATCCATTTTTGCTAAAAGTTTATTAACTTTTGTTACAAATAAATAATTTTTTTCTATAATAAGTTAATATAATATTATTTAACTCGCTAAATTTAAATTCTCTGTTTATTTTTTCAAGAACTAAATTATTTTATTATTACTGACAATTTATTAGAATTATATTAATTTTTCTTTGGGACTTTAACACAAATATTTTTATTTAATTGCACATAAATAAACTGATTAGCTCTTAATTTTTAATTAATTAAATTCGAAAAATGGATTAGAAATTTAGACAGCAGGACAAAATTCATCTAAAAAACTTGGGTAGAGCTCATAAAACTCTTAGATTTTGCTGTTATGGAGATAAATTATATGAAATTCTGTTTATTGGCATAATTGTTTATAATAAATTATTTATAACAATAAGAAGGTTAAGTTTTTGCAAAAATAGCCTTTGAATTCGTATTCAGTGGGTCGAAATACGTCTAAAAAAACTTAGGTGGAGCGCTTAATAAACTCAGATTTCGTTATTATAAAAATAAATTATACCAAATTACTTTTTTTAGATAATTGCTTAAAAAAATGTTAATAACAATTAATAGATCATTTTTTCTAAAAACTAATTACAGATCGGATTCTGCGACCCAAAAAAACATAATGTACACTAGAGTGGAGCTGCAGCGCTTAAAGCTTAAAAACAACACAGTGAAACCCGGGGTGGCTGATGAATTATTCGGTGATTGTTGTATTGGTATTAACCGAATGGGGCAAAAATTATTTTACTTTTTAAATATTTAAAATTTTAATTCTTGAGGTTTTTTAAATCACTCGTATTATCTGTCATGTTAAATATCAAAAATTTCAGATGTACTACCAAAAATTTTTTTTAAAAAATTTTCGTAATTACATATTAAAAGAGGTTTTGGGGCTTTTGAATATAAATTTTAAATAATAAATATAAATAAAAAATTTAAAGGTTGAATATAAAAAAATATAGAGTGAAATTGCACTGCAAATGAATAAATATATTAATCTGCTTGTAACTGTTTCAGTGGTGATTTGAGCGTCTCTGAAGACACTAGCGTATGTGTATAGTATTTGAGAGAAAAACAAATTACAGAAGGGCGCGCGCGTTGTAAGACAAGCGGGCGCATCTTATTAAAGACTCTATGGCAGATAATGTTATTTTTAGTATCTACAAACCTCAACGAACATATTAAAACAAATTACATTCGCTCAGGTGGGTCCATTTTTCTGCAACTTTGGATTGACCTACTATCCATGGCAGATATTTATTTTTCAGTCATATTTCATGGAAGTGAAGCTATACCCAAAATATCTGCCACTCAGCGTTGGGTTCGTCCACCAACTTTTTCTTGCAGTTTTAAAGCATATTTCCAGGAACAGAAATCAGACTTGAGGCTTCAAACCAGCTGGAGGGACTAAGGGGGGCATAATTAACAAAGTGATACTATTATCTGCCACTCTTCGATGAGGTATTTTGGTACTGAGCTCCCTGACTAATATATGCAATGCAGTAACACGTGATTGCGTGCGGCGGAAGCAAGCGAGAAGCTACGTTGCCACACTCATTATACTTTGAAAACCAAATTTTTTCGCGTCTTTCTCTAATGTTATCTCTGTCTTCTCGTAAGAAATACCTTAAACCGTTTTAGGGAACCTGACTGCTATTTTTAATCTGTTGTATGATACAAAGGAATATTATAATTTAATTTATTTATTAGTTAGTAAAAAAACAATAACAAATAAAAACCGTGATAGAAATTAATGTTTAAAATTGAAACCCAGCATTCGTAATTCTGTACTACATTAAATTAGAGATTCGATGTATTATGATAGTTAGTGACTTTGTGATCTTTAAAGATCTGATTCAGATTTCCTTCCTTTTAATCTGTAGAAATAAAAGTGGAGCAAAGTGCATATAATAAAATGATGAAAGTATCACATTTCTGGAAATTACTACAGTTACATTATTTCATCTATAATATATATAAAATGCAACGTCTCTCTGTCGGTCTGTCTGTCTGTCTGTCCGTTAGTGGGCCTATCACTGAAGAACCACTTATCCGATTTACGTGCTTTTTTTGAAACATACGTAAGTTCTCTGGCCAGGTTATAGGATATATTTTATTAGGTGACATAAGGAATAAGCAGTGACGATAATAGTGAATCAAGTCGGAAAAGTTTGCCGCTAACGCGTTCTCTTGCAATACACTCCCTAGAGCATTAAATATGGAACAATATCATGTAGCAAAGAATACAATATATATAAAATGCAACGTCTCTCTGTCTGTCCGTTAGTGCGCTTATCACTCGAGAACCACTTATCCGATTTACGTGTTTTTATAAATTTATACATATGTTCTATATAATTCGATATAAGCCTAGATAATGGGAGATAAGGTGAGATAATGGGAGATAAGGAGAAATAATGGGAGATAAGTCGAGATAAGCCTCGATAATGGGAGATAAGGTGTGATAATGGGAGATAAGTATAAATAATGGGAGATAAGGAGAGATAATGGGAGATAAGGGAGATGGGAGATAAGCAGAGATAAGTTTAGATAATGGGAGTTATGGTGAGATAATGGGAGATAAGGAGAAATAATGGGAGATAAGTCGAGATAAGCCTAGATAATGGGAAATAAGTTGAGATAATGGGAGATAAGGAGAAATAATGGGAGATAAGGAGAAATAATGGGAGATGAGCAGAGATAAGCCTAGATAATGGAAATTATGTAGAGATAATGGGAAATAAGGAGAAATATTGGGAGATAAGGAGAAATAATGGGAGATATTTTATTACGTTGGGTAACATAAGGAATAAGCAGTGACGATAGTAGTGAATCAAGTCCACGCGAGCGGAGCCGCGGGCCCGGCTAGTTATAACATAAATATGGAATTTCTAAAATGTCAATACAAATTCTTATTTTTGAATGTATATTCGTCAGTTGTATAAATAAAGCTACAGATACCGTTCAGCCAAATTGGAAATACTTCGTTCCGTAGTTTAAGTTTAATCGCAAGAATATAAAATTAAAATTATTTATGTAATAGAAAATAGAACGTAAAGTTCCTCCCGAATAAAATATTTCTGAAGCTATAATTAAATTAATTTTGATTTATTTAATCAAGAATTGCAAATATTTACTGGAAAGAAATTGAAACTACAAATAATTTTGAAAACGAAATTATAATATTTAACAATTATATGCTGAATTTATTTAACACGCATGTATAACCTTAAATAATTAGAAAAATTGCGACTATTGAATTATGCCTGCAGTAAAGGAAATATCAAAATTAAAAAGAAAGGCATTTTAAAAATGTTCTTGAATTAAATTTTCTCATTCTTGAACTATACCTGTGAAATTATTTATCAATGACTACTGGAAATGTTAAAAATTAAAGCATGACATTTTTAGCGTGTTAGGAGCAAAAGCTGAAAAAGTTTACTAAGCAGTTACGGATAGGTAAAATCAATTATCGCCCATTTCTTAATAATGATTGAAGTGACCTACCGTGGATGGTGTCATGTATAGCTAGTGTAACCTTTGAATTTAGGCAAAGTGATATATAAATCCACACTAAAATATACAGTCTGTCAAGTAAGAACGTGTCCGCGATAATACATTTTTGGTAGATGCGATTCTAGCGATTCAACAAAAAAATCCGTAGAGGGAACCTTTGTCTACGACGCATTTTAGTAAAAGTGTCAGTCGATTCGGAAGTTTCGTAGAAATCACGTAAAATCGAAAATAAGTCACTTGTTTGCGCGTCGGTTCGAAGCAGCCTTTCTTTGTTCCCATACAAAGAGGGGTAAAATGGCACATTCCGTGGCTACTAAATATATTAAAAAGTGAAGGTCGTTTGTGAAGGAAGGGGTAAATTATTTATCGAGACGAAAAATGTCAACGACTTGCCAAAACGTCACTCCAGAAGTCGAAAAACGAATCGTGTCTTTATTTTCACGGGACCCGAAATTGACGCTGCGTCAAGGAGCGCCAAAATAAAAAAAATCGGGTTTTAACGTGTTCCATGAGACCATTCGACAACATCTTTGTGCTCATGATGTCAAATTTCAAAAAAAAGAAGAAAAAGAAACTTTTGCTGGGGGAAAATCACGTCGCGAAGCGTCTCGCTTGAGTCTGTGATAAGATACTAGTGGCCCTCACAATTGCCGGACGCCAACCCTATTGAAAACGTTTAATCCCATGTAAAGAAAAAGCTGAAAGGAAAGACTCTGGGGACTTCGACTCTGTCTCGCGAGATTCGAAAAATATGAAAATCATTGTCGCGCGAGTATGCAGAAAATGTCGTCGACAGCATGCCTCGAAGATGGCAGGTTATTATTATTGCAGAAGGCGATTGGATAACTTACTAATATATTTGCGCCATTGTTAGCACACCATAGAATACATTGATAGTAAAAAATGTTCTCGAATCACATTTTTTCAAGAATACGAGCGGTCACGTTCTTACTTGACAGACTATACAAAGAGTACAACTTAAAAAGTTATTTTATGCTTTAGAAGTTTTAATGATTGATCTGCGCAATTTTGTTGACGTTGTGAGATTTTGTTAAAAATATGTAAGGCCACGGCCTTTTAGCCTCACAAGTTTTTATTTTACAGATTGTGTTAACCCCATCTTCTCTTTATTTCGAACTTTTTCCTCTTGAAATAACAAATATCCAGTCTATAATTGCTATTTTTTTTTTTCATTTTTGGACTTCGTTTTCGGTTCATTATCACAGTACAAGGACTCACTGTCAGAAGTAGCTGTAAATAGAGTATTTACATTTTTTCTTTTAACCTCCATAATCTATATTCTTTCTTTTAGCATAGTTAGCTTATTCTATCTTTTTTTCGTTCCTCACTTCATGCTCTAATTCGATTTATTGTGGTGCAAATCAACTTTAGAAGTTGTAAAGATAAAATTAAGCTTATTACAGTAATACAAGGACTCCCTTTTAAGTTTTATAAACCACCACTAGATGGCGCCATTGAGATGTGACATTACCATTGTTGTAAAATTTGACATTTGCTATTGTTAAAACAGAAGCAGCAGAGAAATTGGCCGAGTAGTTTGTTTACAGTGACCGTTAAAAAACACAGTTTTGTGAACAAATGGAAATTTCTGGTGAAGGTTCTCGTTAGATAATTTTTTACGATTTTTTGTAAAGCCCTAACTCAACAACAATGCCTCGAATCGCTTCGTTTATTTTTTGGTAATGAATCACCATCAGAAAAGACTGTTTACAATTAGTTTGCAGAATTTCGTTATGGTCGTGCTTCCGTCAGCGATGAATTTCATGAAGGTCGACCAAAATCTGTTGTTATTCCAAAGAACATCGATGTTGTGCGCAACATGATTGAAGAAGATCGACATATGACTTACTGTGAGATAGAGGCATCCTTGGGTATATCGAAGACTGCAGTACATTCGATTTTGCATGAACATTTAGCTGTAAAAAAGTTGTTTTCGATGGATTCCGCATAATTTGACCGTAAGGAAATGCTCAAAAAATTCGATTGAGGACATACAAAATCCGTGTTTAACATCGTAACAGCAGACGAATCTTGGATATATTCGTACGAGCCGGAAACTAAGCAACAATCAACCGTTTGAGTATTCCAAGATGAACCAATCCAATAAAAGTGGTTCGTTCACGAATGACTTCTTTTTGTTGCTGAATGTCAAAAAAATGCGTGAAGTTTCAACACACAAGAAGCTGTCGAATCCTTCTAAATCCATGTTTTTTGAGTTACCAACTTCAGAGTGGAAAAAAATGTGTCGAGAATTAGTTCGGTCGCATGCAAAAGTGTATAAATCTTAAAGACAGAGAAACAAAACGATTTGTACCATATTTTTTTTTTTTTCATTGGTTTTGTAAAAACTTAAAAGGTAGCTCTCGTATATGACATAGTCTGACTAAATTTTATTTATATTTCATTTTCTAATAGTAGCAATAACACATGGGCTGAAAAGTCCCGGGCCTAACAAAGAAAACACGGTTTTTTTGGTTCAAAATTAGCTTTATTCATCAACGTAATCTCCATCAAGAGCAATGCAATCATTCCAGCGCCGCTCTAACATTTCAATACCACTTTTGTAGAACGATTTATCTTTTGCCTCAAAATAGGCCTCAGTTTCAGCGATAACCTCTTCATTCGTGCGAAATTTCTTACCGGCGAGCATTTTTTTTCAGGTCTGCGAACAGCCAGTAGTCGCTGGGAGCCAAATCTGGCGAATACGGTGGATGTGGGAGCAATTCGAAGTTCAATTCATGTAGTTTTGCCATTGTTTTGATTGACTTGTGACACGGTGCGTTGTCTTGATGAAACAAAATTTTTTTCTTTGCCATATGCGGTCGTTTCTTTGCAATTTCGGCCTTCAAACGCTCCAATAACGCTATATAATATTCACTGTTGATGGTATTTCCTTTCTCAAGATAGTCGATGAATATTACACCACGCACATCCCAAAATACCGAGGCCATAACCTTTCCAGCCGATTGTTGTGCTTTCGGGCGCTTTGGACGAGGATCACCAGTTGCTGTCCACTCAGATGATGATCGTTTTGAGTGAAGTGATGGATCCATGTTTCATCCATTGTCACATATCGACGCAAAAATTCCGGTTTGTTACGTTTAAACATGGCCAAACACTGATCAGAATCATCAACACGTTCTTGTTTTTGATCAACAGTGAGCAAACGCGGCACCCACTTTGAACAGAGCTTTCTCATAGTCAAATGCTCATGCAATATAAAGCCAACACGTTCTTTTGATATCTTTACGATGTCAGCTAACTCACGCAACTTCACTTTTCGATCATTCAAAACGATTTTATGGATTTTTTTGATGTTTTCTGGTGTTACCGCCTCATTTGGACGTCCACTGCGTTCTGCATCATCGGTGTCTCTACGACCACGTTTGAAGTCAGCAAACCAACGTTTTATTGTTGTTTCTGATGGAGCGGAGTCCCCATAACACTTTTCAAGCCATTGCTTCGCTTGAACTGTATTTTTTCCCATCAAGAAGCAGTGTAAAATTAAAACACGAAATTGTTTTTGATCCATTGTTTTGAAAATAACAAAAGTAGCGTCACTCTTAGCACAATAACTCACAAACTAATGAATAGAATATCATGAAATTTTAACAGCTGTCTTTTGAAGGTTAGTATTAACTGAAAAAAAGGTGACTGCAATAAAACTAGCGCCATCTATGTGTTAGGCCGGGACTTTTCAGCCCATGTGTTACTTTAATTACACAGACCAATGATGAAAACACTTTTTTAATAATTTTATCAGATAATTCCTATGTTTTTTGGTGCGCTGAGTTCGAAAATAATAATAAACAGTCGTATCACCCACCAATTTTTCACATTTTAATGTTCAAAATGTGAAAAGTTTATTTTTTATCATTCGAATGTTATTAGGTTGGCAATAAAATCAGAATATTATAAGGTTGGCAGTAAAATCAAATGTTATTAGGTTGGCAGTCCCGATAAATGTTACAGCCTGTTTGTTTTCTTCCAGTTAATATAACCTCGCATTGCAGTGTTTAACCCACGTGCTTTAATTCATATTCAAAGTATGGCTAATCGTGGTTGTAAAAACTCTCCCAACACTTTTTGTTATATATGTGGTGAGTTTGTAGTTAAAAGACATCAAAAAAAACATTACTGACTTTGTAAAAAAAGTATACTTTGCATATTTTGGTGTAGAAATCGGTAATCAAGAAAAATGTTGGGCTCCTTACAAAGTATGTTATGTTTATGTCGAGGATCTTAGGAAATGGTATAAGAAAGAAAAGAAAGCTTTTAGATTTGCAGTATCCATGGTATGGAAAGAGCAAGAAAATCATTCAAATGATTGTTATTTTTGCAGCGTTGATGTTTCTGGATATAACTCCAAAAATAAGAAAGTAATTGTCTATCCTAACTTTACTTCAGCTAATCGGCCGGTAGGACATGGACCGGGACCCTGAGCCACCTCAGTCTATTGATGACGTTTTACAGTCCACTCCCGAATTTAATGAAAGTCGACCGGATGATGATGAGTTTCAATGTTCTCTAGAAAATTTCAAACCATAGTTGTTTACACAAGCTTTAGTGAGAGATTTGGGTTTGACTACGGAAAAAGCAGAATTGCTTGGTTCTAGGCTGAAAGAAAAACATTTATTGGAATCTGGAGCATCTATTTACCATTATAGAAAAAAAAATCAACATTTTGCTCAGTTTTTCAAGCAGGGAGAGGATTTAATTTATTTAATTTCATTTAAAATTCAGTAATTTATTTCATGTCATATTGTGAGAAAACTGTGGGTGATACAAAAAAACTGATACCAGATACGGTTTCAACTCCCAAAAATGCATTACACTTAGATGTATTGGTTTAAAAAGTTTTTACAAATATTTCTTTTGTTGGCCTGTGTTATCTTTATTGTTCAAAACACTTTTTTAAGAATAATGATGTGTGGTTCTAAAATGATCTGTAATGCATGAACAAGAGTAAATCAGATTGTTATGAAGATAATATTGCCAACTATTCGTAAAAATCGGAATACAACTATAAAATATATTGTCTGTTTCCAATCTCCACGCCACCCCTCTCATCCTATAATTTCAGCAACAAGTAAAATATTAAATTGGTCTGACATGATTGCTCGATAATTCCTATATTATCAATAAATTAACCAGACCATTTTATGGTAAAAATTTTACGGAAATAAAAAAAACCAACGAGATTTTTTTTCAAACCGCGGTTACTTGTTTTATAACGCAGAGTACAAAGCAATTTACCAGATTAAGATTCAGAGAATGTTATGACTCACTTATTGTGGTTTAATACTCTTAAGTTTTAGAACAATTAAACGCAGTCTGATAAGACTACAAATGAAATATACAAAATAAACTAAGAAGCTCGATGTATAGATACGAGAACAAACTGATAAGCGACCTGTTTAAAATTTTTGTTTTGTTTAAAAAATATTGGTAAAGTAGTGGGTGACTCACAAAAAATGTCTAAAGATTACAGTCATTGGATATTTTGCTGTTTTAAAAATTGATGTAGGTACCATTGGAAATTTCTATTTTTGGATTTATAACTTTAGAACGACGTAACGGAACAAGCCATTAAATCTAATGCTCCCATTTTTCGTATGACTATTAGTACTTTCACAATTTCATAAATGGTTTTACCTACGAATGTTTAAGTGGAATAAAGTAAACTTGGTTTAAGTCTTATCATTTGAAGATACCAAAAGGATTTTCGAAGGTATTCGAAAAATGTTTGCCCTGGGTATTTTTTAGAATATAAAATATTAGTACTTCCTTGTTACGTGTTTAGATGAATAGGCCTATACTTTTTACTTTTGAATTCTGTTAAAAGACAAATTCATTGAATAATATCCAACATGATCAATATTGTAGAAAAGTTTTCACTGTCTCGTGTGAATCAATCAAACATGCGAAGAGTTAAGACGTGCTTGCGGTACCTTAAAATTAAAATTTGGAAATTCGGCAATTCCGGGCCTCAAATATTGCTAAATGAACACCATTATGCATGCAACTGACAACTCAATCATTTTCAAATAGCTGAAAGGATGCATTTAAAAAATGTTGGTTTAATCTTTCTTAATTTACATACCGCACAAGTAATTCTATCAATTTTCGATTTTAAGAATCTTCGTTGTTCGTTTCACCTGATTGGAATATATTAACTGTTATCAGTTACTCTTATAATATTAATTGTTAAAAACCAGTAACCGACACTAACCATTATGACAAGTATATACACTGGTGAGCAAAAAATCGACTCAAATCATTTTGCTTCATTTAACACCAATCCTTGAATTTAATTTTCAAGCAGTGGTATTATTACACAGGGGAACAGCTGTTTTGGTGTCGAGGTTTTTTGAGCTGATTCTATATCAATTTGATGTCCTGAATTCAAATAACGTATTCATTTGTACCTAGGAGCTCAAATTTTTAAGATATACAATTTTAGAGAAATATAAGTTACATTATTGTAACTCAAATCCGTAAGTGTAGTAAACAAAAGTAGATACGAAATTTTTATTTTAGTTATACAAAATACAATATTACGTCGTACTTACAAACAAAAAAAAAAACATTGAAGAAATGAAATAGTCACTCAACACTTGGAAAGCTTCTTTTCCGCGACATTCTTGAATGTTTTTTTAAACAGTCCCTTTTTACACTCCAGCAGTAATCTGCCATCATGTGCATGTCCCATCTTCCTTGGTAGCGGTCCTCCATAACTTTAATATCTTGGTGAAATCTTTCACCTTGTTCCTCACTCATGTCTCCTAAATTTTCTGGAAAACGGTCTAAGTGGCTGTGTAAATAGTGTATTTTAATACTCATATTGCACCCTAAGGATTTGAAACTATTAAGCATCTTGTTAACCATTTCAACATAGTTTTGAGCTTTATGTTTGCCTAGAAAATTTTCTACAACTGCAACAAATGATGTCCAAGCTTCTCGTTCAACTTGATTCATTGAATTTATGAAGGCAAGATCCTTAATTAATTGTCTTATTTGTGGGCCGTCAAATATCCCTGCTTTGAGTTTTTCTGTGCTCAACTGATGCATTTTTACCCCTATATATGCAAACAAGACCCATTCTTATCAAGAGCCTTTACAAATTGCTTCATTAAGCCCAACTTTATATGTAACGGAGGAAGTATGATTTTTTCACTTTCAACCAAAGCGTCGTTAATGACATTCTTTTCCCCAACGTCCATGTTTTCTCTCTGAGGCCAATCTTTTCTAACCCAGTGGTGTGTTTTGTCCCTACTATCCCAGAGGCACAAGAAACACGGATATTTCGTGTAACCACTTTGCTGCCCAAGAAGAAAGTTTACCATTTTTAAGTCTACACAAATCATCCATTGATGTTCGTAATACTTTATCTTCTGCAAGACCAAAGCTATGGTATTATATTCTTCTTTCAGTTTCGTTGAGTGAGCTAGTGGTATTGAACCATATTTATTCCCATTATGTAGAAGGACACATTTTAAACTTCGCTTTGAACTGTCAATAAATAGGCGCCAATCATCTGGAATATATTCAGAAAGTCCCATTTCTTTCATGAGTCCCCTAATTTCGTGACAAAATACAAGATTGTCTTCTTGAGAAAAGAATGGTAGCAGATCTTTTTCTCTTGTACGGTAAAAGGTAATTTTGGTTCCTTGTTCCAGTAAATTTTTGTCGTTCAACCTAGAAGCCAGTACTTCAGAAGCTTTTTTCGATAAATTGAGATCCCTGGTGAGATCATTTAATTCATTTTGACTGAAGCGTTGAGGAACTGATGACGTCCCCTCATAGTCACTGTTAGTTTCATTAGCATCAGAACTTTTATTAGCATCAGAAGAGCGATCAGAGGGAAAATATTCGTCATCAGAGATATGTGGTAGCTGATGAAATGTTGGAATCGGTATTTCATCTGAGTGCGGGATAGGGCGTATTGCCGAGTCTAAATTGGGATAAGTCCACTTACTGCGGTTATTTCGATTGCTTCCATTAGTATTTACTAAACAGAAATAACAATCATTGAAGTGGTTTTTTGGTTCTCTCCAAACCATTGGTACGCCGAATTTTAGACATTTTCTTTTCCCGGTAGTCCACTGCCGTAAATGCTCTGTACAAGTTTTACATATGAGATGCGGGGCCCACGTTTTGTCCTGATCACCAAGCTTAACTCCAAAGTATCCAAGATACGCTCGCTTTACAAAGTCAGTAATAGTTTGTCTGTTTTGTTGAAACATGTATTCTCCGCATATATAGCAAAACACATCAGGTTGATTTACACAACTTCTTCTTGAACTGGAACCTGAACTCATTTTAATTCTGTTCAATAACACAAAAACACTCTTTTCTTAACATAAAATAACACGCCGAATTCGATCTACTCTCATTAGTAAGAACGCACAAACTGACGAGACTTACCCGAGTTAGGTGATTAAAAGGGTCAGTTCAGGTACCTGATAGGCAATGGTTGTACTATTTATAGATTTACCTGGAATTTACTCAATTACAGACTGACAATAAAACCATTGTACCTACATTAATGAATATATAATAATTTTAGAACTCTCATAAATGAATATACTGAATAAAAACCACATTGGTAGATAAGTTGATGTATCTAAAAAAGTAGAGCTGATAGAGAAAAACGGATTGCATGTATAGATTTAGCGTCCCAAATATAGTTAAAATCAGCTCTAAAATCCCAGGCACCAAAACAAAAATATTTTTTTGTTGCCCTGTGTTATCATTAGAATGCTGATTTTCTACTCTTTCCAATAATACCAAAAACATTTGGATTTTTGGATGGTTTTTGCTCGCGCAGCGACGTAGTCATCTCTATAAAACACGTGCAACTGCATTTTCATATCATTCCGTTATCGTAACTTGAACCGTCAACATCTATGCTATACCTGCTTACTAATTACGTCATCGAAAAATGGATACCACCCCGGAAGAAACGGCACAAGTCTCTATTGCAAGAAGGGCATATCCAACGTATAGTCGCTGCACTACTGCACCTGAGCCAGTTAGCCCTATCCAGAGTCTACAGGCGTTACCAAGAGACTGGCGCCTTTACACGGATACCAGGATCAGGATGAAGAAGGTGTACCTCGCAGCGACGACCGCTTCGTTGTCAGCACAACTCTAAGAAATTGTCACTTGATGACCGGCGTTGAGGTCCAGCAGGAGCTCCGACAAGTTCGTGGTTGGGCTGTCAATCATTGGACCCAAATTGACAGCAGCCGATCGACAAGCGCGACAAAGCTACCCTAACTCCGAAGATACCAGCTAACGGACCCAAATTGACAGCAGCCGATCGACGAGCGCGACTCAAATTTGCCAGAGAACATCTCATCTCGACCAGCAATGGCGCTCTATTTTATTCTCCAATGAGTCCTGAATGTGCCTATATGGCAACGATAGAAGAGGGCGAGTTTGTAGGAGTCCTGGGGAGCGCTATACGCAGCACTGCATTATTGAAACGGTCGCCTACCGAGGAGGTTCTGTCATGGTGTGGGGAGGGGAGGCATTTCACTGGATGCGAAAACCGATTTGGTTTTCGTGACTGATGAGACTCGTAGCAGTATATCAACTGCTCAAAGGGACATCGAGGAGATCCTGCAGGAACACGTTCCTTACGCTGGTGTTGTTAGCGATAGCTTCGTGCTAATGCACAACAGTGCGAGGCTACAAGCTAGTGCGTCGGTGCGGCATTATCTGGCGAAAGTGGGAATACCCACATTAGACTGGACTGCGCTGAGTCCTGACCTTAATCCAATCGAGCACATGTGGGATGAGCTCAAAAGAAGGGTTCAAACCAAAAATCCAGCCCCTGCATCGCTGAGGGACTTAAAGGTTGCGATGGCGGAAGAGTGGGGAAGAATCCCACAGACAGTGGTGAAAAACCGGCTGGAAGCAATAATTTTGAGAGATTTTGGTTTTTATCAATATATTTAATTGTTAAACTTAAAATTTATTTAATTTTTCCTTTCTTTTACCCCTATTTTCAATCCTTGTTCTCCTTGTTTCCCCTTTCAATCATTTTAATCAGTAAAAACATGAGGTATGCTATGGAATTTGGTATCATTAGAAAGAGAATAGAATGGACTTTCAGATGATACCAAAATCCGTAAAAATATACGAACACTAAATTCTAGGTTTCATGTTAAATGAAGCCATAGTTTGAGTCGATTTTTTTGCTCCGACAGTGTATAAAGAAACCATTAATTACACAGCCCCACAAAAAAAAAAGTAGGGTATACTTTTGATGCGATATATCAGATCCGTAGTATTTTTGCCCGCTGATCACAAATTTGACGTCAGAATATCGCCATCACATCTCAATTTTTTCTAACCTCAAAAAATAGGTAAAAATTAGTAAAAATTAAGAAAAATATACTCCTAAAAAATTGATTCAAGCTTTTTCATGAATCCAAAGATGTATTAATATGTATTCGGACACGCTAAGCTAATATTCATCGGTTGGATTAAGCCATACAGTTCTGTTTTCTTTCTAACCTCAATAAATCAGACAGATATAGTGCTTCTCGAATGCAAAAACGAATTCAAATTAAAATTCAACCGATTCTTACCAAATTTGATACACGGGGGTTTTTTGGGTTGCTGATCATGAATCTGAGGTCGGATTTGCAAAATTCAAAATGGCGGATCCAAGATGGCGGACAAAATTTTTGAAAACCAACCGATTCCTACCAAATTTGGTATACAGTTGGGGAATCCTCAAACCTGATACTCTTAAACCCTAAACCCTGAAACCTTAGACTCCCACACCCTGTAACCTCAAAAAATAGACCTCAATAACCCTGTAACTTTAAAAATGAGACCCAATAAATTCAAAACCAGGACTTTTAAACTATATACTCTCAAATAGTAGACCCTTAAGCCCTAGAATTGCGAAGGTTAGACCCGCGCCTAACTTTCCTTTTTTTGGCTGTATCTTGTTCTTTTTTCCGCGAATGACCTATTCAAAGGCTTTCTGCCCAAACGCTTTTGAGGACTTGTTTCTCTTTTTAGCGACCAGCAATAGTCCGCTAGCATATGGTCATCCCATCGTCCTTGATACCGATTTTCTATGATTTTCAGATCTTGGTGAAAACGTTCCCCTTGCTCCTCACCGTAGTCACCAAGATTATCTGGGAAATCATCGATGTGGGAGTCCAGGAAATGTAATTTTAGATTCATTAAGCAACCTAATGTTTGAAAATTTTTACCATTTTCTCGACTATTTCTTTGTACTTAGGACTTTTATTATTTCCCAAAAAGTTTGTTGCGACTTCTTTAAAACTAAGCCAAGCAGCTTTTTCAACTTTATTCATTTTAGTAACAAATAATGAATCTTGAAACAATTTTCTTATTTGTGGCCCGTCAAATACGCCTGCCTTAATTTTAGCTTCAGAAAATTTCGGAAATTTTTTATGCAAATATTTGAAACATGGGCCGTTTGTATCTAATGCTCTCGTGAATTGCTTCATAAGTCCAAGCTTAATGTGAAGCGGGGGAATAAGAACTTTTCCTGGATCTACCAATGGTGGAAACAATACATTATTTTCACCAGGAGTGAACGATTCTCTTGTTGGCCAAATTTTTTTCTTATAATGACGTTCCCTGTCTCTGCTATTCCACAGACATTTATAACAGGGATAAAGTGTAAACCCTGACTGTTGGCCAAGCAATATTGTTACAATTTTCAGATCTCCACAAATTTTCCAGTTATGATCAGCATATTTTATTTTTATCAAAAGCAGCTTCATTTTTTCATATTGCTCTTCCATAACTGTGGAATGAGCAATCGGAATGGGAGCGTAAACGTTGGTATTATGCAGCAAAACTGCCTTAATGCTCCGTTTAGAAGAATCAATGAACAGTCTCCATTCTTCAGGATCGTATGAGTTATTTTGAAATTCATCCATTAGACCTTTTACATCGGTACAATATGAAAGTGACAATTCCTCGTCCATTGTGAAATATTTTCGAAATTCTTCATCTCTGTTTCTGTAATAAGAATCGTAGCTTCTGGCTTAAGTAAATGTATTTTCTTTAAAAAGGAAGCAAGATGCTCTGAACCATCTTTGGATAAGCCTAAATCTCTGACTAGATCACTAAGTTCTGACTGTGATACGAGTATTGGTTCTGGTTTACGGTTGTATGGTAGAAATTCTTTATCTGTGTCACTAGTATATGATAGGTTGTCACTAGAACATTCATTAGTAACAGTGTTTGAATCTTTTTCGACAGTCTCGATGTTTTCGGCATGAACTGATAAGGTGAAATCATTTGTTTTCATAACATCAGCATCAAGTGGTTCAGGAGGCGGAATTAATTTAGTTGGTCTTGTTACTGTCAAAACATCGTTATAAGTAATAGTGCTTTTATTTTTTCGGTTATGCCTAGATACAACATTCATACAAAAGTAGCAATCATTTTCACTGTATGGTCTATTCCATATTGCTGGTCTGGAATATTTAATCGCCTTCTTATTGATGTACAACATTATTTTGCAAGAACTGCAAATGATGTGGGGAACTCAATCTGTATCCTGGTGCTGTATTTCAATGTTAAAACAATCCTTATATAAGGTTTTAATCTTATCCGTTATCGGTGACCCCATTTTACTCAATACGTGTTGACAGCAAATATAACAAAATGAATCACTGTTTTTATCGCACTTATGAAAAGTCCTTGTACCGTGAGATCGTTTTCTTGTAGCATTATACTCTACATGAGCCAAGTCACCCACACATGAAGAGCTACAGTCGTTGGATGACGACGGCTGCGGGCCCGCTTTTCCACCCTGACCAACCGCCGATACTGGGTTTCCGAGTCCCTGCATCGTAATTCTCTTTCTTCTACCTGCCATGACGGCATCTAAGCCGTTATCCAGGGACTCTGCCGGCTAGTGGAGTAACACCGTTGCCCACCTACGTGGAGGTGCCCTGGATGCAGGTAGAACAATAAAAATCGACCGATGAATTTTCTCGGCGTTCAAAATGGCGCGAAAACATCTGCCATCTTGAATTTTGCAAATCCAACCTCAGATTCGTGATCAGCGACCCAAAAAATCCCCGTGTACCAAATTTGGTAAGGATCGGTTGAATTTTAATTTGAATTCGTTTTTGCATTCGAGAAGCACTATATCTGTCTGATTTATTGAGGTTAGAAAGAAAACAGAACTGTATGGCTCAATCCAACCGATGAATATTAGCTTAGCGTGTCCGAATACATATTAATACATCTTTGGATTCATGAAAAAGCTTGAATCAATTTTTTAGGAGTATATTTTTTTTTAATTTTTACTAATTTTTACCTATTTTTTGAGGTTAGAAAAAAATTGAGATGTGATGGCGATATTCTGACGTCAGATTCGTGATCAGCGGGCAAAAATACTACGGATCTGATATATCGCATCAAAAGTATACCCCACTTTTTTTTTGTGGGGCTGTGTTATTATTATATATATTATTCTTGTTATCTGTAAGCCATTGTTCTATCTTATGTTCTGTTTTCCTGTATATCCCTCTGGAAATCGATGAGTGCAATTCCTTCTAACTATAAATAAAAAATTATTAGTTGCACATACAACGTTGTAAAATTCACTTATCTGGTTTTTTCCTTTCTTGTCGTCCTTGCTTATTAGCGCGTACAGTTAACATGTGGTCCGCTCATCATGAAATTCTGTATCTACCTCTCCCAATACATTGAATACATTTCTAGTCCCCACTTTGTTAAATCTCTTTTCTAAGTCTATGAAATGTTATTCAAGATAATTTGTCAAGTTTGTGTAGAGTGATTCTCGCTTTTCGTATTTTTCTGTTTCTTCCAAATGAATCCAGATTCTCCAGTTTAATGGGTATACATATTCTGCATGAAAACGAAATTAATCTATCGTCTATATTTTCAGTAATTTGTTATTCCGTTACAGGCCCACGCTGCCAAATTTATTTAATGCATTTGTTTTACGTTTATGTCGATCTAGTTTGGTACTAAGTTTACTGTTTGGAGATTTTGAAATCACCAAATATTATTATGTGATAATTATTTCTTCTTTCAAATCCATTTTAGAAAGATGAATCTAGACTAAATACATTAACCACTATTTAGGTTGAATAAACGTTTATAACCTTACTGCACAATGTAATTGGCTCACAATATGGACAACTTGTTCTACTCCTATACACAACAGCACGTGTCTCTGATTTTCATGGGGAGGGATCATTCTTAATATGAAAGTACCTACGTTTGCATTTGATGAGCATTCTTTCGATTGGAAAATGACCATCGTTGTCATTGGTAACCCATTCTCCTACTGTACATTCTGTTTTCCTATACACTCTTTTGAAAGTACATTTCCTCCATCGTAATTACAGTAAACTACGTCCTACGATTGCCTTGTCTTGTCAAGGTTTTTCATCTATTATTACCACGACCTCATTATTTGATACTTTCTTGAAAATACAACAAAATACCTTTTAAAAGTTTATATGAAAATAAAAAGAATTCTGCGTGCTAGGTATGATAATAAATCATCTCTAAAACGCATTTTATTTTGTAGTTGTATAGTTTACTTTTATCTCAAAAACATATTTTTATATTTTTACATCTCTACAGGTAGTGATGATTACTAAACCGTATCGACCTTTATTTTTAACCTCGATTTTGTGTTGTGTTGACATTTCCTGCCTTATTGAAATCAGCAGCTGAACATTGCTTTGTTATTTTATGTCGTATAGTTTTACGGCTAATGTCAATGCTTTATACAGTTGTTTTATATTTAAAAAACTAGTTTACTTCAGCAAATGAAGCCTTTTAAAAAGCTATATCATTTAAAAGCATTATTTATTCCGGATCGTCCTGATTAATTTTTAATTTTCATTACATGGGCAAAGTACTTCAACTTTTTTCTTTTTGTGATATCAAGTATTTCTCTTTCTTTTTTAATGCGTCGTAAAACTGCTTCATTGGTCACTCTGTCCATCTACAATATCATTCTGCGGTAAGCCCACATCTCGAAGGATTTAATCCTATTGCACATTCTTTCAGTGAAGGTCTGTGCTTTCAGTCCATCGAATAGAATCTTGAAAACATAGCAACGTAATAACCATATTCTTAAGTGGACTTTTAGAGCTCTGTTGGTTTACACTTTTTGCATTTTGTTAAATGACGTTCTTGCTTGTTCTATTCTGCTTTTAATTTGTTGGGATAAGTCCCATACTTCGTTCACCCAGCAGCCCAGATACTTATACGCTTTTATTGTCTCCGCTATTTCTTCATTTATCTTGATATCTGTTAAGTTGTTAACTATATTTTTATTTTTGCTGATGACTATCCATTTGATTTTCTTTATGTTAAAGTATAGACCTACTAGTTGACTATGTTCTGTTACTGCTGATAAGAGCGCTTGTAGATCGTCTTTATCTATTGTTAAAAGATCTGTATCATTAGCATATCTTAAGTTGTTAATGACAACTCACTCCGTTAGCTATTATACCGTCTGTTCTATCTTCTACGACTTCTCTGAAAAACCTCTCTGTATACAAATTAAACAAAAGGGGAGAGAGTACACAACCTTGTCGAACACCTCTTAATTGGCACTTCTTCGGGTGTCTGGCTGGTACCTCTAATATTAGCTGTCGGATTCTAGTATAGATTTACTATTATTCGGACGTCTCATCCGTCCAAGGCTATATTGTTCAGTATAGCTATTAACTTATCATGCTGAACCGTGTAGAATGATTTCTCGTAATTGACAAAGCAGGCATATACACATGAACGTTTACATCTCGACATCGCTGTATTAAAACTTAGATGCTAAATAATGCCTCCCTTGAACCGCAGCCATTTCTAAAACCAAACTGAGATGTTTTCTTTACATTTTCTGTATATTCCGGACTGAACGATTTTCAGGAACAGTTTCAGTACAGGGCTCATTAAATTAATTGTTGTAAAATCTTTGCAAAACTTGCTGTTGGCCTTCTTTTGGCAAGGTAACCAAAGTTGATTTGAGCCAGTCTTTAGGGATTATGTCGGTCCTGTATATACAGTTGAGCAAGTCTCTCAGAAGTGTGAGAGACCAGTTCTTTTACAACGTGTTTAATAGCTCTACTTGTTTTCCATCTAAGCCTGGCGTCTTTCTATTGCTGCATTTGACATAGCGTGTACGAGTTCTGCCTTAGTGATATCCATTCCTTCATGTGCAGCAATATTATGTGAAGCTCTTACTATCCCTAAAGAGATTTTCAATATATTTTTTCCACTCCATTAGTTATTCTTCTGTGCTACCAAGAATCTGCTGTTGCTCATTCATAAGAATGTCGTTACTACTCTTTTTATATTGACCAGTTGTCTGTCTATTTTTCTTGTACATATCAAATGAGTTGTGCCTGGCTTCTAACTGCTCTATTTCCTTGCACTGTCCTGTTAGCCATTCTTCTTTCGCTGTCTAATTTCTCTTTGGGTCTCTGTATATCTGATAGGGTTTTTATTTTTATATGATCTACGGAGGTATATTAATTTCAAGATGCCATCAGTGATCCCCGCTTTGTGTCTGGTTTTGGTGCCTTTCAGCTTATCTCGACTAACTTCTAGTACAGATCTTTTAAACTGGTTCCACGTGTCTTCGATGTTATTTTCATTTACTCTTTGGTTAATGTTACTCCGCCTAGAATTTCATTGGTCATGTACTTCCGTTCTTATTGCTGGATCTGAGAGTTTTCTTGTATCTATATACTGCAGCGTCTGGTATTTTTCATTTTCAATGTAGCGGCCAATAATGAGTGATCTGTGAAAACATCTACACCAGGGTTGGTCTTAACGTTTTGTATGGTGTTCCTGAATCTTTTGTTAATAATGATAAAATCTATTTGGTTGCGCACATTTCTATCTACATTAGAAATCCACATGTATAGACGCCTCGATGGTTGTTTGTCTTCTTCCTGCGAGAATTGTTTCATCACTAGATCATCTCGTCGACTTACCTACCTTGATATTTAGATCACTCACGATTAGATTAACTTCTGAGGATTTCGTTAATTTCAGTACTTTTCTGATGGTACAAAAACTGTCTACTTCATTCTCGGAATCATCAGAAGTAGGTGGTATACCTGTATGAGATTGCTCGCGATAGGCCTTGTATACAGCTGTAATAAGCTCACTCTGTCAGAGATGGGTATGAAATTCTTTACGGATTTACTTATGTTGTGTCTCACTATGAACCCCACTCCGTTCAAATATCGCGCATCATCATTACCGGAATAGTAAACTTGATGTTCTTCCACTCTCGTTGTTCCGGTCTGTGACCAACACATCTCGCGGAGATCCAGAATGTCTGTTTCGAGTCTTGTCATCTCACTGATTGTGTTATATATTTTTTCACTCTTAAATACTTCGAACATTTCACGTCGCTATTTTTTCATGACTGCCCTGGGGATTTTTCGCACCCCCTGCCAATTGAAGAACTGCCGGGGACTGGGGGCCGTGATTTGATTGTTATCGATCATGCCAAAGAACTTCCTGGGGACGTCCTTAGGGACCTTTAATGCGGCGGTTTCCCGGTGCCGTCTGCATCTCCATGCCATTTAATTTGTATGCCGTTTCATTTGTATGCCGTTTGATCCGCCTTTAGGAAGGATTTCTCCTTCCAAGAACAAGACGGTGCCCTTACTTTTGCCAGCTCCTCCACCCGAAGTTGTTGGCTAGCAAGAAGAATTAGTTATACCGATAATTACTCGGTCGACAGAGCCTCGCTGGTTATCTAGCAGGATGCACCACGTGCAGGTTTGAGGTTAATAATTGGGTCGGCTTCTATACAGTCACCCCTTACACCTTATATGGATGTGTTATATTGGCATATGTGTTTCTAGCAGGTGGTTGAACCATGTAATTATCTGTAGAAGAAACTCAAATTTCCAATCCTTCTTCGATATTTTAAGGCATCGGGATTTCTAGTTAGATACGAATCAGTAATCATACCCTTCTAGACAGAATCTAAAAATTTCACTTTGGAAACAAAACCTCAGACAGGGAAATAGTATTCCATGTATGAGCTTTATAAAGCATTGAAGTTGTGATGTATACAGCCTTCTAGTAGAAAATGGCATTCCAAGTTTTTGAGAAGTTTTCTTGGCAATACTTACAACATAATCTTGTCAAAACATATTTGCTTAAAATAGGTAAGTAGCTAGTGATTTGAGTGACAGTGTTAGTTGGATAGTATCCCGACATAAGTATATCGAATATTGCAACCTGACTTGTTTATAGAAATCTGTTTTCTGAGTTTTTATAGCGTTAAATGCTACTACGACTTCAAGACAAAATTTATTCTAGTTGAACCGTTTCCTGATGTAAGCGATTATTTGCATCGACACGTGGTATTTGAGCGCCCAAGATAAAAGCGGCACAAGTGCGCTGTCAGCTATGGATTGAATATTTTCCAGCAGGTCGTTAATGTAAAGAAGAAAGATAATACACAAGGCTCGGGATAGATCAGCTTTAATAATGAAGGTGCAAGGGCAAATATATTTGCCAGAAAACGATCTCCGAGAAAACTTGAGATCTATAAAAAATGCATTTCGGTACGAAGCTTAGGCCACAATTCGTCATGTCAAACGTGGTTGAATACTTTGAGTAAATCAGCCGTCACCGCTCTTTCAATTACATTATTCTACAGATGCGTGATATAGGATTGGAAATATTCTGTTGATTGGACACTCCAAGTCATATAAAGAAAGTTCATTAGCTATTGACTAGATTATTGGTTTTTTTTTTAGCATTTGTGCTTTTTTTAAAATGTTGAACTTTCGAAAATTTTAATGTTCAGATGGCTTAATTTTTTGAGTATAGCCTGTCCCAAAATATAAGATCTTGATTTTTGCCGTTTTAAGTGGGCAATATAAAAATTCTGACCTTTTGTTTATGATAGGTTGCAGGATGGAATTTTATTCATTAATGCAAATAAATAAAATTATAAGTGTTTTTGAAGATGTTTATTTATAGATGCACGTAAAAACAAATGGATAAGAAGTACAAATATACAGTTTGAATGAATGGGGTTTACAAGAGGGGACATATTGTATAAATAAAAATATATTTTAACTTAAGCCTAATTCGGTTTCACTATCACTGTCATCAGCTGAGGTAATTATCAGTGGTTTTATATTTACATAAATATGTGAATCTTCAACCTTAACAACGTGCTGAATGGAATTCTTCCAGCTTTCATAAGGTATATCATTTATAACTTTTTTTACTAATTCAACCACTGACACGCTTAAAGTAGGAGAAACATTTTGTGCCCTCATTTTTGATTTAACTTGACGCCAAATATGTTCAATTAGATTAAACACACAATAATACGGAGGAAGCCGCAAAACAGTGTGTCCCATTTTCTCAGCCCTACTATCACAAACATATTTCTTTTTCCATTTATAGTCTTTGAAAACTTCCAAAAGATCACTTTTTTATAACTAAAGTCAAAATAAATGTCATTTTCTAACATATATTCCTGTGTTTCCGTTTTGGTGTTGGCTGCATTAGGAACCTTATTTAGTAGGTGACTATGGTAACTTGCATTTTCCATAACTATAACACTCTGTTCGGGAACATTTGGCAAAAGAGAATTTTGAAACCAATTTTCAAAAAGTTCTGCGGTCGTGTCTTCGTGATAGCCCAAACTAGAATCTTTTATGTTTTTTGCAGATAATAGTAGACAATTTGAAACCCAGCTCTTTTTAGATCCAGCATGCAAAATGGTTATTCGTTTACCTTTATTTGAAGGTGCATTAGTCTAACATTTTGTACTGCTGTCAACCCACCCTTTTTGCACAGTGTCATGGGTATCGAACCATGTTTCGTGAAGGTAAATTATGTATTGGCCAATCCTCTGATCGATACTTTTTAATTTCTTGTAAATAAGTATGTCGCAAGATTCGTAATCTTTGTGACTCCATCACTACTTGCCTTTTGTTGATTTGTCGGAACGTGAATCCCATTGTTAAGAGAATTCTGTGAAGGGTTGATCGGCCACAATGTATATTGATCCCGTCCTGCACCAGTCACCAACTGCTCTTCGTAGATAGAATATATTTTTCTCCTGATGACGTCTTTTTCACAATCGTCTATATGATCATTTGAAAATCTTTCCGTTTTTTTTTCCTGTTCCTGAGTGATGGTTTTCCTACAATACCCTTAATCGTAGAAATTAGGGTTTTTGTTAGTTCACTGGTTTCTTGCAAAGCACTTTGTATATTCAAATTTCTTTTTACCAAACTGTCGTAAACATTTTTTACTATTTGTTTAGCGTCAAGTGATAAATGTTTTCTCTTGCGATAGCCACTATTGCAATTTTCCCACGGACGCCACATAATTAAAATAGAATCGTTACGTTGTAGGTAAAACTAAAAATAAAAATAATAAAAAGTATCTTTCGAATCTTAATGGGGACCTGTGATCATTAGTCCTATATTATCAATTACTTAAAGGGCTCCAAACCGGGTTGCCAGTTAGTAAATATATAGGTAAAGAAAGATCCAATATGATTGTAGGTGCAAGTGAGGGCGGTATACAAAGCAGGTAAAATAAAAATACGTTTATCGTAATACCTGGCAACTATGCACAAAACCCTAATAGAGTCGTTTATTGCCCCATTGAAAAAGCAAAAAGGCAGGATCTTATATCTTGGGATTTACTTTAAAACTGTTTACAATAGTTTTTTATACCAACAATTTTAAATCTCAGATGAATTGATCGATGAATATTGAATGTCACAGGATTATGAAACAACCAATAATAGGTTTATTAGTAGTCATTCAATTTCCACATACGATTGTCAATAATTTAGAGATTAAAATTATTAGAAGTATTTTATCTGATAAAATTACTTGTGGATCAATCTTTTATTTCTAGTCATTAACGCAATTAGGTTTGTAAGCTTCCCGAGCAGATACCAAAATTAAATTATTAAGTGGTTGTTTTTTTGTTGATTAATAATAAAAAAATGTAAAATGTTCTTTAATGTTTATACCAAATTTTATAATGCAATTTTGGTCTAAATTCTTCGCTATCTTCAGAAGTATTAACAAGTCATTTAGAATAAATAGTTCACATAATCTATGTTCGGTTAATTTCATTTTGAACGTTTCTTTATTCGATAAAATAAAACTTTCAGAAACTTGCTTACTTGTTGTTTCAAAATATGACTTTCCGAACTTAGCAAGTACAGCCTGTCAAGTATTCTTGAAAGAAAGTGTTTCGAGAAAATCTATTACCATCAATGTATTCTTTGGTGTGCTAACAACGGCACAATTACCTTAGTAAATTGTCCAATCGTCTCATCCTCATAGCACGCTGTCGACGAGATTTTCTGCATACTACGGCAATGATCCCCAAATTTTTAGAATCTCACTAGACAACTGAGGCAAAGTCCTCAGAGTCTTTCTTCTGAGCTTTCTTTTTGCAAGGGACCAAACGTTTTCAATAGGATTGGCATCCGGCTATTGTGAGGGCCACTCTAGTATCTTATCGTGGGCCCAAGCGAGCTGCTTCGTGACGTGATTTTCGCCCAGCAAAGGTCTCTTCAACGTGCTTCGTAATTTGACATTATGAGCTCGAAGATGTCGAATGATCTCATGGGACAGATTCAAACCTGATTTTCTTAATTTTGCCTCTTCTCGACACAACATCAATTTTGGGTTCCGCGAAAACAAAGATACGATTCGTTTTTCGACTTTCGGAGTGAGAGTGACTTTGCCTACCTAGCCACGTTTTGGCAAGTCGTCGACGTTTTTCATTTTGTTATAACGATTTACCCACTTCTTCATTAACGGTACCGACTTTTTAATATATTTAGAGGGCGCGGAATGTGTCATTTTAGGCCCCTTTGGATGGAAACAAAGAAAGACTGCCTCAAACCGACCCACAAACAAGTGACTCATTTTGGATTTTACGTGATTTCGATGAAAGTTCGTAATCGGCTGATACTTTTCTTAAAATGCGTCGTAGAGAAAGGTTCCTCTACCGATTTTTTGCTGAATTGCTAGAATCGCATCTACCAAAAATGAATTATCGCGGACACGTTCTTACTTAACAGACTGTCAATACCTGTTAATCAACATTTTAATGATCCTTCGATGAATATTGCAATGTTTTAACTACTAACGGCAGACAATATCTATTAATCACTATAATCTGAATATTCTACAGCAAAAATGTGTTGCCTTTAAGAAATAACCGGTCAAGTGCAAGTTGAATTTGCGCAATTAGTGTTCCGTGCGTTGATTGCTTTTAAAATAAAACATTTTGTTACAGATGTATAAAATGATTAGTGACTTCACAAAACACACCCCAAATGAGTTGTCAACAAAGTTTGTTTCCAATCTTTACTGAAATCTGATGACCTTGAACTTTTTGTTTTTTTTAAATACCATAAAAATTATTAAAGGTAATGCACTCGTGATAATTTTCGTTCAATCTACACCCCGTGCAGAATATTCCAGAATTTTTTTCAAAATTTTTTGATAAGTACTTTTCGAGATATGGCGGGGGACAGCGATTTTTCGCAATTTTTTAAAAATAATAAAAGAAAAGTGCGCGCAAGTATTACATTATATGTATATTTTTTACTCGTATTTTCACAAGCTTTCATTTGACACCACACTCGATGACCTAGTAAAAAATTTTTTTCTTCACTTCCGATTTAACCCCCCAAAATTAACCCCTTAAGTCAAAATTTAGCTCTCAAAACTACATGGCTCTGATGAGGCCATCAGTTCCTATATTATTGCCAAATTTCAACTTTCTATGCCAAATAGTTTCGGAGAAAATCGGGTGTGACAGACAGACAGACACCGAAGTGATCTTATAAGTGTTCCGTACGGAACACTAAAAATGTAAAGGAAATTTTAAACTTTGAGAAATTTTAATAGTTTTAGCAGAACACTTCACGTATTAAACTTGAATTTGTTAACGCGGGTACTTCACAGGCACAGCTGTACATATTGTAGAAAATTTGATTGATTTTAGGATTTATGTTTGAAAGTCAGGAAATATTTGTAAAATATTGGAAAATTCCTGGAAATTTAAGAAATGCTAAAAAACTTTTAAGTAGGGAATTCGAAAACAAAAACAGTATTAGAAATATGAGTTAGCAAATTGGACCAAAAATTTAGGAATATTCGTGAAGAAGATTTTCTTAGAAATAAAAATGAATGTACAAAATTTAATTTGGTACAAAAATATATATATATATATATATATATATATATATATATATATATATATATATATATATATATATATATATATATATATATATATATATATACAGGATACTTATATTAGGTTAGGTGGAAACTAATTGGGCAATTAATGTCATTTTTATTGTTTTTCATTTCACTATATTTATAATTAATATCATTAAAATAATTAATTTGTTTATGCATTGGATTAGTGATTATTCTAATTAATTGTGTAAATTGACTCATAAACTAAACAACCTGAACGGTAAAACTTGTACATAATAATAAAGTTCTTTAATTTTTTTTTTTTTTGAATAACAGTTATTAGTACCATTACTAGAGTATTACTGCATCAATCCATATTGTTCCGACTCTTGAAAGGGTCGGTTACATAAAAAATATTTTTAAGGAAATTAATGCAAAATAAAGACCTCTAGAGGGGAGCAGGTTACCTATGGTATGGTGGAATTTCCAATTATCGCTCCTGATCATGCTGATATGCTTAGCGAAATGCTCTTCAAGTACATAAATAAAATGTCTGTTGCAGTGGTAATAACTAGAGTATTACTCTTCAATCTTTTTTACTGGTTTGACACTTGTAAGGGTACATTGAAATACAACAAATATTTTTTTACGGAAATAAATGCAAAATAAATACCGCTGGAGGGGAGCAGAATACCTATGGTATGGTAGAATTTCCAATTATCGCTTCTGAATATGCTAATATGGTTAGCGAAACACGCATCATGTACAAAACACGTAAACTGAAAAGTTTTTGGTTTAGCTACTTAAAACACATTTTTTTAAAAAAAATTCTACTTTATTCATCAATATAGTCTCCTTCAAGAGCGATACAATCAGTCCAACGCTTTTCTAACATTTCTATACCTTTCTTGTAAAAGGATTTGTCTTTGCCTTCAGTTTCGGCGATAACTTCGTCACTGGAGCCAAAACTCTTTCCCGCGAGCATTTTTTTGAGGTCTGCGAATAGATAATAGTCCGTGGGGGCTAAATCTGGAGAATACGGTGGATGAGGAAGCAATTCGAACTTCAATTCATGCAATTTTGTCATTGTAACCATTGTGACACGGTGCATTATCTTGATGAAAGAGCACTTTTTTCTTGTTCATTTGGGGCCGTTTCTTTGCGATTTTTGCCTTCAAATGCACCAATAACTTTATATAATATTCGCTATTGATGGTTTTTCTCTTCTTAGCATAGTCGATGAAAATTACTCCATGCGCATCCCAAAATATAGAGGCCAAAACCTTCCCAGCCCTTTGTGGTGTCTTTGGTCGCTTGGGTCGGCTTTCACCGGCTGTTGTCCACTCAGTTAACTGCCGATTTGATTTCGGTGTGTAGTGGTGGATCCATGTTTCATCCATTGTCACATATCGCATGAAAAAATTCTTTTTATTACGCTTAAATAGCTCAAAACAGCGCTCAGAATCATCAACACGTTGTTGTTTTGGGTCCACTGTGAGCAAACGCGGTACCTATTTCGAACAGAGCTTTCTCATGCCCAAATGTTCATGCAAAATATGAACAACACGTTCTTTTGATATCTTTAGGGTGTCATCAGTTGCTATCTTATCTATTTTGTGGATTTTTTCGATATTTTCCCGTGTAACCATCTCATTTGGACATCCAGAGCATTCAGCATCATTTGTATCTGTATGACCGCGTTTAATTTCAGCATATCAGCAAATGGTGAGTGATTTTCCAGGAGCAGAGTCTCCGAAACACTTATCAAGCCATTGCTTTGTTTGAACGGTATTTTTTTCCATCAAAAAACAGTGTTTAATCAACACAGGAAATTCGATTTTTTCCATTGTTTTGAAAAGTAGCGTCACTAAAACCACTGACATCTGTGTGTCAGACCTAAAACTTTTTAGCCTACCTTTTAAATAAAATGTTTGTTGTAATGATAATAACTTTTATGCAGTGTTATTGTAACCAAAAATGAAAAATACAGCTTCTAAACTATATGTTTTATTTATTCGGACATCTGTTCTATGACAACCCGATAAACCGTTGTAGGTATGATACCATTTGATAGAATTTCTTAAACTGAATCATATCAAAATTTGATAGGTTAACGTTGAAAATCTCAATTTTTTACCATTGCTATAATGTGGTTAGGAAATTTGTTAGATAACAAATTCCTGATGTCCGTTAAGAGTATGTACAAGTTTTTCATATGCTCTTTATGTGCATTACAAGGTGACGTTGATTGATTTCTGAAGTTAGTATTGTTTCCAAAGTTATTTTATAGTATTTGATGATGTATTTGATGCGGTTGTAGATAAATTATTGTGTGCCGGGAGTGTAAAAAGGCACATTTCGTATTAGCAATAAACGTATAATATTCGGTTTACTTATAGTGCCGCACTAGTGCGAAACTTACTATTTTCAACATTTATAATACAATATGCTATATTGAATATAACAAGGTCACATATTTAAGCATTTATAGACTATAACAAATTATAAATGCGTTACGAGCTTGCCGTGTAGGTTCAAGATATATCAGATTCATCGAAACCATATATAACGACGCAACCAGTATAGTGAAATTTAATTTAGAAACAACTCAATGAAGACTAATGCAAGAAGACTACATACCAGCGGAGCTTTTCACCTTTTCAATGGAGCATGTACACAAAAATGTGAAATAGGGAGAACATGATATAAACATTGAAGACATTAAGGCACAAAAATTAAATGGACTAGTATATGCAGACAATCTAGTGCTCAAATAAAATAGGTAAAAGAAAAAATCACTGAAAATAGGACTGAACACTAATGAAAAGATCCAACGACGAACCCAGTATGTTAAATGCATGGAGGATAGAAGTACAATAATACATGTACCTGGGATAAATTATAAGAATAAACAGAGAAATGCAAGCAGTAAATTTAAATAGGAGCATCAGACCCGCGTGCACAGCATTTGTATGGTTAAAGAATATGTTCCAGGAAAAATCAATAGATTTAAGACATACATGAAAATGAAGATATTAAATCAATATATTATTCTAGTCCTGCTATGTGGAACAGAGACATGGGTAATCACAAAAGCCACATTGAGAGAGCAATCTTAAATATTACGCTAAAGGATAAGAAATATTTAGAAAGGAGTAGAAAACGAACCAAAATAAAAGATGAGAAAAACACAATACATGTAACTAGAATGAAAAGTGCAAGATGGGCAAGAAAAAAAAACAATGAGAAGAACAAGAATCCAGGGTATCCCATACTAAAATGTTATATGCCGTAAGGAATGTGGCAGGAAATAGTTGAATGAACGTATAAACGCGGATGGAGGGCAAACGAGGAGGTGTATGTCCACTCATGGACCATAAATGATGGATATAGATATGATATATTGCACTCTACTAAACTCCCTATTTCTCTATTCGTCTTATATTTTATTACTAAACAGTAAAACTAGAAAGTAAGTCATCTTTCATTTTTTTTTTAGTTTTCACTTACATATAATTTATCTTAATTTCCTCATGAATCATAATGTAACTGTACATATATTTTACCTGTATGATAAATAGTTTCTTAAAATCTATTTTCACAAAATTAACTGTTCAATATATAACCTACTTATTCTGGGTCAGCAGTGATTGCCGATGAATTATTTTCAATTTACTTCAGTGTTATGAACACCTTTTAGTTGTTACGTATTGTTTTTTATTTACAGTAATTACTGAAATACTTAAAAGCACATTACTGTATTAAGTAAATAACTAACAGGTTTATTTTACATCTTACGGATTGCCATAAATTCTTTATTTAAGAAGGCAAGTGCAAGTTGTATTTGCGCAATTAGTGTTCCGTACCGTGATTACCGTTAAAATAAAAATTAGCTACCTAATAGCCAATAAATGAATCTAGTAGTAAAAGTTAATATTTACTATCTAAATATTTGTTTAATTATAAATAAATAAAATAAAATTCTAACCCTTCACCATTCTGTCATGCCACATAGTTTTTTTATATCAGAAAAATTATCAAACGTAATGCACTCGTGATAAGTTTCGCTCAATCTACTTTTATTTAGACTATTCCAGAATTTTTTCGAAATTTTTTGATCAATACTTTTCGAAATAGGGTGGGGGGACAAAGGCTTTTGGCCATTTTTTTAAAAATAATATAAAGGAAAGTGTGCACAGTATTACATCATATATATTTTTGAACTCGTGTTTTCAGAAGTTTTCATTTGACACTCCACTCGATGACCTGGTAAAAAAAATGTTTTTTTTCACTTCTTATTTCATTCCCTCAAAACTAATCCCTTTAGTCAAAATTTAACTTTCAAAACTTCACGGCTTGAGCCATCATATCCTATATTTGTGCCAAATTTCAACTTTCTACGTCAAACAGTTTCACAGAAAATAGGGTGAAAGTCGAACAGATGGACAGACAGACAGATACCGAAGTGTTCCGTACAGAACACTAAAAATTAGAAATTTGATAAGATTTTCAGTTCTTTAGAAGATGTTAAAATCTAAAAAGTTATATTAACCATTTGTTATTTCCGAGCTGTGTTCTGTAAGAATGGAAATTGAATTTTCTGAAATTGTTTGAATATTGCATAATACAGGGGTGCTGAAACGGTCGATCTCGAGAAAAAAATTCCGATATAGAACTATTCACAAATTTTGTTTTAGGTAACTAAAACAAAATGTAATGAACAAACTATTAAAATTTATTCGATCCACAATTAGGCCAGAATAACCCCCTCATCACTTTCTTTTATTGTAATAACCCCCTGCTAGCGGCAAAAGGCGGCTTTATCAAAGGAACGCGCGGTACTTGTCAAAGAAAAGCCGCGTTTTTGATTCCCGCCGATTTTTCTAGAAACTTTGGGCGGCGTGTTTGACGGGAACATTCGAGACTTCGTTCGCGCCGATATAAATGTTGCGCCTGCAGGAATAGGAGTCAGTCTGAGTTGTAACTTGAAGGCGATACATCGATACAAAGTTTATTAATAAATAGTCCAAAATGAGTGCGGCGAAGAAAAGTAAAACTTATCATTTTAATAACGATTGGGAGGAAGAATTTTTCTTTTGTATGGTAAAGGATAAGTGCATTTGTCTCATTTGCCGTGCGTCAGTTGCAATACCTAAGCGTTCATAAAAACTATGAAAAGGATTTTCCGTCACAGAGTGAATTAAGAAAACGAAAAGTACGTGATTTGATAACTTGTTTGAAAAAAGAACAACCCATGTTCACAAGACCAGCCAAACAATCAAAAGCTGCAACGGATTGGTTGTAAAGGAAGCATTTATTGAAGCGGGTGAGACTTTATTTGGAGATTTTAAAAATAAAACAGAGATTATGTCTGCTATTAGAGAACTTCAGTTATCTCGTCCGACTGTTACAAGGCGTGTTGAAGTCATGAGTCAGGACATGGCAGATAAACTAAAACATGATATCATGGAATGTACATACTTTTCTTTACAGTTCGACGAATCCACCGATATGACGGACACTGCCCAGCTGTGTATTTTTATTCGAATGGTATTCAATGACATGTCGGCTAAGGAAGAGTTTTTGACAATGATTCCTCTGAAAGGAAAGACCCGTGGCAAAGATATATATGACGTTTTCTTCAATTTTGTAACAAACTACAAGCTATCAATATATAAACTAGTGTGCATTACAACCGATGGAGCACCAGCAATGACTGGAAACAAAAACGGTTTTGTGGCATTGTGTCGAGCTAATGATGGATTTCCCTTCATTTTTCTCCTTCCATTGCATTATACATCAACAAGTTTTGTGTTCAAAGTTCTAAACATGGAGGAGATTATGGGCATTGCAATAAAAATTGTGAATTCTATCCGTGCACGTAGCTTGTAACGACGGCTCTTTAAATTGCAGTTGGAAGATAGTGAGTTAGCTGAACACACTGATTTAGTTCTACACACGGATGTCAGGTGGTTGAGTCGCGGAAAATTCCTAGAAAGGTTTCAAGAATTATTGCCCGAAATAACAGCTTTTCTGGACGAAAGAGGTGATGACACTCAGATGCTGAAAAACGGAAAATGGCTGACTGATTTGGCTTTTTTGACAGACATCACAATGCATTTAAACACCATTAATTTGGAGCTTCAAGGTCAAAATATCGCAATCGACTAACTGACGAACATATATCATCATGCTTGCGATTAGCACTCGGTAATTACGTACCATCTTATGAAAAGTATGCTGAGGACATGCAGTGCCACGCTTCAACATCCAAACTCACTCTTTAGTTAAGTTTAGACACTAGAACTCATTTGTTTTGTAAGAACCAATAAACTCGCAATTTTAAATAATTATGAGTTTTTTCATTGACATTTTAGACCAGACCTACACTTACCTTGACTAAAAAAATGCATATTGTGCGGAAAACTAATATCTATGCCACGATACACCCTACCTAGACGACAATCCTGCATCACACTTACTTGCAGCCTCTCAGAGTCGATCGATCGTAGTTTAACAATATTGAGGTAGATCGCCAGCAGTTCAAGTTTGAGCACCCCTGGCATAATATAACTCTTAATTTTTTTTTTTTTTTTGAAGCGTGGCCCATTTGAGACTTATTAAAATACCTACAGGAACACAGCAGGCACTGTGGTACTTGTTAAGACCAGTTAAGAAATGCTTCATTTTATTTAAACGACACTCGAACAAGGCCAAGTCCAGAAGAATCACACGAGTTAAACAAAATTGTATTTTTTAACGTGTTACATACAAGATTTTTTTTTTAATTTTAACAATGATATTTAATATAAACTAACGCAATTATTAATTTTAAAAATTACAATAAAAAGTCTGGTAGACGGTGGTGCGCCGAATAGAACAAGAGATGTGCACTGAAATTCCAACCTGTTGAGACAACTGCAGTTTGTTTATGACTTATTATTTTCCCTCTTTTAAGGTTTTTAACAGATTTTCCTCTGTTTGTTTAAACTCTTAAAGTTTGTCTGACACTATTTCCCTGTTATATGGAGCTTCGCTTGTTTAACGGATAATTGGATAGTTTTTTATTGAAAACTTCCATTGAAAATATAATAAGTTCACCCTCCAAAGATCTCCAGTGTTGCTAAGAATTTCTTTTTTTTTTTTGTTTTTTCTATTGTCCGTTTTAAATAACACTGATCTTGAATTTATTATATTTGAGAATACTATAATACAATAATATCCATAATGAGTCGTTAAGACAGAAAATAATAAAACCTTACTCATGTCAATAAACTCAGAAAATAACATATAACATAAAATATCCAAATTTAGTAAACCTGCAATGATTATAAAGTGTTAGGAAGACTCATCAATGCCAAATATACTGACACACCAGTTTAATGTATGAGTCAGTTAATGCAATTTTCTGAAGCTTGCATCTCGTAGACAATCCGAAATATATTTTTGGAATTTTTACTGGACTGAAAAGGCAACCTATCCAATTTTTGTAGTGTAGCTTCGTGAGTGAAAGTGGAGGACCTTAAGTTGGTTCTTGTAAATATAGTCTTCCATTATATCCCGTGACAAAACTTGATTAATGAACTACGGTGCCCGTAGGTAAAAAAAAAATTGTTTTGTTATATTGGTAATAATATGAGTAATTCGCCTTATACAAAGGAAGTATTAGATTCAGTCTTCTAATCTCGATGCATTGACGTCGGAGTGACTCTCCGACACGAACCGTCGGGGAGTCACTACAATTTGACATCTAATCCCAAGAACCATGATTCTAATTATAATATAATATGAGAAATATTAGATTATAATTAATTTTAGTATAACTTTGTAAAAAAAAATAAAAAGGTTCATTTGTTGTGTGTATTAATAATTTATTTGAATTATAATATGTAGTACATATGTCCTATCTAAACGCTTCAACTAAGTGAAGTGGGTTGGCTCGTTGCCAAAACAGCTGCTTTACGTTCCTGCATTATTGTTTACACAAAATATGGACAGATGGGTCGTTACCGTATTGCAGGAGTAGGTTGTAACCTACTTCGCGTATAGCGGGTCATTGATTTTTAATTATCATTAATTGTTCACCTCTTATTTGAAAATTGTCTTCTATAGTAAATTGAACTATTACTTTTATTTTTCTATTAACAGTAGGATAGAATGAGTCTGTGTTACTTATATTTGTGTCAATTAATTAATTTTTCTACAAAGTAGAAGGTTTTGTAATTTAATTCATATATTAATTTATTATTTTTTTTTACAAATTCTGAAATAAAGTAAGTGAAAAAAAAAAACTACATAGGACTATGCCTACAGGGAGACAATTGTTTCTTTATTTTCTTAAGATCCTGATGCCGGTCACCATTTTATTTTTTGATTAATTTGGTGATTGTTTTAAGTATTCCCAAAAAATCCAGACGAACAGCATCCTAAGGGGCCCAGCATGTTATTTTGGAAAAAGAAGAAATTATTGATAAACTATTAGAGCTTACTAACATCACGCCACCTATTTTTGTTTGGCGACTTTGTAGACTTTAAGAATTTAAAAATAATTTTTTCCTTTAGAAAAATAATTCTAGGGGTACCCCAGGGTACTGGTTACATTTTGGGAACTAGTTATATTAATCACAAAATAATAAAGAGTGCTTCATAAGTCACTGCATCCAAACCCTTTGTATTTAAATTTAAATTTTTATATAAATTTTCCAAAAAAAAAAAAATAAAAAGCAGCATGGCTTTGAGCACTTTTGTGCAAACGATTCACCCTTGTAAGTTTCATTTTCTATCAGTTTATTCATAATAAGCATTTCACGAAACTTTATTTACGATGCTTTAGTATTACGGAATAGTTTAATGGAAAGGACAATATGGCGTAGTAACCCATTTGGCGACAAGACAACGAAGTATTTTGATATTTCGTATTTGTCATGCAAATTTTGACAAATAATATATATATATATATATATATATATATATATATATATATATATATATATATATATATATATATACTGGTAAGCAAAAAAATCGACTGAAACGGTTTTGCTTAATTTAACACCGATCCTTGAATTTAATTTTCAAACAGTGGTATTACTTTTGGTATCATTAGAATGCTGATTTTCTACTCTTTCCAATAATATCAAAAACATTGGGATTTCCAGAAAGTTTTACTTATAAAAACGGTTTTACTCAATAGAACCTTTCTTGCTCGCTTAGCAACCTACTCGTTGCGCGCTATTCATCCTTATAAAAACACATGGAACTCCATTTTCCTATCATTCCTTTATCGGATCTTGAACCGTCAACATCTCTGCTATACCTGCTCATTACTTACGCCATCGGAAAATGCATATCACTTCGGAAGAAACGTCACTAGTCATTGCCGTATTGCAAGGAGAGCATAGCTAACGTGAAATCGCTACCCAACTGCACCTGAGTCAGTCAGCTGTCTCCAGTGTCTACAAACGTTACCAAAAAACTGGCACCTTTATATGAAGATTAGCATCAGGAAGAAGAAGGTGTACCTCAGAGCGAGACGACTGCTTCATTGACAACTCAACTCTAAGAAATCTTCACTTGACCGGCGTTGAGGTCCATCAGGAGCTCTGACAAGTTCATGGCCTAGCTGTCAGTCATTGGACAGTGAGAAGAAGACTTAAAGAAGCTAACCTAACTCCGAAGAGACCAGCTAATGGACCCAAATTGACAGCAGCTCATCGACAATCGCGACTTAGATTTACCCGAGAACATGTCGACTGGACCTTAGAGCAATGGCCGTTTTATTCTCCGACGACTTCCAAATGTGCCTACATGGCAATAATGGAAGAAAATGAGACTATATGAGGCCTGGGGAGCGCTATGCGCAGTGCTGCATTATTGAAACCGTTGCCTGTTGGGGAGGTTTTGTCATGGTGTGGGGAAGCATCTCACTAGTCGCGAAAACCGATTTGGTTTTCGTGACTGATGAGACTCGTAGCGGTGGATTAACTGCTCACCGGTACATCGAGGAGATTCCGCAGGAACATGTCGTTCCTTACGTTGGGTTTGTTGGCGATAGCTTCGTGCTAATGCACAAAAATCCGAAAATCCACATGCTGCGGCATCGATGCAGCAATACCTGAGGGAAGTGGGAATATCCACATTAAAGTAGCCTACAAGAAATCCTGACCTCAGTTCAATGGAGCATGTGCGGGATGAGCTCAAAAGATGAAGGAAGAGTGGGGAAGAATCTCACAGACAGCGGTGAAAAAGCTCACCTGCTCAATGAAAAACCGGCTGGAAGCAGTAATAAGGGCTATTGGGGGTAATATAAAATATTGATTTTGGTTTTTATCAGTAAATTTAATCGTAAAACTTAAAATTTGTTTAATTTTTCCTTTCTCGTACCCCTATTTTCCATCTTTGTTCTCCTTGTTTCCCATTTCAATCATTTTAATCAGTAAAAAGCATGAGGTATGCTATGGAATTTGGTAACATTAGCAAGAGAATAGAATGGGCTTCCAAATGATACTAAAATCAGTAAAAATATATGAACATTAAATTCTAGGATCCATGTTAAATGAAAGAAGTTTGAGTCGATTTTCTTGCTAACCATAATATTTATATATATAGACAGGGTGTCCGAGTTTTCCCTGTACATAGAGTTACTGTGGATTTCTGGGATGAAAATATGATCATGTAACTCAACTTATCTTAGTCCAAAAATTCGTAATTTTTGGGATACAGGGTGCCAAAGTTATACTTTTATTTTAGTTTTTCTTAAATAGCTCTCTTAATAATTGTACTGTTTGTACAAGATTCGGTGCTAAGGTGTTTTCTGAGATGAGAAAACGAAATCAGTTCACAGTTTTGTTATAAATTGTAGGGGGCTCCATTTATTACACTGTGTATACTTTTAAATTGTCATAACTTTTTTATACCACTCTGTATGATATTTTTAATTAAAATTTCGTATTTTCCGTCTTCTCCTGTCTAAAAGAGCTCTCTTGGTAAATGTTAACATTTTTTAATTCCATCCACACTTCATCCAGGTTTATGACAGGTCCAAAAGAATAGTCTTTGAAATTTGGAGCATGCTTAAAGGCAAACGGGCTCACAACAATAATAAATTTAAATACCATCGGACCAACAACAGTAGGAATATAAAAACCAACTGGCTAAGGGCGTAAAAGATTACCCACAAATTGATAAATTTGTAATCAATAAATAAAAACATCCCACTATCTCAGAAACTGTTGCTCGGAGCAACATTTACCAAGAGAGCTTTTTTAGACAGGAGAAGGTGAAGAATACGAATATTTAACTAAAAATATCATACAGAGTGGTATCAAAAAGTTATGACAATTTAAAAGCATGCACAGTTCAATAATTGGCATCCCCTACAATTTACAACAAGACTGTGAGCTGATTTCGATTTCCCATCTCAGAAAACTGCTTAGCACCGAATCTTGTACAAATAGTACAATTATTAAGAAAGCTACTTAAGAAAAACTGAAATAAAAGTATAACTTTGACACTCTGTATCTCAAAAATTACGAACTCTATGTACACGGAAAACTGGGACACTCTGTATATATATATATATATATATATATATATATATATATATATATATATATATATATATATATATATGTATATATATATATATATATATATATATATATATATATATATATATATATATATGTATATATGTATGTATATATGTATGTATATATGTATGTATATATGTATGTATATATGTATGTATATATATATATATATATATATATATATATATATATATATATATATATATATAAATTATAAGATTTTTTAAAATGTATATTATTTTCCTCAATATATCGATACATAGTTAATTTTTGGATTCACTTAGAGTTATTTGATATATCAGTAACTACCAATATATAAAAAAAAATTCCATCCCTACATTTAAAATAAAACGTAACCATAGAATTACGTGCTTTCGATTGGATAGAATATGATTTGTTTTTTATCTTTTCAGGTGTACTTTACATCGATTCAAACAATCAAATTCAATCCAATGTGCCAGATCCCAAAGACGCCTTTTCCTATTATCGAAAAATTGTAGCAGTAATTTTGTTTTTGGCATTGTGCGTGCTGCTGTTTCTGCTATGTGGCCTGTGTTTCTGCTGTTGTCGATGCTGCGGGAATTGCGGGGCTAGATCTCAACCGGCTGATAAGAAAAAAGATACTTGCAAGAAAATTATACTGGGAACATTGTTGATAGTGCTCGGTACAGGATTACTGTAAGTTTCCCGAATTTTTTATATATAAAAATAATAAAATCTTATAGTTAAAATTACCAAATGCCATGAACAATAATGCCTATTAGAAATTTTCTCTCCATTGATAATGGCTAAATGGCAGAGGTTTTTCTTTAAAAATTTACGAACAATTTTTTGTAACAATAAATATTACGCGAAATTATTAAGACGTGTGATAACTATTAAATTATTAAAGAATAATCATTCTGTTTAACAGTTTATCATAAACCTCTTGTCATCTTGTCTCGTAGATACAAAAATTGATTCAGTGTGACGGACCGTATGGGAAATCTCTCTTTTTTGATCATAAATTAAGTCTTGAATGCATTTAGAAGGTTGAATTTCTACAAATATTTCGACAAGATCTGAATTACAGTCAGTTAACTTTTATATTTTCATTATAACTATTTATCTCTTGAAAAATCACGCTGCCTGCGGCGAAGGGCCGACAGTCTGCTAACCGCTCTGCCAGCTTATATGGCTGCAGCGAGTCAGTCTCCAGTGAAGTACTAAATCCTAGCCCGACTGATGAGTCGTCGGGCGAGACCCATCTTGGGATAGATTGACGAACAAGATAACGGTGGGTAGACTGCTGGAATATGGGCCCTCTTCCGTTTTCAGTTATATATATATATATATATATATATATATATATATATATATATATATATATATATATATATATATATATATATGTGTGTGTGTGTGTGTGTATATCATCACCCGGTCTATATATATATATATATATATATATATATATATATATATATATATATATATATATACACCGGGTGACCCAGCCAACATGTAACACCCTGTAATTTATTTTATTTTGAAAGTTACATATTTGTATTTTTAGATACCAGAATGGGACATTATTAGGCTTTATTATCGCTTAAGAAATATTTTTAACTACTTCCGGTTTGACCGGAAGTAACTACAACTTTCTTATTTTTAATGGAACCCTGTATATTTTTTTATCAATTTCAATTCGCTTTGAAATTCTTTTTCCAACGATGTATCACAAGTTTACATTTGTTTGACCGGCAAAAACTGATTTAAACTCTTAGACTTAGGCGGCCATGGCGGATATACTAGAAATTGTTTTTGTTAGTTTTATCTCACTTTGGAAAGAATTTAAGACTATTCATTTATCGTGCCATTTTCGCGAGTCTAAGTCGCTTCTACAAAATTTTATGCTTTACATTCAGTTACAGAATTTTGTCTTTAAATAATGATCAATATCGCCGAAATTAAGATAGGAACACATATATTTTATTTAACCTAGTTACACATTACAGGTTTTTGCCAACATACATCTAACAGAACTATCTAACGACAATTGGATTTAATATTATTTTCAGAAAATGAACCGTTTGATTATGCGATAATGTGATATCAACAAGTTCTATTACGAACTTAGTAGGCTGTGATAAAACAGACGAACCGAAAGTCATGGTTGCTGCATGTTACCAAAATGGCCATTATTATTGTTTACTTTACTCAAAAATAATTTTTCGTTAACAAAAATGTACTCAACGGATGAAAAAGTAGACATGTTATTAATTTATGGAGAGTGCAGAAAGAATAGCCGACAAGCCGCCGAGTTGTACATGGCAAGATATCTCGATAGGAGGCACCACCCAACAATTATTTTTTAAGGGAAGAGCAGCCGTTTAGAAGGCAACCAATTGAATCTGCTGATGTATTTATTGATGACGAAGAGTCAGAAGTCAATGTATTAGCCATTGTTCAGGTAGATCTTACAATTTCTATAAGATATGTTGAAGAACAAACCGGTGTAAATGATGGAACCGCTCGCCGCATTTTAAGAAAATATAAATTCAGATCCTACAAATATCAAATAAATCAACATTTATTTCAAACAGATTACCAAAGAAGAATGGATTATTATAATTGGTTTTTGCAAAGATACCACCTTGATAACCAACTTCATCACAACATTCTATTTTCGGATGAATCTAGATGTACCAATTTGGGTACATTTAATCGTAACAATACTCGATATTGGGCCCCAGAAAATCCTAGAATTGTGTGTGAAAGTGCCTATCAGGAAAGATTCGGCTTTAACGTGTGGTTGGGTATCCTTGACACAAGATTTATTGGTCTTATTATATCTGAGGGTGCGTTAAATGGAGAAAGATATTTGTAGTTCATTCAAAATGTTGAGATTTTTTAGAAACTTTACCTTTAAATCGTGGAGACGTTATTTTCCAGCAGAATGGCGCTCCAGCCCACGATAGTAGAAATGTAGTAAACTACTTGAATTAAAGATTTGGTGTAAATTGGTTAGGTACCAATGGACGTAATAAGTGGCCTGCAAGATCGCCAGATCTTACGCCTCTTGATTTTTTTATATGGAACCATCTAAAGAAAAAGTTTACGGAAATGATTTAGAAATGCGCTTAAGAAGAGCAGTAACTCAAATTACTGAAATTCAGTTGGAGAACGGTGAGGAAAACAAGATTGTGTAGGATTAACAACGGACAGCATTTTTAAATTTATATCTAGTATAAAATAGTTTTATCTATTTATTTTTATCGTGTTAGTTAGTTAAAATATTACTTCTTTTTAATATTAATTAATTACAATTATCGGTTTTGTTGTGTTATTATTAAATGTTTTGGTTTTATTATTTGTATTTAAATAGTTATTTAATAAATAGGTTTCTTATTTTCTGAAAATAATAATAAATGCAATTGGCGTTAATAGTTCTGTTAGATGGTTGGCAAAAAAAAAACCTCTAATGTGTAACTAAGATAAATAAAAAATATGTGTTCCTATCTTAATTTCGGTAATATTGATCATTATTTAAAGAGAAAATTCTGTAACTAAATGTAAAGCATAAAATTTTGTAGGAGCCACTTAGACTCGAGAAAATGGCAGCGATAAATGGTTAGTCTTAAATTCTTTCCAAAGTGAGATAAAACGAACAAAAACAATTGCTAGTATATCCACCATGGTTTAAATTAGTTTTTGCCGGTCACCTGTCAAACAAATGTCAACTTGTGATACATCATTGGAAAGAGAATTTTAAAGCGAATTGAAATTGATAAAAAAATATACAGGGTTCTATTAAAAATAAGAAAGTTGCAGCCACTTCCGGTCAAACCGGAAGTAGTTAAAAGTATTTCTTAAGTGATAAAAAAGCCTAATAATGTCCCTTTCTGGTACCTAAAAATGCAAACATGTAACTTTCAAAATAAAAATTACAGGGTATTACATGTTGGCTGTGTCACCCGGTATATATATATATATATATATATATATATATATATATATATATATATATATATATATACATATACATACATACATACATACATACATACATACATACATATATATATATATATATATTATAATATATATATATATATATATATATATATATATATATAATATATACATACATACATACATACATACATACATACATACATACATACATACATACATACATATATATATATATATATATATATATATATATATATATATATATATATACATACATACATACATACATACATACATACATACATACATACATACATACATATATATATATATATATATATATATATATATATATATATATATATATATATATATATATATATATATATATACATACATACATACATACATACATACATACATACATATATATATATATATATATATATATATATATATATATATATATATATATATATATATAATATATATATATATATATATATATATATATATATATATATATATATATATATATATATATATATATATATATATATATATATATATATATATATATATATATATATATATATACATATATATATATATATATATATATATATACATATATACATTTATATATATATATATATATATATATATATATATATATATATATATATATATATATATATATATATATATATATATATATATATATATATATATATACATATATATATATATATATATATATATATATATATATATATATATATATATATATATATATATATACATACATATATATATATATATATATATATATATATATATATATATATATATATGTATATATATATATATATATATATATATATATATATATATATATATATATATATATATATATATATATATATATATACATATATACATATATACATATATACATATATACATATATATATATATATATATATATATATACATATATATATATATATATATATATATATATATATATATATATATATATATATATATATATATACGTATATATATTTATTTATTTATAGTTGATCTTCCAGTTTTTGCTTTATTTCCTGTACGACACGGATAGAGGATTCTGTAGATGAATTGTGTTTTTTTTTTTTGAACTGTTGATCCATAAATAAAATTTTGGTTATAGCAGAGCTGAAATTAAAATATTTTCTTCAAAAATTTACATGAAAAAAATTGTCACTATAAGAGCTAGTGGAAAAATAATTATTGCATTACAAAGTGTTCCTTGAAAAATGACATATGTAGACCACAAACGTCCTATTAAATTTGCCAAAGGTGAATCGATGTTTTATGCAAAAATATTCATTAACTGAACCATTTATTTTTAATGATTCATCGGTAAAACTGATCAGAATGTCTCCCAGGTTCAACTTAACCGTTTTCAACCTTCCGATAAAATGTTGTGAGTTTGTAACAAACGAAATAGTTTTTCTTTGTTAAATAATTTCAAAGATTTGCAAAATATGTACGTAATTTGTATATTGAATAATCTATTGCACTGACGATTGGACGAAGTGGTATATTGGTTTTTGGAAACCGTAAAATCGAGGAATCTTGGACTGGAATGAAACGGTTTTTTTTGTTCAGAAGAAGAACTAAATAATTTGATTACGTTTGTAATTCATCTCTCGATTGTACTGGTCGGGTCGATTTAAATTTCTCACAGACTTCAATATTTGGGAGAAAATTGGATATTGCTTAAAATCATCAAAACATAGAATTCGTATGGAACGGTATACCCATGAGAAACTGAGAGATCAATATCCGCTAGAATTAAAGAACACGAAAAGTAAATCAAAAAGAAACTAATTATTCAGTCGGCCATTGCTGACTATCACTACTCTACAGGACAGCAATGTAAGGGAAGCCAAAGTTCTGCTTCATGCTCAAATTTCTATAATTAAGTTAGAATTATAAATAAATAAATGCTTTATTTCAAATCAATATACATGGTATATGAAATGACGTTAAAATAAAGAAAATATAACAAATAATTACAAATCCTCACAAAAATCCCTAAGCCTATATGGTTCTGCGGTTATTAATAAATTCTTAATCTTTGCTTTGAATCTTTTGATAGAGTTAATACTTTTGATTTGGTTTGGTAGAGCATTCCATAAATTTACACACATATAAAGGGGCGATTTTTCAGTAATTGTAAGTCTATGCACTAAATATTTAAAATCAATTGTTCTGGTGTCATAGCCATGTTCTGATTTAAATTCAAATAGATTTTTATTTTGAAAGTGAAACACTAAGTTTTCGTAAATATATATCGAATACACGGTCATCATGCCTATATCTTTAAACACCGATCTACAGCTTTGTCGATAATTCATTTTTTTTACGATTTTCAAAATTCGTTTAATTCGTAATAATAAAGACATTTTCTACCATGCTATCCCTTCCCCAGAATATAATACCATACTTAAGAACCGATTCAAAATTGGCATAATATAGTATTCTGAGAGAAGTTTCGTTCAAATATTTACTCAATACCCTTATACCATAACACACTCAGTTTAATTTCTTACATAATTGGGTTATTTGATATGACCAGTCCAAATGTTCATTTATGTAAATTCCCAAAAATTTAGCATGTTGGGTTAGTTCAAATTTTTCATTATCAAAATCAGTGTGTCCTGGCACAGCAATATTTAACTGTTTTGTTTTAAACAAAAGGAAATTTGTTTTTGCTTTATTCACAATCAATTTATTTGTGCAAGACCAATCAGTCACCCTATCAAAAAATTCTTTTGCTTTGGTTATGAGATCTTCTATAGTCTTACAGCTAATAATTAAATTTGTATCATCTGTATACTTTACAATATGCTGATTTGGAGACTCCAGTAATAGGTAAAGATCATTTATAAAAATTATGAACAGGATTGGGCCCAATATGCTCCATTGTGCGATTCCCACATCATTAGCTAAGATTTTTGAATATGCAGTTTTACCATTTTTAGTGTTCCGTACGGAACACTTATAAGATCACTTCGGTGTCTGTCTGTCTGTCTGTCTGTCTGTTACACCCGATTTTCTCCGAAACTATTTGACATAGAAAGTTGAAATTTGGTAATAATATAGGAATTGATGGCCTCATCAGAGCCATGTAGTTTTGAGAGTTAAATTTTGACTTAAGGGGTTAGTTTTGGGGGGTGATATAGGAAGTGAAAAAAAATTTTTTTACTAGGTCATCGAGTGTGGTGTCAAATGAAAGCTTGTGAAAACACGAGTAAAAAATATATATATAATGTAATACTTGCGCGCACTTTTCTTTGTATTATTTTTAAAAAATCGCGAAATATCGCTGTCCCTCGCCTTATCTCGAAAAGTACTTATCAAAAAATTTTGAAAAAATTCTGGAATATTCTCCACGGGGTGTAGATTGAACGAAAATTAACACGAGTGCATTACCTTTAATAATTTATCTGGCATATAAAAAAAACAAAAATTTCAAGGTCTTCAGATTTCAGTAAAGATTGGAAACAAACTTTGTTGAAAACTCATTTGGGGTGTGTTTTGTGAAGTCACTGATCATTTTATACCTCTGTAACAAATTTTTTTCAACGTACGGAACACTAATTGTGCAAGTTCAACTTGCACTTGACCGGTTTTTTCGTTACGGTCACCGTTTGCATTCTATTATTTACATACGATTTAAGCCATTTTAATGCATTACCCCTTATTCTATATTTTTTAGCTTTTAAAACAAGTAATTCCCTATCTAGGCAATCATAAGCTTTTGTTAAATCTAGTAGCATAGCAAGAGTAAGATCTCCCTTTTCCAGGTGCTCAAGAATATTTTTAATGAAGGCAAAAATGGTTGTTTGCGTTGATTTACCCTTTAAAAACCCATGCTGACAACGACTAAATAGATTATTTTGTTTAAAAAAAATTATTATTCTGGTGCTCATTGCATATTCTTATGCAATGAGCACCTTATCTTAGAGAGCATATCTTAGAGAAGCCTGGTAGCAGACTTATAGGTCTGTAGTTGTCCAACATTTCTGGATCCCCTTTTTTAAAGCAAGGTTTTATTAATGCTACTTTTAGATTATCAGGGAATATTCCATACTTGAACGAGTTATTTATAATATAACATAAGACATTTTTCAACTCGGTCGCTGAGCTTTTTACAATGCTGGTTGGAATCTCATCAATTCCACTGCTGTGTTTATTTTTTATTTTCTCTGTTATCTCACAAATTTCATTTGGTGTTACAGGATTCAAAAATATTGAACTTATATTATCATTAATTTTTAAACTAAATGGAATTTTTGTTAGGTTATTTACAAAATCTGGTACAATCGATAGTAGGAAGTTGTTATAATTAGTGGCGATTTGTTCCGGTAAACCCGGCACTTTTATATCACGGTTAGTTCCTAATCCATTCATTTCTTTGCATATCGACCACCAAGTGATACCAATTTTCGAACACTTTTCGCTTCTCTTGCAGACACCATCGATCATTTACAAAGTAACCATCCAAGTGCCGAAATTGCCATCCTGGGCGACTTTAATGTCCACAATATCAACTGGCTCAAATATTCAAATACTACCGACGAACAAGGTCGTGAAGCTGAATCATTCTCAATCAGTTATGGCTTAACTCAGCTTATTGACGAACCAACACGGATCCCTGATCGAGACGGGGAGTTCGCCAGTCTTCTTGATCTGTTTTTAACCACCAATCCGGAGATTTACACGGTCACCGTAAATCCGCCGTTAGGTTCTTCCGACCATAAACTGCTTTCGACATCGAGTATCCTGCCAATCAGTGACAGAGAGGCGCCTAGGCCGCGCAAGATTTGGCACTACAAATCTGCTAAATGGGAAGATCTCATGGAATACTTTCGAACTTTCCCTTGGATGGACGTTTGTTTTCGATCCGATAACCCATCTGACTGCGCCAGGGAGGTCTCCGATGTTATTTTGGCTGGTATGGAAGCTTACATCCCTTTTTCGAAGAAATGCTCCTCCAACGGCAAGCCTTGGTTCGACCGAAAATGCAAAGAAGCTGTTGCTTCTAAACATATTGCCTACCGACAATGGCGTGAAAATCCTAACACCTTAAATCGAAACATCTTTGTTCATGCCCGGAACAGATGCAAGGGAATTATCGACGAAACCAAGGAGGCACACAATCAACGAATTAGAAACAAACTTCTCGCTTGTCCCAATAATTCCAGGTCCTTTTGGGCAGTCGCTAAGGCAGTTAGTCAAAACTTTACCAAATCCACGATACCACCACTCACACGGCCAGATAATTCCATTGCAACCACACCTGTTGAGAGAGCGAACTTGTTGGCTGAACTCTTTGCTTCACATTCTACTGTCGATTTCCAAGGAAAAACACCACCTACTATTCCCATATTGCAGTCAAGGATGCCCGATGTTGTCTTCAGACAGCGCATCATAAAGCGTATTTTAATGAAGCTAGACACCAGGAAGGCTTCTGGCGCTGACGGAATACCTGCCATAGTTCTCAAAAATTGTGCAAGGGAACTAACACCAGTTTTCTGTAGACTTTTTAACCTATCCTACAGAAAGGGAATATTTCCGTCCTGCTGGAAGTGTGCCACGGTTCAGCCGATACCTAAAAAAGGTAAGAAGACCTTGCCAAATAACTACCGACCAGTTGCACTGCTTTCAATAATATCGAAAGTCATGGAAAAGGTTATCAATGAGCATCTTCTAAAATATCTTGAACGATTCAATATTATTAGCGATCACCAATATGGTTTTCGTAAACATAGATCAACAGGAGATCTTCTGACTTATGTAACACATATTTGGAACAACGCAATTGAACACTTTGGAGAAACTCGAGCGGTTGCTCTTGACATATCCAAGGCATTCGACCGTGTTTGGCACGATGGACTGTTGGCTAAGTTGCACTCTTATGGTATGTCTGAAAGGTTCTGTTTGTGGCTCTCATGTTTCCTCAGAGAGCGTTCTTTACGAGTGGCGGTCGACGGATTTCTTTCTAACACCCTCACTATCAACGCCGGTGTGCCCCAGGGCTCCATACTGTCTCCTACTCTCTTTCTCATTTACATTAACGATCTGCTGGAAAAGACCGGGAATCCAATCTATAGCTTTGCAGATGACAGTACGCTTGTCTCTTCATTCACCTTGAACGCTCGGACATCGGCTGCTCAGGCGAATATCCGCAGACAGCAGGAGGTCGTTCAACTTAACAAAGACCTGGAAGAAATTCTATCTTGGGGTGACAGTAACCAAGTGGAATTTAACGCTACAAAAACCCAAGCGGCAGTTTTTTCTAAAAAAGTTAACGTTGCTGAACCCGACATAGTTATGTCGGGGCACCCCATTCCCCTAGCATCGTCGCTCAATTTGTTGGGCGTTAGTTTAGGAGCAAATATGTCTTGGCATGAACATGTTGCAAGCATAGCAAGGAGAGCTTCTCAAAAATTGGGAATATTATTTAGAACCAGAAAGCTTTACACCCCACAGCAACTGTTAATTCTTTACAAAGCCCAAATTCGACCAACTATGGAATACTGCTCCCACGTTTGGGGCTCCGCTCCCAAACATACACTGCATTTGTTGGATTCTGTTCAGAGAAGAGCGGTCCGTCTGATTGGGGACCCGGAATTGACCGGCGGCCTTGATTCGCTGGAACATCGAAGAACGGTTGGCGACTTGAGTCTGTTCTACAAGTATTTTCATGGAAAGTGTTCGAAGGATGTAGCCCGCTTAATTCCTCCCAAAGCGGTGCATGTTAGAAATACACGTCGCGCTGGTGCTTCGCATCCGTATGAGGTTCAGCTTGTTACTCCGCGTACGACGCTTTTCAAGCAATCTTTTATATGGAGAACGTCATCCCTTTGGAATAATTTGCCCAGCGCTGTGTTTCCCACCGAGTACAATTTACAGCGATTCAAGAACAACGTGAATCGCTTTTTCCGCACTCGTGCCGCTCCTGGAGCGCTTTAGGGACTTCCCTGCAGCACGTGTGCTAGACCAATAAAAAAAAAAAAAAAAAAAAAAAAAATATAGTCCACATACATTAAGATTTATTATCTGATTGTCTTATTCGGTGTTCATATTGTTCAGCACGAGCACTAACCAATAACTTGTCATAGACTTTTTTATGGTTGACATACATATCTTTATATCTATTGTCACGTTTTGATAATGTTAACAGAATATCTAACCTATTCTTACATGCTATAAGTTTTACTTTTCGTTTTTTTGCCCCTAACTTTAAAGGAAAACTTTCATTAAATAAGCTTTTATAAATATTCATAAATTCATTCCATTGTTTATTAACATCATTCGTTCTAGCCTGATAAACCCCTTCCCAATCATGTTCCCTCAAATGACTTAAAAAATTTCTTTTATTTTCATCTGAAAAAATGCGCTTATAACTATTATATATCTTAACCTTATAATCCACTTCAAAACTGATTTTTTGACCCATATGATCTGATATAAAATTATCAAATACAACTGCGCTTATGTATTGCATATTGGTAAATATTTTGTCTATGCAACTTGAAGAGTTGCTTGTTATTCTAGTGTTTTCAGTAATAGTAGTATAAATTAAAGGAATTCATTAAAGATAACAAGGTTCTACTTTTTACATTTTCAATGAGTGTTTCAATATTAAAGTCTCCTACAATACAAATATTTTTCTTTTCACTGAAACTGTTCACTAAAAGCTGTTCAAGTTGTACCAAACATACATTTAAGTCCCCTGTAGGAGGTCTATATATACAGACAACAGTTATAACATTTCCTTTTGCAACTGTAGATTGTACCACGACACACTCAAACACCACATATAGATAGATTGTTTAATTTAGTATCTGACTTACACTTTACTCCTTTTCTGGAGTCGATTGCAGCTCCCCCGTGCTTTCCTTCCTCTCTGCAAAAAGCTGCCACCAAATCAAAATTGTCAATTCCCAGCTTTGCTAATTGGTCTTGAGATTTCCAGTGTTCAGTTACACACAAAATGTCGCAATTTTGCTGCATTTGAATCATAGCATTAATTCGATCTACTTTATTACCTAGGGATTGAACGTTTTGATGTATGATACTTCTTATGTTTGAGTTGTTTCTTTTACCATTTTTGGTAAAAAATCTTCAGCTTGGGTTGAATTGTAATTTATATGACTTTGATATTGTCCCAATCTCCGTTTCTCAAATTTAATTTTAAGCCTGGTACAATTTGGGCATTTTAATAAGTCGCTGTCACAGTTTTTCCCCTGATGCTCCTCACTATATTTATGACAGCACATTTTCTCTCCGCAGTATTTAGCAACATGTCCAAACCCTGAGCAGTTAAAACAAATTGCCAAGTTGATGTGTTCCTGTATAAAAACCACCATTAGGTCTATATATATTTTCTGTTTTTTAAGAAACCATTTTGCTACATCTGGAGTTTTCCTTGGATTGGTTTCTACAGGATCATTTAGCTACAATTTTTATTTTGTCAGTCACCGACGCATCCAGCTCCGTCATTACTTCTTCGTTGAGCTTTATTATATCTTCCAGTAATTCTGAGTTTGTTAATCCTTTTCTTAAACCAGTTAACAAAAACATTGGATCTAAATTGCCAGTATCTAATTCTTACATTTTTGGTACTTGTTAATGCCAATTTTAATTTGGCCAGCTGTTCTTCCGTGTGACTTTCAGTTATGTCTGCGCCACTTTTAAGGTATTTGATATTTTTAAATCCACCGCCTATGTTCTTTGTTGATAGATTTTGTTTTATTTGTTGCATGGTTGTTGCAGCATCATTAATATTTTCAATAGAAAATTTAGATTCAAGCTTTTTTCCGTGTATTGGGGTTGTCTAGTTGGAACTTGTTGCGTTATTTTGTGGCATATGATCCTCAGTGCACTGACATCGGCATACGATTTTTTTTGTAAATTCTCCTATTTCCCTTTCCCAATTCGTATTTAACTTGATCTGTTCCTTGGTTTCGCCTATTTTATTTGTGTCAATTTTATTGTCAAGTTAAAAAAATAGATTATCTTTTTCCAAAACTCCAATTCTATACAAAAGCATAGTTAGGGATTTATAAATATTAATGCTTGCTTTATTTAAAGTATTTTGATCTTGATTAGAGTTTCAGTATTTTGCTCTTAACTCTGAAATAATATTCATTGTTGAGAAAGCCTCTGAGATAGTTTTCTCTAGATCCAATTTATTTTCAGGCTTTTGAATTGTATGAATTTTCGTTTGGTCATGTTCTGGCTGGACTGGAGGGGTTGTTCTATCACATGGCCTTTTTGTGATAATTTCAATTTCTGGTATTTCAACTGACCTATTTCTCTTGCCTGAAATTTCTCCCATATTTTGTTCACCAACTTCATTTTCTTTTGGGGGTGGAGTGCGAAGGACCGAACTTCTGGGTTTAAATATTTTATTGAGATCATCAACATTTTCCGTTTCATATACTTCTTTTAAAATATCACAATTTTCCATACTTATTTCGTCATGACTAATCGTTTTAATGTTGCCACTGTAAACGTACTCATTTACATTAATGCGAGATCTTTGCTTGCTTTATTTGCCTGGTAATTAATGCGTTTTTATCTTCCTTATCAGTGTTCGCGCGCGACAAGAATTTAGTATTTATATCAGTACTGACAATTTTTTCAGTTTGTTCCTTGGTTAAATCCATTTTTGACCCAACTGAAAGGCTTCTTGATTTCATTGAATGGTTGGGAGCCTTTGGCATTTTATTACCTTTTCATTTTTATCACCTTCACTACTATCGGAAATACTATTTTCGCGTTTTAAATTAATGATTATATTATTTTAATTATTTAATTTACCATTACTTTCGCAGTGAAGAATTCTTTAAAATTCATTAATTAAACAAAAAATTTAGTTCTTAATGAAGGTGAAATCTTAATTTCTTTTGATGTCAGTTCTTTGTTCCCAAGTATGCCAATACCACAAATTTTACAATATCTCGAAGAATTACTTAGGATGAATAACTTTGAGGACGAAATTATTCATGAATACTTAACATTATCTAAACTTTGTATGGAACAAAATTATTTTCAATATAACAGTCAATTTTATGTTCAGAAAGAAGGAACAGCTATAGGTAATTGTTTATCACCTTTCATAGCCAATTTATTCATGAGTAAGTTTGAAACCGAAGCCAGTCAAGAATTTGAATATTTCCCAAGGGTATGGTATAGGTATATGGATGATGTTTTCGCGATTTTTGATATAAGGAAAGCAAATATAGATGATTTTATTTCTAAATGAAACAGCCGTTATGATTTGATTAAATTCACTTACGAAATTGAGAACAAAGGACAACTGCCTTTTCTAGATATTATAATTTTTATAAATAATAATAGATTTTTGATATCTATAGGAAAGACACAGTAATATATAGATATATTCCTAATGATTCATTTCATTGCAAACAATACAAATTAGCCGCATTACATTTTTTAGTTCATCGCTTGGTCACTTTTCGTCTGAATAGAGTAAAAATTCAATAACATAGGCCAACAATAAAAAATATTTGTAAAAACTTTTTAAACCAATACATCTAAATGTTATGTATTTTTGGGTGCTGAAACCGTATCTGGTATCAGTTTTTTTGTGTCACCCACAGTTCTCCCACAATATGACATCGATTAAATTTCAAAATAGGGAAAATTTGATACATAAAAAATAAAAACTTAAACCGTACTTTTATTTGATTAGGCTACAATTCTGATATCTTGTTCTATAATGGTAAATAGATGTTCCAGATTCCAATAGATGTTTTTCTTTTAGCCTAGAACCAAGCAATTCTGCTTTTTCCTTAGTCAGACCCAAATCTCTCATTTAACTCAGCTTGTGTAAACAACTGTGGTTTTAAATTTTCTAGAGAACATTGAAACTCATCATCATCCGGTCGACTTTCATTAAATTAGGGACTGGACTGTAAAACGTCATCAATAGACTGAGGTGGTTCAGGGACAGGGAGTCCCAGTCCATGTCCTACCGGCCGATTAGCTGAAGTAAAGTTAGGATAGACAATTACTTTCTTATTTTTGGAGTTATATCCAGAAACATCAACGCTACAAAAATAACAATCATTTGAATGATTTTCTTGCTCTCTCCATACCATGGGTACTGCAAATCTAAATGCTTTATTTTCTTTCTTATACCATTTCCTAAGATCCTCGACACAAACATAACATATTTTGTGAGGAGCCCAACATTTTTCTTGATTACTGATTTCTACACCAAAATATGCAAAGTATACTTTTTTTACAAAGTCAGTAATGTTTTTTAACTACAAACTCACCACATATATAACAAAAAGTGTTGGGAGAGTTTTTACAGCCATGATTAGCCATACTTTGTGTGTCAATTAAAGCACATGGGTTAAACATTGCAATGAGAGGTTATATTAACTGGAAGAAAACAGCTGTGACATTTATCGGAACTGCCAATCTAATAACATTTGATTTTACTGTCACCCTTATAAAATTCTGATTTTATTGCCAACCTAATAACATTCGAATGATAAAAAATAAACTTTTCACATTTTGAATATTAAAATGTGAAAAAATTGGTGGGTGATACAGCTTTTTTATTTTTATTTTCGGACTCACCACACCAAAAAACATAGAAATCAGGTAAAAATTATTAAAAAAAAGTTTTTTCATCGTTGGCCTATGTAATGAAAGGCTTCGTATTAGAAATATAACTAGAGTTAATGGTTATGATGATGACTTAGTAAACAAACTAATAAATAGACATAACTTCAGGTTAAATATTCAGAATTCCACCTTTTTTATACGCGAAGAAAATAACACCAAGTATGTCTCCATACCATATAATCCGAAATATAGCAGGGGACTCGACAAGGTATTTAATAAGGTAGGCCTCACTTTAGTCTATAAGTCATCAGACAATCTGAGGAATATCTTAGGAAATCCCAAAGATAAGATTGCTAATTGTGAGAAAAGTCGAATTTATGAAATTAGTTGTGATGATTGCGACAAAAAGTATGTTGGGCAAACTAAAAGGTCAATTAAAACACGATTTAAATCACATTTAGCACACTTAAAATACATTAGAACAGAAAAGTCTGGCATTGCCGAACATGCCCTTGAAGCTGATCATATTGTAACATTAGATAATCTAAGGTTAATTAAAAATGTATCTGATAGGAAATTTTGAAGGCATACGAAAGTATAGAAATTATAAAATGTCAAAGTAGTTTAAATAAAGACAGATGTCCTATTCCTTATAGTCCCCTCTACTGGTTACTTGACTGGAACCAATGGCCTCGCGTGTGCCATTAGTTCCGCCTGAGTAATTCAAGGGTTAGGCTAAGTATAAATAGGGTAGAATTGTAGTTCAGCTTTAGTCAATCATTCCTTCTGATGAAGCTAACGTGGTTAGCGAAACGCGCGTCGAATGCAAAAATAAAGTGTTTGGTGTAGTGGTGATATATACTGAGTAGTATACTAAGTAAGCTTGAACAGTGAAAAATCTTTATCAGTATGTTTTCATTGGGACAAGAAAGTTAAAAAGAAAACTCACCCATGCAGACCTCAATTCCTATTTCCGTCTATCTGCCCGGCTGTCTATGTGCCAGTCTTTTGGCACAATAACTCTCTAACGAGATGAACTATCGATCCTGAAGTAGGTTGAACGTGATGGAAATCGATAAATTTTCTTTAGTTTCAATAGTATTATAAAAATTTTTCTTGGCTTTTAGTGGATAATGAACAAACTGTAAGCGATATTAATTATAGGAGATATAAATGGTTCAATTTTTCTGGGAGAGGGATAGACGGGCGGCTTTGAATATTAGGTCGTACAGGGTTCTTGAAATCGCAGAATTTGAAAATTATATTATTTTTTATTGTTTCCATTCTTAACAAAATTAATACGTAAGGGAATGTGATTATAGAACGACTAGTTGGACCGAAAGCAAATTAATAATTGTTGTTTCATGATATTTTGAAACTATGCCTGTGTGTATGACGTTTTTTTCTATATTTAACAAAATTCGGGCATACGCCACAAACACATTATTAAGGCACCCTATGCGCAACTCTATTTAAAGACAATAACTATATAGGCCATAGCGTAGTGGTTAAGGCGTCTGCTTTCTACGCCAGCGACCGTTCGTATCTCGGCTCGGGAAATAGTCATAAAAAAAAATTACAACGTGACGGTCGCTTCTCACGAAAAGGCAATGGCAGACCACTCGTAGTATCAAGCCTAGTAAAGTTCTCTCATTTTGGCCGTTCGAAACCGGTATTAAACTGTAGGTCCCTTTTTTCTGTGGAAACACTTAAAAGAGGCACAGGCAAAGATGAGAGAATCGCCTACGTCTGTATCGGACATGGGACTCCAAGAAGAACTGTAGATATCATTATTAATTATTAACTAGCCGAATTATTTTTTTTTATCGTTCACCTCCCCGCCTGAGTAGGGATTTTACTCTTTTTTCATATCCTAAGGATAGCGGCGAGGATGTCGTAATAGCCGTCAACGTTGTCCAAGTGCCGAAACATACATTTCAGTATTTCACAGCACCTTTTAGACAACACGGTGGTGCTGCCTCGGACGTTATTGCATTTCTGCGAACAACTAATACCTATGTATGTGGCCACGCCAAATATACTTAAATAATTTAATAAATAAGTATATCGACCACGGAGCCACGGGCCGCCACAACAAAAGTGCGACTAGACCTCCGACACAACCAACTAGAGGTACTGTGTACATCATTGTGACCAAAGTCCGGCCGGCACAACCAAAGTGAGTTTTGTCAAGGTACCTGGCCCACTTTTTATAGCAAGATTATTACTGCTTTATTAACTTACTTCTTTCTAAAGTAATTATTTTCAAAGTGTTTCATAAAACCTATGGCATTCTGCATAATGTAAATTCTTTATATTTGAACTTAAGATCCAGTATTATTTTAAAAGATAATTCTGGAGTGATTTTTGATGTATAATGCGCTAGTCTTTTTACGAGAAACAAGCGAAAATAAAAGAGATGGTGTTTTGATTGGGAGAAGGGACCCATATCCTCGCTTCACAATGCGAGATGAACGAGCATTTTTTGACTCAATAATATTAAATTGAACTAACCTGTTTTACCATATAGTTCTGATTGAATTCAGGTTAGAAGAGATAAAATAGATATCTAGAATTTTTATCTCTCGACTTTTTTTTATTTATCGTCAAGACAGTAAATGCATTTTCCTTATTTTTAAGTAATTATTTTAATTTTTTTAGATTCTGTGTGGTGTGTGCTTTTGGTAGCAATCAACAGCTTCAAGATGGTGTAGATAGCTTTCCAAGTAATATGAACAGTAGTTTAACTGATAGCAAAACATTTTTGGAGTCGACTAATAAGCAAGTTCACCATTTATTGGTGAAAAATTACCAAGAATTTTCTGAAGCATTTTTAGTAACAATGGATGGTAAGTTATTCAACTTTAATTAAAGGCAATTTGTCTTAAAAACGAGTAGGCACTGTACTTCGACCGTATATACAGAATCACATCTAAATAGGTAAATTAATTTAAAAATCCTACAGTACCGCAGTTTTCAACACTTTTTTTTTGGGTAGTGGTTGAGATTAACAAAAATATAATTCCTCTAAAAACCTACGTTGAACCAATTGAATGTTCATATCTACTGACATTAATATAATAGTTGTATGAAAAATAGTTGTTACAGTATACATAAAGTCATTCATGTAAGAAACACTAAGCAAGTTTTGGCCCCCGCACAGCACACGCTCTAAAGATCAATCTTTAAGTCGCTACCAAATAACGTGTACGTGGAAGTAATAAATGAGTAAACGAGAGGCTGGAAAATCAATCGAAATTTAAAAACAGCCTTATAATATTAATAAAGATGAGCAGTATACATGACACGTAGAAATCAATTATTTCACTGCGTGAAGGTCTAGTGAACACCAGTTGGATATCAATATTGGGACCCAAGAACCATAATTTTTTATTTGACCAATGTCGTGAAAACTTTCTTTCCATATAGTGTTGATATTTAATTGTAATAAAAATAAAAATATTGTTTATCAATGTTGAAGTTTTAAAAGAAATCATATCGTTACGTCAGAAATCGGGAACTTTATTAATATCATTGTGTGAAACATAAATCAGTTATTAATGTTAAGATGTCTGACATGAAATTTAGAAAATAAAAACATGTAGCTTGTTTTCTTATCTGAGCTAAATTAGACTTTTTATCTCTATTTAATACATAAAAATCGTGCTCGCAATAGAGACAAGTTATTTTAGCTAAAAAATAGATTTCTGAATTTCATGCTATTCGTGACGTTCATTGTGACGGGAAGTTACAATCGGATCTAATATGTTTTCTGATCTACAATTATACCATTAAGTTTTTAATTGTCATTTTACCGCATATAACAGGGTTGTGATTGTAGCAATTTCTTTATATTATTTGAAAATTTTATATCTTGAAATTAAAAATTTTTTACAATAAACCATGTCGTTTGGTCATTTATTTCATCATTGTGTTTTACAATACTGTTTCTGTTGAGTCAATAAAGGGACATGTTTGTTTAACTAATAACATACTGAATGGAGTTCAATGTTTATTTCTTCTAAATAGGATAACGACATACTGTCGTCATTCGTTTATCCTCAGAAGATGCTTGTCAAAAACATTTTTGCATGGATAGTAAGCTAATTAGTTTTCATTTAAAATTGAACGGGTAAAGACGTTTTGCTGAAGTTTGTATATCGAGTATTTTTTATTAATACCCTTCTCTGTTATCCCCTGTGGATACAGAGTGCTAGTGTTTGTGTATAAGAAAACGGTGACAGGGTCGGACACTTTTATACAGATTTAATGTTGGTTTTTAATATGACTTTTCTAAGATGACTTTTTTTATTGAGTAGTATAATCACTTACTTATCACAATCATGCATTACTTAGCGACGAGTAATAATTTAGGTTTATTTAGTTCTCTTGTATAGTACTAACACTTTATAATCTCATTTAGCTAATATTAGTATTTTCATTTCTTTTTAGATAGTAGTCAAATTGTACTGGATAAATTAGATGCATATAGGAATGCTACGGCTATGACAGAATTGTACAATTTCACCCAGAACCTTGAACAGATAAATACTACTTTATATTCGTTAAAGGAAAACAGTAATAAATTAAGGGTATATGCTTCACAGCTTAACGATGGTAAGTTATTATTAATAATTACTAACAAAAATTGTTTTGTAGTTATTTTACGTTTGTATTTAGAGTTTTCATTTAAATACTCTATTTTTTGATACTTTTGGTTTGTAAATCATTACTAGTTTAATTTCGCTCAAAGTAATGATACTGGTATATATCTACAAAAATCAGAAGCAATAAGAAAATTTACTAACTTCAATTTCAAACGTTCAGTAGTATAAACGAGAACGAATGATTTTGCGGACGAACATTTTTGTTGTGTTAATAGTACGTAGATGCGAAAAATAATGAACTTCCCCAAGCGCTCTTTAACAAATTGGGAATGTACTTTGGCCTGTTTTATTTCATCAGATATACGTAGACAAAGTAGTACTGAACGTTCTCCGGTGATGATAGAACAACAGTGAATGCGTAATAGCGGCAGGAAAAATTCTAGAGCATGAGTCATATACTAAAATATTATACTTATATATAATAGAGACCGTTCGCCATCAGATGATTCAATGCAGAATGCCTGATACTGCCTTGCCTGCATTTAGTTAATTAGATACAACAGATCAAAGCGCGTCCTAGATTGGCTCTTGGATAGTGAGTGTGCTCTAAAAAAGGCTAGATTACAGCTACCTTAACATTATACTATCATTTGCTACATACGATACTATGTAACTGTAAAAATACCCTGTATTACTTATTTCTTAACTTTTTTTGATGAGTCGTTAGTGAACTCAATTCAGTATGTTTTCTGATCGCTTATATGTCTCAAGAAATATTTGTTTCCTTTTGTATGATAATACAAAAAATATACTGGGCGCCATTTTCTTCCACTACTAAGTAGTTATGATTAGTTTTATAATGTCTTATATATACTTATACTTATACATCTCTTTACAACATACTCCTTACTAACAGCGATCTAAAATTGGCGGTTTTCGCAATATTGGTTTGCCGTTTATTATTATTATTTTTCTTCTTCTTTCTCAGATTTGGTCAATGTGGTTTCATGTTCCACTGACGGGCCTATGCCAAGTCAGCACAAACGTCCATTGTGTATTAAGAAATGACCTGACAGTGTTACACGTTTTCAAAATCACTGACTTCTGAATGTTTTTGTGTATGTTTGTGTTGAGTCCTAATTGTACTAAGTGTGGAGTGAATGTTGTCGGTGTAAGACCTGTGGCTGATATGACGAGGGAGCATTGATGACTTTTTCTTGTTTCCATAACCTTTTTATTCTGTTGCAAGGTCTGTGAATTTGGAGATTTTTTCTGTATATTTTGTTTGGATATTTATGTCGTTGGGGACAGCTAGGTCAATCAGATAAGTGACTTTTCCTTTTTTGTATTGAAAAGTTATATGGGGTCTATTGGTGGGGACTGTTTAATCTGTATAGATACTGATATCCCAGTAGAGTTTGTAATCTTTATTTTCAAGTATGGATGTTGGTGTGTATTTGTAGTAGGGATCTGTGTTTTCTATGAGTTTGTATGTTGTGGCTAGTGCTTGGTGAACTACTTTTGCCGCTGAGTCATGTCTGGCTGTGTATTCCATTCCGGCTAATATTTTACATCCGCTTGTATATATATTATATATATATATATATATATATATATATATATATATATATATATATATATATATATATATATATATATATATATATATATATATATATATATATATATATATATATATATATATATATATATATAAACTTTTTGTATTACTAGCAAAAATTGACTTGTTTTAACGCCCTTTTCAGGATGTGTTCGCTAAATTACATGCGTGTTAAATTCAGATTGCTCTGTTTATTTAATTTATTATTTTAGCACTTCGAAAAGTAAAAGGGGATTTACTTTATACACTTACTAAATGTGGCGACAAGGAACCTTGTCTTTCAGTAAGAAATAGTGTTAGTACCCTTACAACAAATATCGACTTTAACAAGGTAAGTAATTCATTTTCTGTAAGTATTAAATATTGTATGTGTCAAGCGACATAGCTTTCCCACAGCGATTGAAGGGAGGTATTCATTTGTTTATGCCCTTACCTTTGGTTTTATATCTTATCTACTGGTTATTTTTTTGATGTCTTAGTGTTATATTTAATATTTTTCTTTCCATAGCTCCCTGGTGTACCTGTAGTTTGTTTACCATTTTTTTGTCTAATAAGAATTCATAAACTGTTACGGATTGTTACCTTCGCTGTATATTTTGTTTTTTAGCTTAGTTGATAGTTCTGTGTTCATCAAATGTATCAGTTTATCGTAAGCTATCCAACTTAAACTTCTTTCAATTTCCTAATTGTTAATTATTTTTAAGTGTAATGGCTTATCCAAAATTTTTGGTTTTGTTATTCTAGAATAATTTATTTTAAATTTAATTTAGTTTAAATTTACTTGTTGGTTGGTCACAACTTTTTAGTGGTACTTAACTAAAGTCCAACTTTTTCACTTGGTTTTTTTATTTTTCTAATATTTTTTCAGTTCATTTTTGTCTTGTCAAACATGATAATGTCTTCAGCAAATCTTAAATTATTTAATTTTTCTTCTTGTATTATAACTCCACGTTCTTCCCAGTTTAAATTCTTAAATATATCTCGTGAGTGAAATAGTATCGCCTTGTCTGAGTCCTTTTTGTATAGTTATTTCTTCTGTTGGCTCATAAGCTTTAATTTTCATTTTTTCCTAAGATATGCACTAAATTATGCCGATATAGCGTTGCTCAATTCTAGCATTTTTCATAGCAATAATTATTGCTCACGTTTTAATCAATCGCTTTTTTGTAATCTATGTGAGTGACGCAAATACGTAAGTTGTATCCTATGTTTTTTGTGTTTGTTGCAGTGAAGTATGATGGTGGGCAGTTGTACTGTACTTCTTTTTAAATCTAGCTTGCTTTTTGAGCTTATAAGGTTCCAATTTTCTTTCCAATCTATTGTTATTATTTTTCTAGTTCCATAATTTATGTGTTCGGAACAGTAAACTATTCGGCCTATAATTTTCAAGATTAATTCGGCCTCATTTTTTATATAATATGATCGGTATTCAGTTTTGCCGTTTAGTTAGTATGAGTCTTTGCTGCAGGCAGTTGTGCAATAATTTTTGTAGTTTTTCCTTTGGATTTCAGGTATTACATGGTCGATCCCTCCTGCTTTTGGATTTTTCATTTATTTAAGGGTATATCGATTTCTTCAACTGTGTGTGTTCCTGAATCGACCGTAATTGGTTTTTCATCTTTTTTTTTTATTTTTGGGTATATTTCATTAGAGATTATTGCTTCTTATAAATTACTAGAGTATGTTATGATTAATTTTAGTGTGTTTTTACCTCTTATTATATTTCCTGGCTTGTTTTTCAACTTGTACAGGGTTATGGATTATAACTGGACCATCACTCCAACTCATCCGCACAACAACCAGGAGTTGCATTGTTTTAAACATGTTATATAAATTAGAAGATCTTCTGTTAATCTTTGTTTACGAAAGCCATATTGTTGGTCGCTAATAATATTCAATCCTTCAAAATATTTTAGAAGATGTTGATTAATCTTTTTTTTCATGACTTTCGATATTATTGAAGGTGTGACTGGACGGTAGTAGTTTAGCAAGGTCTTCTTACCTTTTTTGAGTATCGGCTAAACTGTAGCGCATTTCCAACAGGAAGGCATTATTCCCTATTTGTAGGATCGTGTTGAAAAGTTTATGGAAAACTGATGTTAGTTCTCTCGCGCATTTTTTTAGTACTATGGCAGTAATAACGTATAATGACCAATTAGATCTGCGATATTCCGTGTTATATGTCCTATTGTCAAATTTACCTGTCCTTATATTTCTACCCTCCTAGTTCATTGTGTTTGTTTCAAACATTTCACTACAACCACGAAACCGCGGTCATACAAAAAGAAAATTTTTATTATCGTGACTTGTTTAATAAGGTAACTACGTTTTTCATTTCCACATTTCGCTAGCCCAAAAGGGAACATTTCTTCTAATAAAAACCTTAACTGTTTAGACAACTAACTCATCCGTTCAAATAGTTTTATTAGACAGTTGCGCATCTTGTTCCATATGTTTTATTGTCTCCTGAAAAGCCTAAATTTAATTCTTTCTTTTTCTGGGTTAAGCTTATATGGATGACAACCATATTTTTGTAAGGTATTTTGAATCTTGTAATATGTTTTGCAAAGTTTTTAACATCTGTTATAGAACCGCCTGGATATTGTGAAATCAAAGAAATATTAAATACTGACTTTTATTTAGGGTTCTTAATAGTTTTTCTTCATTTCCGTACTTGTTTCTTCTTTTTGCAGTCCTGTTCTTTCATTTAACCGTTATGTCAGGTAAGATGTGGTTATATATTCTTGGAGATGTATTTAAGCTAGAATTCTTCTTTGCTTTCCGTGAATAAAAAAAATTCTTTAATTTTTCTGGAGAGACTGGAGTTTGTCCCCATGAATATGACCGTTAGGTGACATTAGACGTAAGAACGTGTGAAAAGTATCTTTTACACATGGTGCACTCAATTCTGTGACAAGTAAATGTTTTTTATAACCAAATATTTACATTTAATATGTTATGGATAAAGGTATTAATCCGCGCATTCCCGCGCTCAGTCAATATGACAGTTAAAATTAGACATTTTAATAAATATAATTTGACTGCACAACAATAATTAATATTGGTTATTAAAATACACTCAGCATCAAATTTTACTACAAGAATTTAATTGGATGCACACGTTATTTTGTTTTCTGAAAATCCTTTAGATAAATTCTATCATGGAAGGTAGAGGACATCCAAAATTTTTAATTGAAACTATTAATGTTGTTTTTTGACCATATAACTAAATATTTTAACATAAAGTCTATATGTTGATAAATGTTCATAAAGTATTAATAAAAGTGCATGCAACATTTCACGGTATTATCAAAATATTGTCCTTTGCCCCCATAATAATTGATTTTTTCCCAAAATGATTTGACGGTGTTACAACAATCTCTTAAATTCATCATATCGACAGTTTGATAAAAATGTAAATTTTTCGAAAAAGTTTTATAGGTTGTGAATTAATGATTTTAGGAGACACATTTTATATCGATTTTATTAACAGTTTTTGACCTCAGTCTCAATTTAACTGCTCTCTAGATATAACAGACTAATAAAGTTTACATGCCAATATATTGACTGCAAAAATTCGTAGGGCACATTGATAAGTGTAATTTAGATTTTAAACCTGCACTACGTTTCTTCTTTCTCTAATAAGTTATGTATTTTACATGCAGTATCTCGATAGATATTTTCCAAGGGTAAGTAATTTTTATTAATATATATAAGACTGGCCATAAATTATATACCATGTTAAGAATGTTAACCTCTAATGACTAATGCGTTTTATTGAATAGTAGTAAATATATTTGTTAAGCTGTGGTAACATTATGAAATTATATAGAAATATAAATATTTTGTTTAACCTATTTCCAGCTTCCTGATTTAACTGAAAACATTGATAGCTTAAATAATCTTCCTATTGATAATATAAAGAAAGCGGCAGAAGAAGGACGACAAAAATTGAGTAGTATTGAACACAATATAAATCAGTCTCTAAGCGACGGATTAAGTGAAGCAAGAAAACAGATATCTAATACAGGTATTTAGTAGAAAAAGTAAATGATATATATGATTACAGCTAAATAAGCGCAACCTGAAGTTCAGAAGTGTTACACATTCTCATAAATTATATTTTATCACCAAAGTTTATTTTCATATTTAGTAATAACGTAGCATAACGTTGCATTGCTACAACGATTTAGCGGCAATAAAGCCAAATTTTTGTCTTTGATTAAGGGATAATATATATATATATATATATATATATATATATATATATATATATATATATATATATATATATATATATATATGTGTATATATATATATATATATATATATATATATATATATATATATATATATATATATATATATATATATATATATGTATATATATGTATATATATATATATGTATATATATATATATATATATATATATATATATATATATATATATATATATATATATATAAAGTGTCATGCAAAAGTTTCCGGTCAGTGACATTTCGTACTCTAATTTATTAAAAATAAAGACTAAAGATTTTTAATCATTATGAGATGTGAGTATGAGATATAGGAAACAAAATAATATAGTAAAAGAATAGTATTTATGTTTGTGAATATATTTATTATTCTTATATTTATATTTATATGTGCAAAAGTTTCCGGCCACTTTGTACTACGAGAAAAATTATTAGTCCATATGCTCTATAATAGACTTAAGACGAATCTAAATTTATTCTTCTTGGAAGGGATGGTAGACAGCATGTACGACGTCCTTTTGGTACGAGAAATGATGTTCCAAATTTCTACTGTAAAACACGGTGGAGGAAGTGTGATGGTTTGGGGAATTTTCTCTGCACAAGGAGTCGGTCCATTTTCGAGATCAACGGAAATATGAACGCTGATGAGAAGGACATTTTAGAAAACAAGTTATTATCATATGCTGAAGAAACATTGCCGCAGAATTGTATATTTCAGCAGGATAATGACCCCAAACATACATCCGAGTTGTTAAAACATTGGTTTTCTGCTTCAAATATGAGAGTTTTAAGCTGGACCTCCCAATCACCGGACTTGAACCCAATAGAACACTTATGGGAAACACTAGGTCGTCAAGTTCGAAAGCATACATATTCAAATAAAGCCGCATTATTCAAATCATTGAAGGAAGAATGGGATAAAATTTCACCTGCTTGTATTAATCGATTAATTGAGTCAATGCCACACCGTTGTGCTGCTGTTATCGCTGCAAAGGGTATGGCTACAAAATATTAACATAAAAATATAATTTAAGTCTATTATAGAGCATATGGACTAATAATTTTTCTCGTAGTACAAAGTGGCCGGAAACTTTTGCACATATAAATATAAGAATAATAATAATAAATATATTCACAAAAATTAAATAATATTCTTTTACTATATTATTTTGTTTCCTATATCTCATACTCACATCTCATAATCATTAAAAATCATTAGTCTTTTTTTTAATAAATTAGAGTACGCCACTGTATATTGTAGCGTATGAAATAGGTGTTTAATTGCGCCCCACGTACACTGCGTCATTTTGTAAGATGTGAAAAAGTGTTCTCAGTTTGAGGCATCTTTTTTTTTTTTTGTACCCTGTGAGAAGTTGTTTGTCCCACGCTTGAGCGCAATTTTGTAACATTGGAACTTACCCGCTTTAATTTCTGCTACTGAATTGAGTGAACCCTGATTTTAAAAGAACTAAAGAAATTAAACACACACTAGCTCAGTTTTCCTTGGTGGAGAGATATGGGTAAGAGATAATTTTCTTACGTCTTTTTGGAATTAATTTCTATTTTTTAAAAGGCTTTAGCTGTACAAAATTTTGGGCACCATCCATTTTAAAATAGAAAGGATCTAACTTCAGCTAATAAAATGGAAAAATGCTGAAGGGTTTTATGGGTATTACAAAAAAGAATTAGTCTAGTACAACTTATCCTGAAAAGAAAAATAAGTATTCAGTGAGACACTAGCTTTAATCAACTAAAAGAAAATTTATTCATGTTTTTAAAATAAAAAGTTCTAACCTTACAGTTTTACCAAAAAAAATTCTAGCCTATCTTGTAGTTGTTACATTTAAATTTTAAACTATTATAACCCCCGAAGACGAAAAGTCGTGCTTTACACTTCACTTTTTAGTCTGTTTTAAATTGTAGTTAAGGCACTACTCCGGGATAAGTCTATTGAAGGAAGTTTTGTTGACTTACTGTTCTTATTCCTGTTTTGATGGACTACGCCCGATTTCACACTTTTTCTTAGCAAACACTTAGAAAGCCCACTACGGCTTTTAGTTAAGACACTGGTGCTTTTACTTAGCGGCTCTGATGAAAATTAGCCTACTTCGGTTAGATGGAAAATAGCCTCTCGGCTAGACGGTACTGCCTGGCTGCGGCTAGATGGAAAACAGCCCCGATTCAAGCTCTGCGGAGCCTTAAATAATCGTGCGACTTTTGCCTGTAATATCACGACGCTCCAATCAAAACTGCGGATCAAACATTTCACCAATCGCGGCGTAGCGAGAGGTTCGGTCAGGAACCCGCACAACATAGTATATACCGAACGTCTTGGAATCTCTGTTTAATATACCGTTCGATACAAAAATGAAAATAAGTACAATTTGAAATGGAAAAATCAGTAACATTACATGGTCTTAAAATCTAGGAAAAAATGAATGTTACATTTACCCCCTTCCAAAAAGAAATAGACTACACTAGTCTATTAAACTTAGGCTACTTATGAAAAGGGTACAAAGTGGTACACTATCACTTAATACTACGGTCAGAACTTAAAACAAAATTACAAACTTCGGACCTTACTACTAGACTTAATCCAATTAAGCACTAATGTTAAGTACAATGAAAACCAAATGAAGATCGTTGCATGTACACAAGAATCTTATAACTAGACTTAACTTAATTAAGCACTAAGGTTGAGTACATCAAAAAGTAAATAAAAATCCTTGCATGAACATAAGAAATACCTTTCCAAAATAACAATCGCGGTCTTCTTATATAAAAGAATCAGCTCTGTTATTGTTACCAAAACAAAAAATATAACTTTGTCTAGACCCTTGTCTAAATCAAAAAAAAAGTGAACTGAAATAAAATATGAACACCCCCCTTAAAATATTTTAAGGATTGTCTGAAAATTTTCTACTTCAGCAAAAGAAATTTATAAAAATTCTTAAATAAAGAAAAAAAATAAAAAATGATTCTAGTGCAAACACTTACACTAAAAAGAAAAAGTCTTGTCAGACCATTTAGCACTAGGCCAAAAAAAAATAAAAAATATCTGGATAAATATCCAGGCAAACGCTCGGGAAAAATCGCTATCAATGCTCTAGCTCATCGCTAAGAGAACATTCCAAATCTAGTATCACTACTAGTCGCACTCGGAAAATAATCGCACTCTATCGCGCAACGTCGACGTCCTAAGACATCTAGACATGCTAAAATCGCTAGGGAAAACGCTACATCGCGCAATGTCGACGTCCTGAGACGTCCAGACATGCAAAAATCGCCTGAAAAAAACGCTCTGGTTGATCGCCAGAAAAAACTTCGGCTCCTCGCCAAGAAAGCACTCTGTAAATAGTCCTCGACTACACAAAGTCTGCGTTCTAAAAGAACAATCTCGCCATTAACATAGTGAGCAGCTATAAAAGCTAACAATACCACTATAGGCACAGTGAATAGCTATAAAAGCTAAAATTCACTCTAAACACAGTGAATAGCTATAAAAGCTAAAATTCACCAAACTGAATGATCCTGCTCCAAAAAGCAATGTTCACTAAGAACAGAATGATTAGTCCGCGCGCAACTAACATTCCAGGAAACATTCCCAACATAACTATATGAGACAGCAAGTCTCGAAATAGGACCTCCCTAGAGTCATAATCCTATATATAGGAGTCCATAAGCAAAACGACTCAAAATCTCGCATTTTGAGCACATGCCCTCAGGCAACCAACATACACCGAAATATATACAGAAATATGTACAGAAATATATACAGAAATACATACAGGAGTTCAAATCCCAAACCCTTGGTTATGATAACTCCATACTGAGCTTGGTGAAAGCTCTTAGCAAAAGCTAATCAAATCTTCGGCACATCGCACCAAAGTGACAAATCTGCCTAGAAACATGAGCCAGAAAAAAAACGCCCTCCATCATTCTTCAGGGTGGCTACACAGAGATATAAAATTTAACCAGCATTGCGCTTCTCCAAGTTGCATGAAGAACCCTCGTGTACTGGTCTCACCCTAGAACAACAACGAAAAACATTCAATCCATCCCACATAACAGGAGACAAACACCTCACCACGATATGCTGAATGGTGGAGACAATAAAATACAGAATTGGTGACCCTGGAGTCCACCAACAAAAGGGAGTAGATTATAGCATCCACTAAACTAAAACGGTGTCTACCACACCACCATAAGTCAAAAAAAAAAATTTAATCAATAGGGTGTTCCGAAACACACTACTGCCAACAGCCTGTCACCACTAATAGGCTAATTGGAGCTGAGGTCGACTACAGTAGCTAGGCTCTCCTTTGGTTCAAATAGAAATAACCATTGGGTAACAAAACCCCTAAAGGTCCCAAAGGTCAAACGTTCACCCCCCATAGACTACCCTTCCAATCAGTCTGTTCCTCAGGAAGACTAACTCCCTGCCAAACGTCGTAACGGCATCTGTTAGCACCCGGTGCATCACAGCCTGTAAAAACAGATAACTCATGGGATACAACCTAAAAGGTTTACAAGGTTGACTTAACCAAGCTTCTTACGGAAATTTCCAAAAAACGAAAATGAGCTTAAAAAGCTACATGAAGCAAAAATTTCTCAAATTTTCGGTGGTAACGCAACAAAACTTTTGAAGACGACAAGAGCTTTGCCAGCTTAATCAGAAACAAGAAGAAAACATCGTTGACAGCTAAAATATTCGATCATGGTGTTAATCGTCTCCCTAGACAATAGCCTCTAGAAGAAACTGCTACAGGTATCAGGCATAACCGTTTTCTGTCAGCCCAAACTCCTAGATTACCTTGTGAAAATCTAAAAATTCGGTTAGGAATCTTCCTTCACTGCGCTTAGCCTCTCTTGACAAGGTTCTCATCTCGGTATCAGATTTTGATCATTTCTTTGTGAAACGACTGTCTTACTCTGCTCTCATCTCCTGTAAATGATCAGCCTTTAGTTCTCCTGCAGGACTTCAATTTTCTATCAATCTGATAGTAGACCGAAAAAACTCAACATACGCCTATGAGTCCATGCAAAAAAATTTTTAAAAAAATTAGTGACTCAAAGGTAACGTTTAAACGGCTCTGAAAAAAAATAGAAAATACCCTCAGTTTGTCAATTCAGAAGAAGATCTAAATCAAAATAAGTCTTAGACTTACTGGATAAACCAAAATCAATTTACTCTTAATTGCACCCAACATATACCACTAAGGTAATAGAAATACACCCACTCGGGTAACAAACTTTGAAATTGCTCATAAAAATTTTGACTCTACATCACACTACACGAGCTACATCTTGCGCTTGTCCTAACTCAAGATCACCTTGGATTGCCTCTAATCAAAATTTCGCTTCCAAGTGTCAAGAACCGGATATTATTTGGGATCATAAGCAAATCAAATCCCGCGACCACCGACATACCAGTCTTATGATATATCCTGAGTGTGACTCTTTCGCAAGCTCGCAACAGCTGAGTCGATGCTAAACATCAACACAATCAACCTAAGTTTGGATATGATCAGTACCCAAAACCTTAGTAATAAACAATAAAAGTAAGCCATTCTCTGCTCAACTTTTATAACAGTCAAAAAGACGAGGTCGTCACCTCTACAGAGCAACATCAAAAAAAATAAGGTAAAGCAATTAAGATAATGTAAATATAACCTATTCTTCTTCTGACAAACTTTCATTAGGGTTAGGTTCATTGAATGGTTTTAAGTCTTTAATATGCCATCGTCCTATTTTAGTCCCATCTAAATTAACTAAACCATAAACTAAATCTGAAATCTTTTCTCTAATCACGCAATGCACATACTTAGGTACCAACTTAGATGTGAATTTATCTGCTGCACTGGAAAGAATTTTATTTTTTCGCCAAACGTGATCACCTATATTAAAGGCAAAACCCCTTTTCCTAAGATTGTAAGACTTACTGTTCCGTTCATAAGCCTTATGTATCCTACTACGCACGTCGGTGAAAATATCTTTTAAACCCTTTAAATTTTCGGCGTACGCACCCCTGTTACCCGGAATTATTTCGCTGTCAACATTGACATCCAAATCTAAGTTTTTATAATATGATCCAGATAGAGGTATATGTCTGCCGTAAACTAAGAAAGACGGTGTAAACCCTGTTACTTCGTGTCTTGCGGTGTACACGGGATTAAAACGGATGTTAAAACTATATGTCCCACTTAAGCTCTTAAAACACACAGAAGTAAACTGAGTACCGTTATCGCATATCGAAAGCGATGAAACTCCGTGGATTAGAAAAATATCGTTTTCTAAAATTTTCAAAAAGCATTCGGCTTTAGAGCTTTTCAAAGGAAATAACACGGTATACTTTGTTAACCAGCAAGAAATTACGAAAAGTCATTTATTTCCTTGTTTTGAACGTGGAAATGGACCTACTAGATCAGCTGCTATGACTTGAAAAGGGTAATTGACCGTTTTCTCTTTTCCCATTAGTCCCATAGGTAGTGTATTTGGAGATTTCTGCGCTCCACATACTTCACAAGTCCTCACAAACTTTACGATGTCAAAACGCATTTTTGGCCAATAATACTGTTCCTGAACCCTGTGAAGAGTTTTATAAAAGCCAAAATGACCAGAAGTAGGAGGAGTGTGACACATGTCTATAACTTCCTCTCTCTGTGGTTTAGGAACTAGTATTTTCCACTCGGGTACATTAACTTTTAAAGGCAACTGGTTTGGGATAAATTTGTACACGAAATCATTTTCCACCTTCCACTGCGGAAAATTTTGAGGAAATTCTTTAATTTGCTGCCGTAAATTGTCGTACCATGGATCAATGCGATCTACATCAACTGTATCAATTCTTACGCCAAACTGTGCATTAAGACTGTTTTCGTCCGCTGTATGATCTGGGATTCTTGACAAAGCGTCAGGAATAACATTGTGGACTCCTTTTCTATGAATTAAAGTAAATGTGTGTTGTCTCAGCCTAATCGCCCAACGCGCTAGTTTGCCACTAGGGTTTTTAATAGAATTAAGCCACAATAAGCTATAATGATCTGTTATGACCGTGAAAGGAACACCTTCTATGTAAGGTCGAAACTTTTCGATGTTAAAGAGTACTGCTAAACATTCTTTTTCAACAACCGAATAGTTACGTTCAGCCTTTGACAAAGTTCTATTGGCATACGCTATCACTCTTTCCTCACCATTGATTTTCTGTGTTAGGACGCCCCCTAAACCGGTATTAGAAGCATCACTAGAAATATAAAACTGTTGGGAAAAAATCTGGTTGGGATAAAATTGGAGCTGAAACCAATAGCTCTTTAATCTTTATAAAAGATTCTTCGGCTGCCTTTGTCCAATCTATCGATTGTCCTTTTTTTCGTCCTTTCAAAAGATCATTAATAGGCGACAACAAGGTAGAAAAATTCTCGATAAAACGTCTGTACCATGAACACATTCCTACGAAGCGCTTAACTTCTGTAGTATTAGTAGGTCTCGCATAATTAACCATGCTTGCTACTTTATCCGGATCGGTACGTAAGGAATTTGAGCCTACAATATAGCCTAAAAACTTTAGAGAAGTTTTGAAAAAATCACATTTGCTCAAATTTATCATCAGTCCGGCCTCTTTCAATTTATCTTTTACTTCCTTAAGTAAGCGAATATGCGATTCGAAGTCTTCCGATGTTACTAAAATATCATCGAGATAGGTAAAAATATGTGGCTCATATTTCGGACCAAATATAGCGTCCACTAAACGTTGCTGAGTTTGAGCAGCGTTCTTTAGACCAAACGGCATAGTGACGAACTGAAATAGACCTCGGCCTACTACTGCAAAAGCGGTCTTTTCCTTAGAGGATTTGTCTAAAGGAATTTGCCAGAAAGCCTTTCTAAGATCTATCGAAGATACATACTTAGCATTCCTGAGTGATGTCAAAATTCTGTCGATGTTCGGTAATGGATAGTTATCAAATTTGCTGACCTCGTTGAGCTTTCTTCCGTCAAAACACAGACGATACTGTCCATCGGCCTTTTTTACCAATAAGATTGGAGAACACCAGGGACTGTTTGATTCTTCAATCACTCCGAGTTTCAACATTTCGTCTAACTCTTTATTTTAATACTTTTGACATATAAGGAGACATGGCGAAGGGCCTTGTCTTTACAGGACTGGCATCAGCTGTATCTATAGACATGTTGATTTTATTCGTTCGGCCTAACCTATCTTTACTACTTATTTCATTGAAAGAGCTTATTACTTTTTCTGCTTTTAAGCGTTCCGTCCGCGAGAGATCTTCTAGGGTACATAGACGCGAGAAAAGGTTTTCTAAAGAGCTTTCTGAATAACAATCTTTATAACTTGTTTGAGATTTGACTTCTAGGGACTGTGGATACCACGAATTATTTTTAAAATTTACTAAAATTCCGAATTTTTGTGCAAAATCACATCCTAAAACCAAAGTATGTGATAGAGAAGGTACTACTAGAGCAGAGATTACTAAACAATGACCATTGCAGACTAGCGGCAACTCAACCGTACCTAAAACTTTTAGACGGCTGCCATCTGCAGTGGTAACACTTCTATTTTTGACGTGGCATATTTTTATACTTAAACGACTTAAAATTTTAATACCATTCTGACCTATAACGGAGGCATTTGCACCAGAGTCAAATAAAGCCGAGAGATGGGCACCTAATAGATCTATCTTTATATGTGGTCTGTTATCTAAATATTTATGCACGAATAAAGGAGATATGTGACCATTTGGAGAAGCAGGAGTTTTAACTTGAGAAGGAGAATTTATTAGACTTAAAAAAAATCAGAAACTTTTTGTAACTATTTAGT